>CM061921.1:290365401-290404179 GCA_031002005.1 Vandiemenella viatica | reverse complement strand
GTTTTTTATAGTGGATCGTCGCGTGTCGTCACTCGCGACTTTTCCAGAACATTCGGTGCGGGCAACGTCCCGGCCGACGCCAAGTATGTCACAGAATTGCTGACACCGGTCAATGACCAGCTAGCTCGGCTGATCGACAGCGACCGCTCGCCTCGGCGCGCCTTAATTCTTTATTCCAATTTACCATAAATGTACTATTACAAAATGCCCTTTACACTTCGAGTGTTTTGGAGAGGCACAGCAGTGTTGCTCCTGGTGTTGTGGTAGGAGATTTATTGGGTATGACCACACACACAGAGGTTAGGGAAAAGAAACTCTGCACTCACTCACCAAAGTTGAAAGCAAAAGGCTGTGACAAACACAAAAAAGACAAACACAATTCTACAATTTTTCGTTTAACACCTTATTCGTGTAGGAGGAATGTGCCATTTGGCCAGAGAGTTGTGCCTCCTGTATGAGTGAGTCATGCAATAGGGAGGAACTTGCTTAGGCACACACAGCAAAACAGCCACATGTGGCTGTGCTTACAATGGATATCTTTGTGTTTCATTTCCGTATTAATATTGACTCATGGCATTTCATCCTACTTCCTTAAATATGCAGAATGCTCTGTTCACATTTTTGTGTGTTATTTTTAAATCTTTATGCATGGAGATAGTATTGTAGGAATTTTTTTTGTTAATGTGACAATTTTTATAATTTTTTGTTACAACATCTTGTATATTAAATGTTTGGAGTAGTGAAGGTTACGATGCCATATTTCTGTTGGTAAAAAAGAAGCTGATGAACTGGTTGTAGTATTAGAAATGACCAAATGAAATAATCATAGAGTGAGATTTGTATTGTTCTTGAATTATTCAATTTTTTATCTATGTTAATTTAATTTCAGCACGCTTGCCTTATGTAAACTACTGCAATATGGTGTCTCTCACAATGATGACCGCCTTAATTCAATTGTTCTGAGTGGTGGTCAGCTCTATACAAGTAAGGATACGGGTGGTTTTAAGACAAGATCACAAGCTGAGAGTAGTTTCCAAGAGTGGACTTCAGTACCGTTGCTAGTCAAAGTTTTCAAAATTCTCTTAAATGATTTAAATGACTTAATGGAAACTAAAGCAATATGTGCCAATTCTGATGATGAGGTAACTTTTTGCTAATACAAAACATTCCAAGTTTGATCTTTTTTAATGTATATGACTAATGTTATGGTTGAAAATGGGTTTCAGACTGAGGATGATTGGGACAATGGCGATGGAAGTGACTCCCCAAAATCTTTTGATATAACTGATAATGGTAAGTGTTGTACAAGTGAATAACAACACATTGTTGTTTGTTCATCATCATCATTATCTTTAGAATGTTTCCATGTTTGTGAGTTGTTTGGTAACATCCTCCTCCAGCGGCTGTGATTATTTTCAAAGCAAGGTTCCATCTACTGCTAGCTCAATAGTCCTGTCAAAGTTTTGGAAAAGGGGGGGGGGATGTAGATGGAATGGAAAGTGTAACTTGCGTTGTGTGTGATAAGCATATTTTTGTTTGTGAAATGCGTAGTTAATCAGGTGGAGATTAGAGGCTCTTCCAGCATTTACCTGGACAATTGCAGAAAACTGCCTAAAAATTGCAATCATACCGCCAATACATGGGGCATGGGATTTGAACATAGGCCCATTGCATCTTACCGATCTAGTGTGGTGCCACTTTAGTGCACATAAACATTCTGGCAGGTGTTGTTGCTAGTTAATGGTGTGAATTATCAAGATATGTTAATTGGTTTTCAGATATGCAAATTTCTTACTAAGAAAGATGTTTTCTTTTGGTGGAAAATATGAGAAAATGTATGGATATTCTTTCAAATAGGAAACAGTTGTAGCAAACGTTGTGTGATGATTTACCCCATCCTACTCTCCCATAAATAAATTTAGGCTGTAACTTTGTTAAAAACGATAGTTACATATTTAAAATTGTTATGTACTCAGCAGTAATTTACAGTCCACACCCTTTTTTGTATCTCCTCCTGTAACTATTGTGTATTCAGGACAGATATGAAAACAACACTGAATGTGTAACTGTCCATGTGATCAGCTTGAAAATTTTTGGGTGTTTGTATTTTCATATTCTGGCATATGTCCCTTCTTTCAAATAAGGGTTTATTTTCTTCTTCCATAGTCATATTCCTACCCATTCCATTTACCCATATCCAAGATGTTTTGATAATTTGGTCTATATGCTTTATAGACAGTCTTTACCAAAATTGTAGTTAAAAATTGTTTCAATGTTTATTGGCATAAAACACTTTAAACATATTCGCTTATGTCAATTTTAATATATGGTGTGTTTATATTTACAGCCTGTGGGGATGTTTCCGACTGTTATGATCCAGATATTTTGAATGACCCATTGTACCACGTGGATTTATCGCAGTACCTGAGAAATTTTATACTTTCCTTTAGTCAACAGAATTTCTTCCACATATTCTCCCAGCATTTAAATGAGGGAGAAATAAGGATCCTTCAAGCAATAGGTGCATCGATATAAAAATCTGGTGTTTTAAAATTATGCAACACATTCATCAGTCACAGTGCCTCATATTACATAAATTAATAAAGTATTTTATATAATAGTATTGCCAATAAGCTATAAGACTAAAGTTAATAAGTGGACTAAAAGTGTTCTTGAAATTTTTTGGAGGATATGTAAACCATTAATAAAACAGCACCAACCGAGTTATTTTAGTAATGGTCATATTATAAAATTTGTCTGTTTACAGATTGTTATTTAAAATGAAAAATACAATACTGATTAACTAAATTTTTCTCATAAGGCTATAATTTCATTTGCCAGCACAATCCTTGCCTCTCAGAATTTGCAGGGATATGTACTTGAGAACCTACAGTCAGCAGGCAACATTAGTCATCAGACGTTGAGTGCTGTTGCTGAACAACAACTAGCCTCATGTTGCAAAAAAAGATAGCAGAATTAAGGATCAGATTTCCTTTCACCATTCTCACTGTCCAGATGATTCTTATTTCATTTAATGCACCTTGTTAGATTTTTGGCTGACAAAATGTTTTAAGATAAGAAAGTGCTTTCCAAGAATTTATTTACTATCATTCCAAAGATTTATTACAAGTGGCATTGCTGATCTAGTGTCACAATGGTAGAAGTGCACTGAAGAGGATATGGACTATTTTGACTAACAATGTCTATAAGTTTGGAAAGCAAAAGTTAAAATTTAAAAATGGAAATTTTATTTGCAGCATTTTGTTTTTTCCATAGATTGGTACTGAGGTAAAACAAGAATTTTTTTAAAAAATCAATGAATATGCTTGTAGATCTGATGGAACAATTAGAGTATGATCCAACATCTTTAAAAACAAAAACAAACGAAGGTGCAAGGAGTTGGGGTGGGGGAGGGGGGTGTTAATTAAGGGCAGCTTTATTTCATCTTGGTCTTTTCTTCTTTCTTCAGCATGAGAATCCAATTCTTGGTTTCTAATATTTTTAGCTGCTTGTGCTCTGCTAGAGCTATACCTTAGGCCAGTTTACGCCTGCAAGGCATGTCAAAAAAGAAGGCAAAATAAACTGGTGCCAGAAATATTTAAGCAGAACAAAGTAGTAGTATAGAGAAAGTTGGCATCTATACTTTGTCTCTAAACGAAATTTATTAACAAATCATACACTAACATAAGGTACAAAAAGCACAGCTTGAGCAACCGATGTAACACACACTTCCGTCTCTCTTTAACCATTCAATAAGTTCTCAAAATTTTGTGACTACAACTGTTATTCATACCAAACAAAAAAAATTCCTAGGCCCTTCATACAAGTATTTTCTTGTCAAATTCCATCAATATTGGTATAGCTATTTGGTCATCAAAACGTAATAAAAAGACAGAGGCTTACTTCCACATTTATAGTATTATTAGTGCAGATCACACACACACTTACTGCGAGAGTAACAACACCTTGGGGATCAATATAACATAAAAAATGTACATTGTTAGACTACCTATGATTTACCTCACATTCCACACCCAAATTTGTGATATCCACAGTTTAAAATGCAATCCGAGCAATAAAAGGTCCAGGCGTGACTCATACAAACAAAAACAATTTTTAAAATTTTTGCTTACACAGGGACTTGGACCAGACACCCCAGTCCAAACATCAGTAATCAAGCGCTTTAATCACTGAGCTACCAACCGCTATCTGGAAATGTACTCAGCGTTACACATCCTACGCGTCTGTCTATTGCCGATTAGTAATTTTAAAAAATTAAATGACAACATGTATTATTTATACAGAAATTAGTATTCTATGTCCATCCTAGTGCAAAATAGCATATACTCATCAAATTTCATCATGATAGCATTATCCGTTTAGCACCAGAAAGGTAACAAACAGACAGAGAGACAAAGTTGCTTTCTCATTTATAATATTAGTATAGATTATTGCAGATCACACATACACACACACACACTAAATGCAGGAGTAAAAACCCCTCCATTGCTAGACTACCTATAATTTACCTCACGTTGTGCCCCTAATTTTGTGGTATCTGCAGTTTAACATGTAATCCGAACAGCCATCTGTCTAGGCACGACTCATAGAATCAAAAACAATTTTTTAAACTTTTGCTTCCACTGGGATTTGAACCGAACATCACACACCAAACAACAGTAACACTGATCTACCAGACCACTACGTGAACAGGAAGTTCAGAGACTTACACATCTTATGTGTCTGTCTATCAATATTCAGTAATTTTTCAAGATTATATGATAACATGTATTATTTAAACAGAAAAAAGTATAGTATGTCCATCCTAATGCCAAATAGAATCTCCTAGTGAAATTTCATCATGATTGGATTAGCCCAAGAAATGTAACAAACAGGCAGAGATATGGACAGACAGAGTTACTTTCTCATTTATAATACGAGGGTGGTCTGAAAAGTCTCCAACCTCAACGTGAAGATGGCAGCACTCATAAATAAAAGCTAGTAAATTTCGTTGTTTATCTGTTGACAGTTACTCACCAAAGTTTCAGCCATTTTTAATGCGCAGTTGTTATGTAACAGTCATTTGAGTGAGTTGCTGTGAGTGATTTTGTGAAAATGGAAAAAATCGAGTATCGAACGGTGATTAAATATTTGTTTTTGAAAGGCAATACGCCAACGCAAATCAAAGTTTTGTTGGATTCTGTATATGGGGACTCTGCACCATAACTTATCACAGTAAAATTTAGGTAGCTGAATTTAAACGTGGCGGTAAGGGCTTAGGAGACGATGAACGTTCGGGACGTCAAGAAACTGCAACTACCGATTAAAACATCGCAAAAGTTCACCAATTGGTAATAGACGACCTCTGAATTAAAGTGAGAGAGATAGCAGAGGTTATGAACATTTCAAAAGAACGTGTTTGTTACATATTAAATCAACATTTAGGTATGAGAAAGCTGTCCACGCATTGGGTGCCACATTTGCTCACATTAGACGAAAAACGTGTTCGAATGAACATTTCCAACGCTCTGTTGGCGCAGTTTAGGCGCAATAAAGCGGAGTTTTGGCGCCGATTAATTACTGTAGATGAAACTTGGATACACCATTATACGCCCGAAACAAAGTACAGTCAAAACAGTGGACTGCAAAGGGGGGGCCGGCTCCAAAAAACGCAAAAACAGTTTTTTCGGCTGGGAAAGTGCTGGCGACTGTTTTTTGGGATAGTCGTGGAGTTATTGTAATTGATTACCTTCAAAAAGAAAAAACCATTACAGGAGCATACTACGCATCATTACTTGACAAGCTGAAGGCAGAACTTGCGGAAAAACGGCCACATTTGCAGAAAAAGAAAATCCTGTTTCACCAAGATCTCCACCTCAGCGGTTGCCAGTGCGAAAATTCACGAATTACGGCTTGAACTGCTTGACCATCCATCTTACTCACCAGATCTAGCCCCAAGCAACTTATTTTTGTTCCCTCATATAAAAGTTGTGCTTTGAGGACAAAGATTTTCGTCAAATGACGAGGCAATCACCTTCATGAACAATTATTTTCAGATAAAAACGCCGAGTACTATTTAGACGGGTTGCAGAGATAGGAGCATCGCTGAGAGAAGTGTGTAGAGTTACAAGGAGACTATGTTGAAAAATAAAAAAAAAGTTCAGAATAAATCTCTTGTATCTTTGTTAGGACGGAAACTTTTCAGACCACGCTCGTATTAGTATAGATACACAGCACTCTTATAAACATGATAATACACGAAATAATTCAAGAAACTCAGTTATGTCATAAACATAAATACATATGGCATTTAATAGATTGTAGAATAATTAAACTGAAACACAAAAGTCATCTACTGGATGGTTACCCAACCTAGATAACGAAGTGTTGTCTTGATAAAACACATCGCCATCTGTTAGTAACTTATGGAACTATAATAATAATTTCATGTGGTCGGTCGTAATGACCGGATGACAGGGTTTCTATTGGCCGCGCATTCCACCCATGTTTTAGCCGACCTAACCTAACCCACCAATCCTGCCGGGTACAGGGGACCTACAGTTTAACATGGAATCCGAACCATGGTACCATTCTGGCATGCTTAACATTACACAGCAAGATGCGTCAGAGGTGATGGGAGAGTTAAGTGTCTATAAAAACCCACCAAGACTGGGATTCGGACCAGAGACCTTCCGATCTCCAGTCAGACGCTTTAACCACTGAGCCACCAGACCACTCAAAGTAATGAATCTTACAAATAATTATAAACCATTGTTCTATGACAAAAATTTATTGAACATTTAATTCGCAATAATAAATATTGAAGTCAATAATCGATATAAAAATTATCCTATGTTTTAAGTTGGTTCAAATTTCACACAGTAAGCCAAATTTCATCAAAATCATTTAAGTAGTTTCGGAGTTTATTTCTAACAAAAATCGTGACGCGAGATTTTTATATATACACTAGCTCCATCGTCTTGACACCTGATGAAGACGATGGAGCTATTCATAGAAATATCGTGTTTTCAAAACACTATCCGGTGGTACACCTGTAAAGACTTTATTTGAAGCATGCACCGGGAAAGTCTCTGTTCTTACAACGGGAGAGGAATTGAAATTGACACGGGGTCCCTTGCTGGCCATAGTGAAAATAAGAAGAAAAATGAGAATAAAGCAATGTTTTCTTTAATGTTATACTCGCGTTTGTAATTACTTGGTCTTTAAGTATAATAACACACAAACAACGCACAACAATATAGTATAATTATAACACGACACAAAGCACAATTAAAATTCAAGAAACTCGCACATATGGCATGGAATAGACTATAGCATAAATAAATCGAAACACAATGCCATCTACTCGATGGTTCGATAAATTAACTCACCACCATCTGTTAGGAATAGACTTCAGCATAAATAAATCGAAAAACAATAACGTCTACTGGATTGTTACCCAACCTGTGACAGTAAATTAACACACCGACATCTGTAATAAACATATAGAATTTACAAACCATTCTCCTATGACAAACGTTTGATTCACAATAATGAATAATTATTTCAATAATTAGATAAAAACTATCCTATCTTTTAAGTTGGACCAAATTACACACAGTAAGCCAAATTTCATCAAAATCGGTTAGGTAGTTTCGGAGTTCATCTCGGAGAAACATTGTGACATGAGATTATTATATATATAAGATAGGATATTTAATGGCTCTCCACAGTGGCGGCCTTAGCGATTGCAAGGTCCGAGGCAGCAGAACTTTGCAAGGCCCTTGTCCTTTGTGCAAAGTATGTGAACCGAAAGTAGTATTTCTAATGATCGACAAAAAATGCAAAAGTCATAAACAAATAATATTTGAACTTCAAAATATTATATTAGAAGCATTATTAGAAGTTAACAAACATAAAGACAACAAATTAATAAGGATATGCTGAAGTACATAAATGCCTTGAAAGATATACACAAGGAATTAAAAATGCAGTTTGCACCTTTTCCTAAGACAAAAATATATAATTAAAGCACAAAAATCTCACAAATGAGCTATGTCATTTTCAATTCAAAGATTAGATTGAGTTGAAAACTAATCTTGTGTCATCGAATTCCTCAAATATGTCTTAGTAATTTTTAAACTTGAAAACTTCTTTCTGTGGATGCAACTGTCTCATGTGTGGAGGAAATATTACTCAGGACAACTTTCTTAGTGAGGTACACTTCAACTAAAGTTTTTCTATTATATATGTCATCACCGATATATCACCATCGTTTTCTTCTTATACGTGGACAAACATATTCAGTTCTTCATACAATTTTTGGTCATCTATATCAGATGTTTCTCCTTCTGTTAGATGTATTTGTATGTCACTGCATTACTTCAGAAGTTCACAGTCATCAATTTAATTTAATCTTCTTATGTTATCCATGATACCAAATAGGCCTATGTTCTCATTATGTTCAAGTGCCTAAAAACTACATTGGAAGTTTCGCGCATATAGTCAACAATAACATACAAATCGTTTATTTTGAAAATCTCCTCCATATGCAATTCGAGATCCTCATCTTCCACTTCATAATCAAATTTCGTTCTTTGACGTCGTCTTCTCACGATTACAAACTTTGTTAATATCATTTTCTTCAGCTGTTTCTCTCACTGTTATCAAGGATGATTGGATACTATTTTCCCGACAATTATCAAGCCAATATGTAAATGCGTTTTATTGTGGTATAGCCGCATCTAGGTGCATTTTCCATTTTGCAACATTTTAGTAATAACATTTATCTTTGTAAGAATGTCATACCATACAACAAGAGCAATGACAAATTTGTAGGTAGTTATTTCCTTTTCTATAGACTGGCATTCACTAACCAACTGATAATCTGTTCCATTTTCTGCTAAATACCTCAAAGCATCACATATACATCTTGGTTGGTATCTAAGGCCTTCACCGATTCTACCCTGCATTCCCATATAAATTCAGAAAGTGGTTTTAGTGGAAAAAATTTTACATGTGCTTTAAAAATTGACCTCCTATAACTCGAGCCAGCTAAGTGTACAGCATTTCTGGAAAAAAGAAGAAAAAAATTGCTTGAACATAAGACGATGTTATCTCCTATGATAAGATTCCAGCTATGACTCGCACAGGGTAAAAAATAAGCAAGTCGGTTAATTTAAATTAAGCATTTCTGCACATCGATTTTTTTCTCTATGCATAGTGGCTTCATCATGATATCCTTGGCATCTGCACACCAAGCTGTTCTAGCTTTATGAATTTATAATTAATTAAACTCTCAGCTATGGTTTTTCAACAGCTAAGAAGCCAATAAAATGTTCATCAACATCAGCTGTATTTGTATCAAAACACCTTATAATAATTGAAAATTGTTCAACACGAGATACATCACGAATACAATTAAAAATGAGTAATATTTTTTCTTTACTACTTTGTAAACAATTCGAATCTTCACGCGAATTGCAGTTTATTGTATAAGCTCATTTTGAATAATTTTTGGAGATAATGGCCATTAATCATATTGTCTGTTACTTGTTTTAGGTGAAGTCTTAAGGTGCTGCTAGTCACACTTGAATCTGAGCCAGATATTAATTTCTATCTTTGGCCTCTGAAGGACAAATTGTGAGATGATAAAAAATTAACAATTGCAAGCAGACTTTCTAAACTATCTCTCCAATGCTGCTTCTCTTGTTCAGTTGGAATCTGAGCTTTTGCTTTACTTTTTGACGGTATGGTCCGGTGTCTGTCTGGTGGATGTGGAGAAGCATATTGATGGAGTTTGGTAATTTCCACTTCTTCATGACCAAATGATGCATCTGTGTTATTGATTGCATTTAAAAAGTGTCTTTTCTTCATCTTCACTTCCATGTTCATCACATGATCATAATATGTAGATTGTGCCATTTTAAAACATTCATGAAATTCATTTCATCATCCATCAGATGCTGTGACAAAAGTGGCACCCAATTTTGATGTGTGTTTGGGATGGCAAAAATAAAGTAAATTATATAGAAAAAGATTACATTTATTTTATTATGTTTGAATACATGTTATTCATTACTACTAGACTTGGTCTAATGTCTCAGATGTTTATGACATGTGATTGTCCTGGTCTCTGATGCAATTTTTACATGGCTTAAAAGGGACCTTTATTTCTGGCAAATTGTTGATTTTGTTAATGTGAAGATTCTAGGATACTCCAAGTTTGGAATTCTATATTAAACTGTAGGTCTCCTATTACTGGTTACCAGTATAAAATAGGTGGATACGATAGACATGCATTCCAGAGCTCGTAAGAAACTCTGTGACTAGGTCTTTAAGACCACAAAATATATAATGATCTTGATCATTACTATCAAAAACTATTGAGTAACCTTAAACAAATAAACATATCAAGTGCGAAGTGATTGACGTTTAACATTTCATTTGCAATTGCATTGAGGAATGTGAGAATCTTTCAATCCAGTGTAGCGTGAGAAAGAATTTAAATGGTGGGTGGTCAAGGGTTCATTTGGATACTTTTTTTGTAAGTAAAAGATCAACCAGTGATGTTATAACGTGAGTCAGGTAAAGAAAATATTTTAACATACTTCATTACTTTTGTAGATCATGAAGTACGCTTACACAAAATACTCAACAATACTCTGTAACAGAGTATGGTTAGCAACCCCAGCTGAGACCTCCAACTCACTTTTATGGAAACAACCAAAAGAAAACATTAAAGGAGAGTGATGACAGCAGAAACAAGTTCATCACATTGCTGAGCTACTGACAAGTGTGAACACAGGAAAGGTGAGCCTTCACTCGGCTGACTGTCAGTGCTGTATATGGAGTAGAGCCAGTCAAATGTGACTCAATCTTACAGCGTAAGGTGACATAAGTTGAACAAAATGAAATACGGGGATTGTCCGAGCATAAATCTTAAACACTATGAAAGTAACAAAACCAAACGTTCAAGTGGGTTTTCTAATATATGAGGCAGGAGATTCAAGTAGTAATGAACTTTTTGACAGAGGTTTTCAATTAAATAACAGAAAATATTTTTATTCACTGATTAATTATTTAATTTTTATACTGTTAATCTTACTTTTTATACCACTGTGACACTGAATAAATCTAAATGAGAAATTTGGTTAGGTACTTAGTAATATATACATTACTATCAATTAACCAAGATTATTTTATTGTTGTGACTAATAGCAATAGATAAAATAAATTTTTAAATATTAACATTTTTCAACTCGATTGTTGCGTGAGGCTCCTCGAAGAGCGAATCCCTGGGCAATTGCCCTGTTTGCCACCCCCTAAGGTTGCCTCTGGCTCTCCATCAGAGGCAACTTTTGGTGGTAGCGAAAAGGGCAATCACCCAAGACCTTGCTCTTGGAAAGGCCACGCACAACAACCGAGTTGATGAAAGTTTATATTTAAGAAAATTGTTTTATCTTTAGCTAATAGTAATACTAAAATAAAGTTGGTTAATCGATAGTATAGTATATTTTAATAAGTACATAATCAAAATTTCTCATTTAGATTTATACAATGTCACATTTCTATAACAGCAGGAGAAACATCTGATATTGATGGACAAGAATTGTATGAAGAACTGAATATGTTTATCCATGTATTAGAAGAAAATGACGGCGTTATCTCTATCATGTAATAAAAATAGAAATAAAACATTATCAAAGTAGTCTTGAGAATTATTGCTATCAGAAGTAATTCAGTTGCATCTGCAGAAAGAATTTTCTCATGGTTCAAAATTATTAAAACATATTTGAGGAATTCGATGACAAAAGATAGGTTTTCAGCCCTTTCTATTCTTTGAATTGAAAATGACATTACTCATTAGTTATATTCTTGTGCCAGTTTATACTTAATAATTTGTCATCTTTATATTTCTTAAATTTTAATAACTCTTCTAATATAATAATTTAAAACTCAATTTTTTTAATGACTTTTGCACTTTTCGTTGATCATCACAAATACCTACTTCCGATTAATATATTTTGCACAAAGGCCTCACAATGAACTGCCGCCCTGAGCCTTGTAATGGCTAAGGCTGTTGCTGCTCTCCATTCTGGTTCCATTCATGAAGATATGAGTTGCCTATGAACTACTAATTTATGGTTATAATTTGACTGATCAAAAACCTGTAGAAATTGTTCCATTGCTAGACAAATTTAATATATATATTTTCAGAACCTCCATTTCTCTGTATGACAGGTTCAGAAGCAGTGTTTGTATTTGAGATTTTGAAGCATGTGCAAGAAATAGCATATAGGTATTTTAGAGCATCATATAGAAGCTAATAAAGGGTAATATATGAAGTAAACTTGTTTTTAAATTGTCTGATATTTGACACATAGACTTTCTTTCCATTCTTGACAGTATGATAAATTAGACACATGGTGCATTAAAGAACATTCAGTAGCTGTACAACTGTGAAAATTTTGGAATATTGTGTGTAACTATTTTATCATTCATACCACATCTTTCTAACAGTTTACTGGACTTGAAAATAATTTTTATGCAACTACTATGATGGGCTGAATGAATTATTTTATTTTTAAGTACACACTTTGACTTTAAATCTGGCTGCCGGTGAAAAATTCTATCACTCTTATTTTGCACAATCTGGCATTAATGTCATCCCAGGCAACAGTAACGCAATACTGGCTCCGCCTCCTCGCAATTTCATTGGTGGATATTTTATTCAGAGCCATCTATACTGCAGATTTTTCATTTCCTTAAGTCAATGCAGGAAACAATTGGCCAACAGGTAGGAATTAAGCTCCTCCCACTGACGATTCTTATTGGCTGAACAGTTCATCATCCTACCATTACATTTCTATAATACTTTACCAAAATTCAGATCTTGAAACGTTTCCCAAAAGATCTAATTAACGGGATTGCATTAAAGTGAGGCAGGAAACAGGCTCAATGCTATATATTACTACGGTTGATTAGCATAAAACTATAACGATAAGATTGTTATACTCATTTTGATAATTCCTTCGGATAATATTTCACTCATATATCTGGTCAGTCCACAAACCAAGGGATAACCATGTTCCATGAGGTATAATTTTTAGTACTACGAAACTACAGAAACAAGAAATTATTTCGGAAGTGTCTCTCTCCAAGATGGATTGAATGAAACAGTCTTCCTTCGCTGCGTTGTATACGCCTATTCGAGGAAAGTAGCGCCGAGCTTGCAGTGGTCCTATGGTTAGCACTCTGGGTTGCTGAGCGAGCGGTTACGAGTTCAAATCCAAGTAGTTCTTATTTTTTTTTTTTTTTTTTTTAACATTTAGAAATCTATCTTTACTTGTATTTTATTTTTAAGCGTACCGAAACTGCACATTGCTTTAAGTATAAGGTATCCATGATTCTTTCCTAACTGCGTCAGGAAAGAAGATAAACATCTGCGAAACTACCCAATGTTTCGTAACTAATAGACGACGTAAGCATGAAAGATTTGCGGCAGCAGAACTGACGAAAATCTACACGGGTTTCAAGCCGCGCCGAAATCATATCATCTGTCCCTTTTCAAACGACACACATGTTTCCAATATATTTATTTCACAGTAGAACGATCATCGCGTTTCAGAAAGAAATAATTTACAAGAGGAATTATTGCTCTCTTTGTAGATGGACGATAATGATTATGCACTATATAAATAAATGAGAGTTAATCGCGCAGAACTAAATATTAGCACCGCAAAAAATCAAACGACCATTGTCACTAAAAAATTTACAACCAGATTATTATCGTAGGACAAAAATAAATTATTTTATAACTGGTGTAAGTAATTAAAGTTAATTGAGAATCGGGCTTAAAGACAGGGAGTTCTTAAACTACCGTTTTTTCCCGTTTTCTACAATGCTGTTAGTTGTTGACACTATTACTTCATGATCTTTACAGCATTGGGATTTATTAAATACTGGGGCTAAATGCTCATTACTTAACAAGGCGTGAAATTACCTGCGTTATTCTTTGTTTGGAATAACATAAATAAATACTAGCATTTGGCGAATGAGGATGTCGCCGTTCGCGTGATTGTTCTTTAGTCTCCGGTATAAAGTGGAACGCTCAAGTTTTGTCACCCGTCATAATCGACTCCATAATCGCCTAGGTCTCAAGGATTCAAACAAACACAGTCTACCGGTAAAGTAAGGTTGATGATGTCTAAAGAGCGGAAGACCGAGCGTGGCGTGTGAGCGGTAACGTTCTGGCTCCAGGCAAATGCTCGGACGATTCTTATAGAAGGCCATGGCCGTTCCCCACTTTAATAACTTCAACATCGATGAAACGTAAAGCAATAAACAAAGAAATAAGGATAGGGAGAAGGTATTGTTAATCGATTTCAAGCCAGCTGCGACCTCCTCAATAAATTTAGCCAGCTCTTCTTCTTATGATTTTACGCCTCGTCGACATAGAGGTGATTATTGGCTGGATAGGAGTAGTGGCAAGGAATTCGGCCATGCCCTTGTAAAGAACCTATTCCGGTATTCATATGGATTGATTTGGGGAAACCTTGGAAACCACAAATATGCATGGCCGAACTTGGATTCGAACCACTGTCATTTACAGCAACGACCAACGTGTGTTCCGAAATGGTAATGATGTAGAAAAATAGATATTTGTTCAACCTCTAAAACTGTAAATAAATTAATTTGCTTCTTTATCTATGAATGCTTGAGAGACGTTACTTTTTGTATTGCCCTCATGCAGTTAACATGGATTCCCACCGTATTTTCAATTGCTAGCTGTAAGTTGGATAATTCTGAAACCACCAAAAACTTTTGCCAAATGTGCTGCTCGTGTTAAATTATTACGTGTATTATTTACGCGTTATAAAGGTATTCTTCCTTGCCGAAGGAAGTAGGGAAATTAAGACTTTTTCCTGGTAAGCGTTGCCATATTTACTTTTTGCGATGTTGCCACGATGTTCTGCCTAGTAGTAGCGCTGTAGCAATTTCCCTATACCAGAAATAGTGTCTCATAGCTGGACACACACATAGGCGAAATGAAAAATTATTTATGTTCCAGTCTCATCTAGAATATTTTCATTTAACTGATTACTTCTCTTGCAACAGTTCGATTCTGTATACAGATTACTATTCAATCACTGAATGTTGTATCTATATGTATATTTTTGCTTTGGTCATATAATTTGTGAGGCACTAGATTCTGTGAGTCCAGGTGTCCTAGTGGTAACGCGCTGGCTCTCGGTTCAAGCCCAGGTGCTGTTATTTTTTTTCCATTCTTTATCTCCTTTTCACTTGTTGCAAAATACATATCATATAAGTAAGTTTATATATATTTCGTGGTCAATTGGAACAGTGGAAATGAATCATAAAATTAATGTTTGGCTGAAATGAGAAAGTGTCAACGCATGATGCGTGAGTAGGAACTGAAAACCAGTTTTCCAATAAATTTAATTTAACCATTACGATTTGTGCCACTCAACTTAACCAAATATTTTCTAGTGCAAAGGCGGGAGATTGATAATTGGGGCAATGATGGCTGTTTAAAAATAAACAAGGACCTAAATCAAACTAATGTGCGGTTTTTGTAGCTAACGTTCCTATTGGACACAGTGGTATTAGCAAGCAAACCAGAATTGAAAATGTGAGTAGTTATTCTTACGAAAACAAAAAATTATCATTGACGAATAACATGCTAATGAGAGGTTCCGTATTTGAAAAAATGTTGCTCCTACTAGTGATCAGTAACGATATAATTGATGTATATCCTCAATATAATGACATGATAACCTTGTTTCCGAAATCTGAAATTGCAAGAAAGAAACAGGAAATTTGAGGAAGGAGGAAAGATAATGCCAATCTGGTTATAAGTTGTTGTTACCTCTCTGATAATCCAGAAAGAATGTTACTGTAAGTGGCTCAGATTCGCGGGTGCCATGCTGATCCCGGAAGCTAGTGCGGTGTCTCGCGGTTCCACGGTTCGAGTCAGGCCGCAGGCAAAAGTGGTTTTATGAGCGTTTTTTCTTGTGTTGCCTGTAAACTGGGACAGTGAAAACATATTATACACTTAATGAGAATCAAAAGCTACACATGTCTGCATGTATCTATTATGCAATCCAAATTCGTTTTTGTTGTTATTCTTTAGTAAAGTCATTATTATTGCAATGGCTCGGAAAAGATTAGTTTTTAAGCAATGAAAAAAAAAAAAAAAAAAAAGGCCACGGTCCTTGAGAAAGGGCAATTCCACATTCCTTTGAGCAATTTTCGATTTTGTTTTTTCTATTTAAACCCACATTTTGATGGCTGGATCATGAATATGAATTGAGTACTGTCTAATGACACTAATGAACTTTACCCTTCATCCAATTCGTTCGGCTATGAATTAATGTAAACATATGATTTGTAATTGCATCTAAACATTACTGATAATCATTTTTAAAAGTGAGGTTCAAAATTTTTTGCTATTAATAGATCAGTCAAGCATCCGTACAATTCCATCAATGAAACAATACAGTTTCTGATCCATCATTCAACCAAAATATTATCGGATTAATTTCCTATTCGTTTGCTGAATAGTAACGCAATCAAGATTTAGTTTAGAACTACTGGTATCTTTATGTATTAACATATTAACCTGTTGTACGCTAAAGTGATGCTAAAGTCAAACACAATCCGTTTCAGAATACTGAAATGAGTAAGAATCCAGTCTTACAGTACAAATCAGGATACTGGATGTAAATTCATTTAGCCAAAGTTTCAAGCAAGTAGTTTGTTTCCTCATAGTTGTAGAAGAATGATAGTCAGGATATGGACGTCGTAACATCCATGAGGAAGAGGAGTGGTTTTATAAATATCCTACGTTTCAGTTATTCTAAGCTATCAGTTTCTAAATTTCTGAAAGATTTTGCCCCAAGTTAAAAATCATAAAACAGCAGATAGAAATAGTGACACTTATTTTGCGTAACGTTTTGGTAACAGATATACTACTATGTTGTTAAGTAAAAATTACATGTCAGCTGATAGATGAAGTTAGCACTATCTAGAGCCACACTGTTATTAATTATAAGGATTTATACTTTATCTCTGTTACACTCTGCAAGTGATGTGTAGTAGGATAATACCACTGTGTCCAATAGGAACGTTAGCTACAAAAACCGCACATTAGTTTGATTTAGGTCCTTGTTTATTTTTAAACAGCCATCATTGCCCCAATTATCAATCTCCCGCCTTTGCACTAGAAAATAATTGGTTAAGTTGAGTGGCACAAATCGTAATGGTTAAATTAAATTTATTGGAAAACTGGCTTTCAGTTCCTACTCACGCATCATGCGTTGACACTTTCTCATTTCAGCCAAACATTAATTTTATGATTCATTTCCACTGTTCCAATTGACCACGAAATATATATAAACTTACTTATATGATATGTATTTTGCAACAAGTGAAAAGGAGATAAAGAATGAAAAAAAAATAACAGCACCTGGGCTTGAACCGAGAGCCAGCGCGTTACCACTAGGACACCTGGATTCACAGAATCAAGTGGCTCACAAATTATATGACCAAAGCAAAAATATACATATAGATACAACATTCAGTGATTGAATAGTAATCTGTATACAGAATCGAACTGTTGCAAGAGAAGTAATCAGTTAAATGAAAATATTCTAGATGAGACTGGAACATAAATAATTTTTCATTTCGCCTATGTGTGTGTCCAGCTATGAGACACTATTTCTGGTATAGGGAAATTGCTACAGCGCTACTACTAGGCAGAACATCGTGGCAACATCGCAAAAAGTAAATATGGCAACGCTTACCAGGAAAAAGTCTTAATTTCCCTACTTCCTTCGGCAAGGAAGAATACCTTTATAACGCGTAAATAATACACGTAATAATTTAACACGAGCAGCACATTTGGCAAAAGTTTTTGGTGGTTTCAGAATTATCCAACTTACAGCTGGCAATTGAAAATACGGTGGGAATCCATGTTAACTGCATGAGGGCAATACAAAAAGTAACGTCTCTCAAGCATTCATAGATAAAGAAGCAAATTAATTTATTTACAGTTTTAGAGGTTGAACAAATATCTATTTTTCTACATCATTACCATTTCGGAACACACGTTGGTCGTTGCTGTAAATGACAGTGGTTCGAATCCAAGTTCGGCCATGCATATTTGTGGTTTCCAAGGTTTCCCCAAATCAATCCATATGAATACCGGAATAGGTTCTTTACAAGGGCATGGCCGAATTCCTTGCCACTACTCCTATCCAGCCAATAATCACCTCTATGTCGACGAGGCGTAAAATCATAAGAAGAAGAGCTGGCTAAATTTATTGAGGAGGTCGCAGCTGGCTTGAAATCGATTAACAATACCTTCTCCCTATCCTTATTTCTTTGTTTATTGCTTTACGTTTCATCGATGTTGAAGTTATTAAAGTGGGGAACGGCCATGGCCTTCTATAAGAATCGTCCGAGCATTTGCCTGGAGCCAGAACGTTACCGCTCACACGCCACGCTCGGTCTTCCGCTCTTTAGACATCATCAACCTTACTTTACTGGTAGACTGTGTTTGTTTGAATCCTTGAGACCTAGGCGATTATGGAGTCGATTATGACGGGTGACAAAACTTGAGCATTCCACTTTATACCGGAGACTAAAGAACAATCACGCGAACGGCGACATCCTCATTCGCCAAATGCTTGTATTTATTTATGTTATTCCAAACAAAGAATAACGCAGGTAATTTCACGCATTGTTAAGTAATGAGCATTTAGCCCCAGTATTTCTTCTTTCCTGACGCAGTTAGGAAAGAATCATGGATACCTTATACTTAAAGCAATGTGCAGTTTCGGTACGCTTAAAAATAAAATACAAGTAAAGATAGATTTCTAAATGTAAAAAAAAAAAAAAAAAAAAAAAATAAGAACTACTTGGATTTGAACTCGGAACCGCTCGCTCAGCAACCCAGAGTGCTAACCATAGGACCACTGCAAGCTCGGCGCTACTTTCCTCGAATAGGCGTATACAACGCAGCGAAGGAAGACTGTTTCATTCAATCCATCTTGGAGAGAGACACTTCCGAAATAATTTCTTGTTTCTGTAGTTTCGTAGTACTAAAAATTATACCTCATGGAACATGATTATCCCTTGGTTTGTGGACTGACCAGATATATGAGTGAAATATTATCCGAAGGAATTATCAAAATGAGTATAACAATCTTATCGTTATAGTTTTATGCTAATCAACCGTAGTAATATATAGCATTGAGCCTGTTTCCTGCTTCACTTTAATGCAATCCCGTTAATTAGATCTTTTGGGAAACGTTTCAAGATCTGAATTTTTTTAAAGTATTATAGAAATGTAATGGTAGGATGATGAACTGTTCAGCCAATAAGAATCGTCAGTGGGAGGAGCTTAATTCCTACCTGTTGGCCAATTGTTTCCTGCATTGACTTAAGGAAATGAAAAATCTGCAGTATAGATGGCTCTGAATAAAATATCCACCAATGAAATTGCGAGGAGGCGGAGCCAGTATTGCGTTACTGTTGCCTGGGATGACTTTGATGCCAGATTGTGCAAAATAAGAGTGATAGAATTTTTCACCGGCGGCCAGATTTAAAGTCAAAGTGTGTACATCCACACCTTTCTCTTTATAATAAGTTTTAATGCATTGCTTGCCATAGATGGTTCTTACCCCCCTAGTGTGGAAATGCTCAGGCCACAAATGATTAGTAATCTGTTTTAATGAATATAATTTTGTTTTGTGTGTTAACAGCCTCTTCATTCATCAATGTGTGTCCGTATTGTGTACAGTATTATACTGCCCATTTAATTTTAGTTTTACATTTCTTTTTGGTGAAAATGTAATTTTTTTTATGGATTTCACAGAAACTGCTGAAAAATGTCTTTCAGTTCATTCATTCATTCATTTTATTTGGTCCTATACATTGTTTACATACAACTTGTATAATGAATTAGGACAAGTCAAGGTACAGTATATTCAATATTATTCTTATCTTACTTAACAATTTTATGCTTTAAGTTAACTATAAATCGTTTAATACAGATTATTTTTTTTTTTATGTTATTGACAAATATGTGCTGTAATATCCTATTTAAGTAGAAACTACTACTACAAACAATTTTTTATTCTGCCTTTCCTTCCCTCAATGATCAGTTAAATACTCTTTGATTGAGTAGAGCTTATGTTTGAACTGTTCTCCCTTCTTACTAATTAATCTTATATTTGTCGGAAGCTTATTGAACAGTTGGACTCCCGAATAGGAAGGACATTCATTGAGTCATTATGGGTAATTAACAACTAGGCCAACTCTCTTAGTTTCAGTCTGCATAACATCATGGGGCCAGGCATTTGAGCCATTCAGTGTCGATTGAACCAACTATTAATTATTCAGTCTATCTTCAATTAGATGCAGAAGCACCGTATATAGGTGCAGCCGGACAGATCCTTGCAGGTCATACCATCAACTGTATTGTCTACAGTCTTCAATGATCATTAAATGGGATTCTGTAAACCTTTAGCCACCTGTTATCATTTATCAGGATAGATTCTCAACTAGCCACTTAACACGAGCTAGTCTTCCTTATCCTGGGTTGCTGAACCTATTAATCAGCTGGTGCCAAAATAATCCTAACTTAACATCTTATTTAGTAGCCCATTAGATGGGACAGAAGATCTACAAATCAAGATACAAGAGATTTCCTCAGCTACACAAATGTCACGAGGTTAGTAAACTATCCTCTAGATTTCCATCACATCAGACATCCACAAATCAACCACTCGGCTACCCTTTCAATGCTGTCACTTAGACAGGACTCTTACACAAATATACTGATGCCTGAAACTTGTAGGTAGACACTAAATAATAGTCTGGTGCAGTGAAAATCAACATATATACATACTATATAATATGTTTTGTCTGTAAACGAAATTTATGAACAGATCATACACTAACAGGCTGCCACAGAAAACTGGCCTGAACAAACGATATAATATTACAGACTTACACCCACTATCCATCCATTTGGCACCATTCAGTTAGTATTTGAAATTTAATGATAAAAATGTTATTTATCCTGAAAAAAGTTTCCTTGTCAAATTTTTAAATATCAGTATAGCAATTTAGTCATCAAAACACAATAAACAGAGAGAGAGATTCAGTGTTAGATTTGCATTTATAATGTTATTATTGTAGATCATTCACAAACTGACTGAAAGAGAAAAAAAACTGAGAAACCGATATAGCATAAAAATTAAATGCATATGGCATTGTTGAGTCATGGATTGTTTAGCTGCTTACGTGGCTGAGTTTTGATTTGCCACACATTCTGCCTCTGTCTTGGCTAGACCTACAGTTTAACATGGAATCTGAACAACAGAATACCCAGGTGTGGCTCACGTGATCAAAATCAACTCTTAAAAATGTCTTCTTCCCCCAGGATTTCAACGTGAGACTGCACTCAGAACTTCTGAAATCAAGCATCTTAACCACTGAGCCACCTGCCCCTATACCACAGAACATTACTTACACTTACACATGTTATGCATCTGTCTATCACCATGACATTGATACACACAAAAGTATTCTATTTCCTTTATAATTGCAAATAGTATTATTGCCTTGTGAAATTTCACCAAGATTGGATTAGCCATTTAGCTTCGAAAATGTAACAAACAGAGAAACTGAGCTACTTTTGCATTTATAATATTAGTATAGAAGAGAAAAAATTTAATAGAGTGGATCATAGCAAAATGTAGGACTACCTCCAGGAACACAGCTTTCAAGGTGCCTTGCAGCATTTATATCATGATGTTTATATGGAAAATATTTTTTAGGTTGGTTAGTAATGATAGACAGAAGGAATGTTAATAAAACTGGGTTTAATTAATTATCCCATAATATATGTTATTTTAGATATATTTTCATTTTTTTTCTTTTACAAGGGTCAGAAAACTGCTTACAGAAAGCAGTTCATACTTTTAATCTGACTGCATAAGAATGTATTATCAAGATTCTTGCTATGAAACCAAAGACAACAGAATTGCAAGAAAAATATCTATTCCTTAAAATATTAAGTTAAAAGGAAACAGGCTGACAAGGTTTCCTCTCCCACAGACAAGGTTCTGCTGTTACATATTGTATAGAAAATGATGTTTCTCACAGTGCAGAAAATTTTAGACAAGTATGTTTCACAATAAAAAAAGAATTTTGTGAAATGAAACCAGAAACCAAACATAAATCCCACAGGGTGACAATTCTTACAAATTCTGAAATGACCATTTTAAAATCAGAAAATGTCACACAAGCCTTGACAGTTTTCACTAAAGTATGTATGAGGTCTGATAAAAAATAAAGGGATTTTTTTTTTAATTTAGCGGGCTTTATAAACAAGATTTTTTTTTTTTTTTAGTACACATTTCTGAAGTATGTTACCATTGACAGCCATTTTGAACATCTATTATCAATGGTCAAAAAGATTAAATATGGTTTGGTGTGCTCTGCGACTTTGTGCTTTCAAAAACTATGGATCAAATAATTTGTACAAAATTTTGCTTAAAAAATTGAGTAAACTGCGGGACCACATTCAAAATGTTAACAGTAACTTGTGGTGAATATACTATTAGTAAATCAAGACTTAACAAGTGGTACAGGCGTTTCGAAGAGGGTTCATGAAGATGCTGAAGATGACGAATACCCTGGACATCCTAACACAACAACAACAGACGACAACATAAACAAGTGAAAAAATGATTATGGAAAATCACACTATTGCTTTTAGATAGGGTGCTGATAATGTCAGAATATCATTTGGCTCATACCAAGCAATTTTTTGGATGTTTTGGGCCTGAAACATCTGGCAGCAAAGTTTGTTCCAAAATTGCTGAATTTCGACCAAAATCAACGTCATGTAGACACACTCAGGAATTGCTGAATGAAATCAACAATCATCCAGACCTTCTGAAAATGGTCATAACAGGCGACGATACATGGGTGTATCAGTATGAAGTCAAAAGGCCCAATTGTCCCAATGGTAAGCTGCCTGAAGAGCCAAGTCCAAAAAGAAAAATGACAAGTTTGATCAAATGTGATGGTTCTCTCACTGTTTTATTTTATTTCATTGGCATTATACATCATGAGTTCATGCATAATGGTCATACCATTAATAAGGAATACTACCTGGAACTTATGCACTCTCTGTGTGAAGTAATCCATTAAAAATGTCTAGAATTGTGGTAAAACCACTCATTGAAATTGCATCACGATAGTGTTCTGGCTCACACCTCACTGGAATTCATGTTTGTTCGGTAAAAAACAAAACTGTTGTTTTGCCTCAGCCATTGTATTCACCTGACATGACCCCCCGTGACTTCTTTCCATTTCTGAAGCTGAAGAGAACCTTAAAAGGATGACATTTTACCACCATTGGTGAGATAAAAATAGAATAACTGAAGGAGTTGAATGCTGTAGTGAAAAGTGAATTCCAGAAGTGCTTCCAAGATTGGAAAAATCGTTGTCAGACGTGTATTTTATCTGAGTGGGGTTTACTCTGAAGGGGACAGAATTGATCCTGATTAATAAATAAATATTCCTTAAGAAAAACAAAATTTTCTGTTATTTTTTGATCAGAACTTGTATATGAAAAACTTGGTGTTACTTTTCATACAGATAATAATAAAAAATGTAAGGAGAGATGGGTTGATACATTTTAAGAATAGATGCATCTAAATTAAAAAATAATCACTTTAAGTTACCATATAAAAGACAGGAGGAATATAAGACATACCACAAAGAAGTGTCATATGTAAGCTCACAACAGAATACTTTAGGTATGGTAAAGACAACAATTTTAAAAGGAAAATAAAAATGTTAACTTCTTTCTTAAAATCATAAATCTGCTAAGTTTTTACTAAGAACAATATATACAACAAAAAATTGGGAAGAAGGTAAATTGGAACATCATCCCATTATTCTTGCAGAAGCAAGGGGAGGTTCAAACGTTTCTTACTTATGGTTTATGTGCACACAGGAATAGTCATTATAATAACAGATAGAAGTAGAGCTAACTTACAAAGTTGGTAGAAATTGAACAGGGTACTAAGAGATTATTGGAAGTCTATGAAGAAGAGGAACTGCTGGATCTATGCTTATGGAACTCCTTAGTAGTTGGCAACACATTTAATAAGATAAGAGAGGGCTACTAGTTAACTTATTATAGTTGGGGCAGTCAGAGTAGATGTCTCATGGATTATATATTGATTATTAAATATCTATACATGAAACTAAGCAAAATTTATACCAGCATTGACTGACTGTGGCAGACTTTAAGAAATGAAGCCTGGGCAAAGTAGCAAACAGCAGAGTCCAATTTATTAAACATTGGAAGAAGGCAGGTTGAACTAAGCATTTCAGGAAGTGATACAAAATGATTTACCCAGCGACAAAACTAAGACGGAAGAAGAAAATTTGAAAAGATTTTGAGCAACAGCAAAGGCAGCAGAAAGAAGAATATAAAATGAGGGAAAGGAGAAGGAAACCCTATAGTGGAATAAGCATGCAGCAGAAGCAGTGAAAAAGGATGAACACAACATGGAGAGAATTATGTTGAAACAGAACAGAAGGTAGCTGAAAGGAAACTATTATCTTAAGCTTAATAAAAAATCATATAAGTGGGAAGGAAAAAATTGCACAGAACAGATATGTGGGATTGAGGCCTGTTTATGCCCACTATGGTGAGGATGGATATTATTAATCCCTGTTATTGTTACATGGAAATTTTTTGTATGTGAACTATATTATTTTTTCACTTTTCACCTCGTCAACCTTGAGGTCACCCAGGCAGGAAAGGACTAGGAGCTAGGAACAGAAAGGAGCTCAGCCATGATCTTTTGAAGGAACCATCCCAGCATTCATCTGGAGTGATGGGGATAAATCATGGAAAACTCATGTCTGGATGACCAGACAGGGATTCAAACCCATGTCCTCTCAAATATGAGGCCAGTGAATTACTGCTCACCCACCACTCTCGGAACATGAATTAAAGTTCTTCACTTAATAATGCAAGTTCTTTCTGATTATGTCACAACTTTCATATGGAAGAAAATAATAAAATGATTGACTTGGATAATTTCAGCCATGAATTGGGAAGGTTTAAGATTTTTGATCACATTTAATTTGATTGAGATCAGCATGTTTTTTCTCCAGGCACCACCTTTAACTGAAAACTGTTAAATCAGATCATAACACCAAATAACATTAAGACTTATTCTCCAGACATATTACAAGTTCTTATAAAACATGCAGACCTACCTAAATATGGTACACATACAGAACTGCCAATTTAACTCAGTATACTCAGTATAATTTGTAATTTTAGTTGTTCTTCCACAATGCTACTAAAAATATAAATATAACCACTTGAAATTTATGAAAAGTATTTTTCAACACTTTGAAAATACTTTCAACATCTTTCCCTAAATTTTAAGATAAATTTACCACACTTCACTAATCGATCATGTGTTCTAATGACAGTAAGATGCACACTGGCATTGTGCATAGGTGGAAGTCTTTTATATATGCTTCTCCAGGTGTGCATCACCTTCTTAGCCTACCTACACATATTAATTGCACACTGACCTTTTTTTTTAATAAAAAAAAAAAAGAAAGATCTTGGAAATTCCCAAATTTTCGCTCTCAACCTTCTGAAACCTTCAATATTATATTTGGAGTAAATCACTGTAATTTACCAATCTTAATATACCCTCATCCAACATTTATCTACTTAATAATTCCATATTTTACTCTTTCACACCAGACAACATGATTCACATCTGTTAATCAACACTCATCTTCTTTCTTTTGCTATTCACGCCCATTTCATGATATCCTATTGCTTCAGTACTATTTCCATCTTTTAGCAATTCTGATGCTATTGTGTTAATATTTAATTTATTCCAAATTTATCAGTTCTGATGAAACTGCACAATTCCTGATAAAAATCAATAAATACCGTATATATGGTGAAATAAATATTTATTTTAAATAACTGTGTAATATTCATTTTAACATAATATTCCTATTAACATGGGGCATATATTCACAAATAACTGCCCCATCACAAAATCTTTGGTTGACTTAGCAGAGGAACTGAATATGAGCTACAAAGGAAATAAGAAATTAATTTATGAGGTGGTTGGAAACAACAAAACCTGCAGACATCTTAACCAAAGTGCTCAACAATATGCAAGAAGAGCAGAGGAAAGAAGAAGTACAAAGAACATAGAAACAATACTTCAAATGTTTGAAAGGAAACCTAGAAGGATGGAAGAAAGCACTTAAGAACAGAAGAGTAAAACAATAGTTTTAAGGAAGGAAATAGAAGATTTTTACCAGGCTGGAGTTAGAGACTTTTTTTACTTATAGCTTTTTCGCCTTGTCGACATCGGGGTCATTAGAGGTAGGATGGGACTGGGGACAAGGAATGGGATGGAATTTGGCCATGGCCTTTTGAAGGAAGCGTCCCAGCATTTCCTGGAGTGATTTGAGGAAACCATGGAAAACTCAAATCTGGATGCCTGGATGAGGATTCAAACCGGCGTCCTCCAGAATGCAAGGCCAGAGTGTTAACCACTCACCCACCATGCTCAGTGAGTTAGAGACGGCAGTGAAAGAACTACCCAATTGGAAATTACAGGAATAGTGGAAATGGTTAATGCAGCAGGAGTAAAGGAAATGCAGTGATTGTGTAGAGTTATACAGGAACTTTAAAAAGAAAGAAAATTAACAGAGGGCTGGATTAAGAGGGTCAAAGTGTCAATTCATAAAAAGAAGAATTAATCAAAATGTGATAATGACCGGGGCTTCGCATTATATAGCCACTGTCTAAAAATATATGAAATAACTTATCCTATATAAAATCAAATGAATAATAAAGGAAACAGCTAGAACGGAACAGTGTGGATTCAGGCAAGGAATACAACAGTATTTGCAACTTTTACACTGCACCAGATCTTAGAGAAAAAGGTGGGAATATGCCATGGACACCCTAATAGTGTTAAATGAGGTAGGGTCAAAAAGTTCACGGAATTGTTGTGTACTGTAAAGCAGTTGCTTGCCGGAAATGAAATTTTTGTTTGGGAGGTTGGCAACACTACTGAGGAAGGTGCTGTGCCAGGCAGCAGGCAGTTGTAGTTGTTTTTTTGAGTGGGTTGCATGATATTTTAGATGTAGTTTCTTTCTTTCGTCAGATTGTGAAATGTCATGTTTAGAGCAGCGTGGCAATATCTAATTCTGAGTATTGCTGGAGAAATCACCCTCGGAGACACTTGAGATGCTGAAGAAAGCATGAGGAAACTATGCAATGAAGAAAACGACTTTACGAGTGGCACAAGCATTTTCACGATGTTCGCACAACAATTGAAGATGACTGGGTGGTCTTCAACTTCCATGACAGATGACAATGTTAAACGCATTTGATAACTTGTGCGTGCGGACAGGCAAACACCCATCAATACTATTGCCTCTGAAGTTGGTATTTCACATGGGAGTATTCACAGCATTCTTCATAATTATTTGAACATGCCTTGTTTGCTTGCACATAGATCCGAAAATGTTATCCCCAGAACAAAAATAAATGAGAGTGATCATGTGCATTGACTTGATTGAAATGGCTGAACCAGAAAACAGCTTCCTGCTCAAAATTGTAACAGGTGATAAGATGTGGTGCTTTCTTTACAACCCTCAGACTAAACAGCAGTCTGCTGAATGGAAGTCAAAAACATCACCGAGAAAACAAAAATTTTGCTTGGACAGTAAATGGGGTAAAGTAATAATGGAGCTGTTTTTTGATTACTGGGGCTTGATTCACTATGAATTTATTCCTGAAGGGAAAACAGTCAACAAAGAATTGTACACAGAGATCTTAAAATGGTTATGAGGTGCAATTTCACAAAAATGACCTGAACAATTAGTTTTTATTAGATGACAGTGCCCCATCACATCGACCTGTAATGGTGAAACAATACCTGGCCAAAAACAATATTATCAATCTGCAACACCCTTCATATTCTTCTGATCTTGCAGCACTGGTTTTGTACCTGTTTCCATGGCTGAAAATGACATTAAAGGGATGACGTTTTGCTGATTCGTCAGAAGTGATTGAAAATGCAAGGAAGCAGCTGAAACAACTTTCGAAGAACGGCTTTCAAGAGTGTTTCCAGCAATGGAATGAATGGTGGAATAAGTGCATAGAAGCTGAAGGAGAGTATTTTGAAGGAAAATAAGGTAAAAATGTTACACATACTTTCAATAAATTTTTATTGGCCAATTTCAGAAACTTTTTGACCCTGCCTCATAGATAAAAAAAAACTTATGATAAAATATGAAAGGAACCATAAAAAAGGTATAAATGAAGGAATGATGGGACAAGTAAAGAAAATTTATGAAGAGTGTGATAATTGTGTTTCGTTTGAGATGGAAAAGGGAGTATGGACAAGAAGTGTATTGTCACCCATTTTGTGTTATGTAGGTAGTTATAGACGAAATCATTGCTTAAGTTCAGAGATATACAAACCAGGTACAGAAAAAAGGTGATACCAAGTGCCGAGGAAGGAGACAGAACAGAATTTGGAAAGAGAACTGGAAAAATTGGTAATCCCAATGTGAAAATATAGCTTGGAAATGAGTGTGGATAAGTACTAAAATCAAGAATGTAGCAAGAAACACTGGTCCATCAATGCAATTGTTAGTTGATTGTGATAAAACAGAATTGGTGAAGTAATTATGTTACTTGGTAAGCAAAGTAACCACCAGAGAAAGGAGCAAATAGGAGAGAGAACAAGAAAGAGTGAGCAATTTTATCACTTGATTAAGAATTTTGTCTGGAGGTGGTTATGAACCCTGGGAGTGAACGGTAACACTAGGGTCTAGCATTTTGGTGGTCATGGTTACAAATACCTGCCCAGTCATCAAGGTTCTTTTTTTCTACTGTTACCAAACTTGTTCCAGTGACTGTGGAAATGGTTCTTTCTGGACACAGCCAAATTCCTTCCTGTTCCTTATATAAAATAAAATTATATAAAATAAATTACTTTGGCAACACTAGATGCACTGACCGATTTATTAGAGAAATCTCTTAATATTTTTGTTTTGTAAAGCCTTCACAAAAAAATCTTTTAGATTTTTTTTTATATTTTTTATTTCTTCTACAGTAAGTGGTATTAAATTTTCTTATGCTAAACATCTGTTATTTTCCAAGAATTATGAATGAAAACGTGAGAGATGGCCATGTTCTGAAGTTATTTTTTCCAGAGGGTGAACTGTGATAAATAGACTACAGGTATAACCATATCTTGCTTCCATCTAGAAATTAACCACTCGCAGTTATCATTCTCAATGGACATGTTAAACAATAGTAGTTCCTCACAGTGATTTCCTAACAGAGTGATTTTAATGAAGCTTAGTGAATATGTACTGAAATACACTTCAAAAAATAACTATACATAATAAGAAAGTATTCTAAAAGACATATCTATTTAACTAGAAACTATGTGGGTTGTATGATACACTTTATTCAATGATCTCGTATAATCTTTAAAAAAAAATATGTAATGCAACTTATCAAGCTATAATAAAACTGAAAAATGCCTGAATGTGTGAACTGCCTAATTTCTAATAAAAGCAAGAGAAAAATTTTAAACCCAATCATTATAAAATAAACAGATATATAAATAACTTCTTTTTTGCATAGGAAATCTCTTTAATCACACTGATACAGAAATGTTTTCAGGAACTAAAACAGATGTTAGATTTGAATTTTTCTTAATCAAAGCAATTGTCGATAATGATTTATAACTGAAGTGTTGCTTCTTGTTTTTGAATGATAAACCTAACAGCCTCTTATCTTGCTCAAGGATGCCAAAGTCCTTTTTAACATTATTAGGTTTATGTTTTATTCTACTTTAAGACAGTGTTGTGTTCATATCTATCTTCACAAAGAATGGAGTATAAAGAGAAAGGGGCATTGGTTCTGCTTTATTATAAACTGTATAAGAGAGAGTGTCTTATAACCTAAGTTTTGTCATTACATCAACAAAATTTGTTTAAAGAGCAAAAAGCTAACATCTATTCTATTGCAAAGCATGTTTAAAGTTGTTTTCTTACAAGTTTCAAAGGATATGTTATTAGATTGTAACTAATGTAAACATTATTGCTATAATGGAGAAGTCTTATTTTGTAATAGAAAACATTGCATTCATTTTAAGAGGTACAGTGGGTGATAAGAAGCAAAACGAAGTAAGCCACTTAGCAGGTATAAAAATGCACTAAAGAGATATTTCCATTTTAAAGTCGAACTTTCCTGGTTTCAGAAATCGCAATAAATGGGTAAATAATTCCTGAGGTAACAGTTTTAAAGATAGGAAAAAAATTTATAGCTCAAAAGATGCGTTTAATTTTGTAGTACATTCTGTAAAAATTTGAAATTGGTAGATAAAAGTTTAGTATTGTTTTTATAGGAAAGTGATGAGTTTGAAAGAAAATGTGGTTTTTATGTAATAGATCTCAGCTAAATTAAGAGGGTGGAGTATGTTTAAATGAAAATAGAATTTTTCCTGAGCAAATTGCAGTAGTTTTTTATGGAAATCCATGAAATGCTTTCAGTAGATCTGAAAGAAAGAAAAAACAAATTAATTATAAATCAACAGAAATGGCTCCTTCTGTTGTAATATTATGAAAGATAGATCAAAGACAGGCTCAGAAGGAGTTTTGAAACTATATGAAGGAAATTATTTAGCAATCACAAAACTTCATATTATATAGGAGTGTGGATGCAGAGTCATATAAAACACATAATAGTTTTGGAGATATTGATTTTTTAAGTTTCACTTTTGTATTACACTAAGTTAGAGAATTGTAACTAAGGTGGTTTATATACCAAAAGATAGAGAAAAATTTAGCAAGTCATTTTTAAACTCGGTAACTTACATACTTTGAATGTGAGAGTAAATTTAAGATTTGCCACTTAAAGGATTTTTTACGGCTGCACTATTAATGATAGAAATTTTTTACTAGGATTGTTTTTGACATTTAGACCATGGACTGCCCACCATAAAAAATTTCAAGTCAGTTGTAAGAAAAAGTAATTTGGATAGTTTCAGATATTTCGTCAGATCCAGTAAACTTGTGCAACCCTTGGCAGTCTATATAAAAGACGCTCCAGAAGCCAGGGTGGAAGACAGTTGTTCGCAAGCACTTGTAGGAGAAAGGTCATGTAAGTGGTGCTAGTGATTTGGTGCTAGAAGCATACAGGAGCAGGAAGTTGATGTAGGCTCACGACTAGTAAGTCGGCTATGTTTGGCCTTACTATCCTATACGGTGCAGATATAGACTCGCTCCCAACGTAGCTGACTTTTCATCAGTTCGGGGTTTTGGTAGTTTTTGTGACTTGATTCACTATTTCACACCTGCAATCATTTTATTTGGAGAAGAAGATCTGATGCCCGAGATTGTTAGGTGTGTGTAAAGTAAATTTTGAAGAATATAGTGGTTTCAATTTATATGACATTCTACAGTGAACTTTATTCAAACTTCTCTAGTTGAGGTTATAAGCTAGATGGTGACCACAAGACAGAATTGATAAACTCACCTTAGGCCTACAAAATGAATTATTAAAATTTTATGCTGTTTAGTCTTAATTTTCTTGAATCTTCAATATATAGTGAGGTAGCTGTAGACTTTAGTGTACATCATATAATTCCCAACATTTGACATGTGACAAACATAACTACTTAGACAAGTTTTGCTTCCCCCCATGGACATGAATGTAAACACACACATACACGTACTATGTGGTTTTTACAAATCCACCAAGGCACTACAAATTTTTTTATGTAAGAATTATTTAGAGCATTTATACAACAAGAGTTTTAAATAAACCATTCACTTCCCTCAAATTAAAAACAAAAATTACATTTAATGCAAGTCAGAATTAATTCCAACTCATAATCAATGACTTAATTTCATGAATTTTAAAAGAAAATATTTGTACATCACATCATTTTAATTATAAAATAAAACACATGGGCATATCTTGAACTAGATTTTTTTAACCGTACAGATTGAGGACTTTCCTTACAGGATACTCACTGAATTAACTTAATTTAATCGTATTGGAGCACATATGCCTTGGTGGCAATTAGTTACACACCCACTTTCTCATTTCATGAATTCTTTTAAATATAAATCCTTTGAGAGAAATATTGCCACTCACCTGTTTTTGCCATTTATAAATTTTGAGTCACATATCAATTTTGTGTGAAAAAAAGCAATTGATTTGTTTTTACTTTATAATCAGGCCTCCCTACACCAGCAAAGATATGAATGAAAATAAGTATTTAAAGCAATAGGCCTATTATCAAACACAAATTACCCTTCTAAATAGTTTATGATGGTGTTTATAATTTGTAAAAACTGGCAATATACATAACTAATTGTAAAGTTATCAGCAGTAATCCTCTCCTCTTAAAACAGAGTCAGAACTAATAAATGTGGCTCTATTTGGATGTATGGATAAGACTGGATACTTTATAGTTTTAAGGTGTTTAAGAAAGAGAAAAGGACAATCTCTTTCTGTAACAGAAGCCTTGTCACCAGTAAGGAAGGCTGTACTGAAAACTTTTCTTTCTGTGTTGTCATGTAATGTGTTTGATTTTCAACCACTATTTCTTTCTCTACCTTTAAAGTTAAATTTGAAATTTTTTGTTACTTTGTGACAGATTTTTTTATAAGATTCAAATGATAATGTAGCTTCCAACACCCCATTTCAATAAATATAATTCAGTTTTACACAGGGTGAAAAAAATAATAAAGTTTAATTTAGGTTTAAATTTTTAATGGAAAGTGACTTGACGTACATTTATAGGTTTTTCGACCCTGTAGTAGTGACTGATGAATTCAGAAAAGTGAATCAATCTAAAAATTTCTGCAACACATCATAAATAAAGTTTCTTCAAATATTATTCTAGCATTTATCGTCTGAATTGGTCCAAATTTTGCTGGACACACAAATTTCAAATAATTTAATATTGACAGCACCTCACACATTCAACAGTATCTGTACAAAAGGTTTTTGTATGTTCATACCATTTGAGTCTATGTGTAGGAAAAGACACAGTACATCAGTATGTCGAATAGTAGTCAATACTGTCACTTTCTTGGGCTCGAGAAGGCCTTTGCCGCCTCTCTGACTGAGAACTCCTATAATTTGTTTGTTCCAATGTCAGAGGGAGTGCAGGCCTAATATTTTGTTGATGCCTTATGTTTGAAATGCCAGAGGATGCATGTGGCTCATTGTACTGGTAATTGTTGAATCTTTCTCCACTTTGTTGATTGATTAAATAACCCTCTTTATCATATTCTGCTTGTTCACTTAAATTCACAGCATATGGTGTCCTTGTAACATATCGTTGTGAAGCTGAAGTCACAAAATATGTGGTTGATCCACGAGGACCATTTGGTGACTGAGGCTGATATCGTTGACCTGACGGCCTCTTACTTTGAGTGGCTTGGCTTCTTTGAGTCTCCTCTTGGTTTTGTGGCACAAAACCACTTGTGACACTTCTGGTGGGATGAAGTGTAGGATGTAATGCATCATTAATTGTAACATCAATTTCATGATCATTTAAATCTGCCAACTTATGGTCATCTGGAACGTTTGGTATTCTTATATTTTCTCTAACAAGAGGCTTTATAACTATTTTTGTAGGAACTCTGATACTTTGACTGTTTTTAGGTACTTGCAATACTGGTAAAGATGGTATGGCATCAGAACTAACAAAACGTTGATTGCTTCCACTGTTCTTGCTGTTTAGAGGTGACTGTCCAGCAGCTGTGGGAAATGAACTATCCAAAGCAGTCTTTGTTTCTTTAAATACTGTTTCAGAGTTTTGTGGAGACTTTGTGTCAGTAATTCTAGAATTTGAGCTTGAAAGAGGATTTTTTTGAGCGGAAGTTACTATAACCTGTGAAAGAACTTCTTAATGGAACATCACTTATGCCTTCTCTATTACTAAAATTTTTTAATGTGCTTGATATTTCAGATTCATTTCCTCTGTCAATTTGTCCATTTTTTGTATTGGATGCATTGCTACCTCCAGAAGGAGAATTTGAAGTTCCATCAACTGATGTCGCTGCAATTTTAACATTCTTTGGGCGATAGTTATTTGTTAGTTCAGCTGCATCTTCTTCGTGATTACCTTTTCCATTTGTTTGCCCAGAAGAAGGTGACGAGTTTGTTTCAGAGTTACCTGATCCAGTAGCAGTAAATCTGCCAGTCTGTGTCTGTGTATTTCTTGAAACTGAACTTCCTCCTGATCTGCTAGGCTGAGCAGGTGCCCTTCTGTTCTGGGTCAACTTTTGGTTTTGCACGTCACTTTCAGCTGTAGAGCTATAGCTTGTTGAACTACCAGATTGTCTCGATTTAGAGTTTTGAGCTGGTAGAACATCTTCAAATTCATCATCATAATAATAATCCTCATCTCCTGCTATATCAGCTGCATATCCTGATGGAACCCGAGGAGGAGGTTGTCTTTTGTTTTCTTGTTGCTTTAACCCTCCCTGGCTGGAAGGTGGTAATGGCTTAGCTTGTGTACTACTATACTCGTCATATGGAGGTTCAGATTGCTGTGGCTGAACTCTTTTGCGTGTTACATAGCCTTGTCTGCCTCCTGCAGGACTGATATATGCTGGGCGTGGAGCTGGAACTGGCTCTGGCTCTTCTTCTTCATTGTCATACTTGTACCTAGAAACCTGACTAACACTAGTTCGCTGTTGTGAAGTGTATGCTCTTTGTGGCTGAGAATATGCACCTTGTTGGGACACTTGCATTCTTCGCCTTCCTCCAGGTCCAGATGGACGAACAGGTCTTCTTGGAACATCATCATCTTCATAGTCATCAATATCATCTCCTTCTGATGAAAGGGGCACAAATGGAGTGGCAGTTTCAACTTGTCCCACATAACGGCGTCTACCTCCAGGCCCTCTCCTCCTAACATTTCGCCCTCCTGACAGAGCTGGTCTCCTTACAACATCCCTTTCAGCTGTAGGTGGATAGTAATCAGGATTTCTGTTCCTTGAGTTTGCAGGACTGCGAGCTGGAGGAGTGTATTCTTCTTCATCATCATAGTATTCTGCATCATCAGTTTCCTTTGCTGCAGAAGGAGATCTAGAGGAAGATTGTTCATTTGATCGCGAATATTCTTGTGATGGGTTATCTGATGTAGCTGGGCTTGGTGATGCTCGAGGCTGCTGGCTATAATCAAATTTATCCCTTTCAGTTTTTGGCACTGGCCTCCTGATTCTTGGTGGAACACGTGGTCTATCATAAACAGAGCCAGAAGCACGTGATTTTGGCTCTATTTTTCTTTCATCCTTAGACAGTGGTTCTGGTTCATCAACACGAGATGGTCTTCGTTCTTGATCATCTGATGACACTGGGCGCCTTCCTCGGTTACGATTATGGCGACCAGGACCAGTTGGTGCCAAATCCTATAACATAATAGTGCATTATTAAATTTAATCCATAAAATATTTTTTCACTATTATAAACATGCTATGACACTAGAAATTTAGCAAACTATCTTAAAAGATAATGGAATACATTTTAGGAAGTTAAGTCAACCAGTATATATTAGTTTGGAATTTAAATATTTTAAGTATTACAACATGCATAAGCAAGAAATTTAGGCTTGAAAAAAAGTTTTAATATGCAATGTGCTCTTAAAACTAGTTTCTGTTAAAGAACTATTTCAGAGCTCCCAGGTGAAGATATTGATGTAATGGCTACATTTTGTGTGTGTGCATGTGTGTGTGTGTGTGTGTGTGTACATTTCCCTCCTCCTATCTCTACAGTGCTCAATAAAATTTACTGAAACACATAGTGTGTTCAAATTGTTTTTACATGTATGAAAAATCATAATCTCATAATCCACAATTGGTAAAGAATCTATAGTTTGTAGTTACAAACAGAACTGTGGATATACAGCTTCATATAGAAATGTATTTTTTTTCCCCATTGCAGATCAGAAGTACTTTTTAAAAAAATTAGAGAGGTTTGCAGCTATCTGATGTGAATTCTAACAGTACGTTGTGAGAAACAAAGCTGCGCTGGGGTTGAGCACAGACTTCATAAGCTCAACTAGTCGCCAGGAAACGACTAAATCAAAGGTTCTGTTCTTTTTTTTTATGACTCGTGCACCTAGGATGGTTAACTGATCGTGATGGTCGCCACCGAATTTTGATAACCTAAAATCCGGAAAAGGTCTGAAAACTACTCGAAGATAAAGTCAAGTTTCTAGGGTTCCAAAGTTTTATTCACAATTGCATAGTCAAATTATTCAGTTAACACTTGAGGCAAATCGAAACTTCCTTACCAAAAGATTACCGGTTATGAAGGACAAGCAGCAAGAGATCCCCAAATTTAAAAGTTACATTGCCTACCACGCTTCCAGTATGGTGTCGAACACACGCGGTATTCTCAACTTCCTGTGCACGATGATTTCGGATCACAGCCCGAACATCCACTCCCTAGGACACCCGACCAAAATGCGCCCTGAGACAACATGGCCTCCTCTATTTATTGCCGCGATGACGTGATTCCCCTGTGTACCAACTTATCAACAAAAATAAGCTCGCTAACTGGATTCCTTAACCTTCCCTACTATGTACCGACCTATAGCGCGAGTCCTGTATCAGTCCCATGATCCTCTTCGTTGCCGGTAATGTTTTGAAACGTAATTCATTGTTTTTGGTAATTTCTAAGATATTCAAGCCATCGTCAAGTAAAAATTATTTTTGGATTCTCTGAATTTTTTCCAACTCTTTAAGCTATTCCTCAAGTCTGTATGTTCACTGTACGGTGTTTTAAAAATTATTTCCCAACCCTCATGTTTCAATCAATACATTTAAACTTATAAATTCTATTGCTCCCCTGTTACTACTCCGATTTTGCTAAAAGGTACCTCAAAACGTTCTAAAGTGAGTGTAGTTTCCTGTGGTGTATAAATTATTACAGTGAAAATGGAGTTCTCTCCGTTATGAATTTTCAAAATGTTAACCTGTGTTGTGGCCTAGCTAAATTAATTTATTACTCGTTAAACCTTCCATATCTAGAGCTAAGAGTTACAAATTCTTAATTCTACGGCGTTTTTACTCCTTAATCTACCCTTTGAAGTACTGAAAAGTGTCTAATATTATCAAAATACGGGCTGCAAATGTTTAACATGTGTGCTTATGGCGTTACCTTCTGATCCTTATTACGGCCTACTTTGGTAAGTTTTTTCATCTAATTTATCTTTTAAAGTGTCTTGAATGTCTATTCCCACTAAATGTGCTACTTTATCCCATCAAAATCGGTGTTATAAGTGAACAGTTATCTGTATCAGTGTCGGTATCATATCCTCGGGGTGGGCCTATCTGATCTGCATTAGCCGATTCTAGACGAAGATACCGGAGTGGAACATCAAACTTAAAATGGGAAACTGATACTTCTTTTGCTACTACTCTCCCCCTCTACTAATAATGACCTGAGGGGACATTATTTAACTAAATAACAGGCACCTTACAACGTTCAATATCATCAGATATTATTACCATTGATATCATATGTGATAATTTTGTCTTCCCTGATGTATTGCTTCTCAACACTTTTCAGCCTTTCAGCTGGATCAATTCTGTTAAACACAACATTTCAACAGTTATAAATTATTACATCAATATAATATGAAGGTTCTACTACAGAATACTACTACACCTGTTGAAACATTGTGTATAGCAAAACTGATCTGGCTGAACACCCATGAAAACTATGTAGACTGATATCATATGCTACTTATTGCTCAGTTATGTATTTATTGCTTATAAGAAGAATAGTAAATTGAGTGCATGATACTATAATTAGGAATGTTTTATGTTAATAGTATTCAATTTATACATGTTGCTTGTACTGAAATTCTGTGTCAGGTGAACAGATATGAATAAATCAAAATTATTTACAATGAGCATTTTGAATCACCAAATAGGAGAAACGCCATAGGACAATATTAAATGTAAATGGTACGGCAACAAAGTTAAAAACTGTTCAGAGAAGTTTGAGGGCAGGACCGTGTTTTTAAATAGAGGCAACATTGCAAAGGTAAATACCCTTTTTTGTGGTACAGGATGAATCAATAAACAAGACAGAAGTTATTTTAATTCCATAGTGCTCCTTAGCAGAAGGATGCTAAATGATATCAATAACATATGAAGCAAGCATAGCTTGTAGAGTCTTAAATACTGGTAAATAAAGCAGTTAACTCATGACATCAGTGCAAATCCTAGTTCGGAAGCATGGTGGCAAGTGCAGTCCTACACACAAGACAGTAAATGGTTGTTAATTTGGTACTGTAAGAAGTGTTCAAGGTGATACCACATGTGTAAATTTAGTCGTGTTACTATAGCAATAGTTTGAAACCTGGAAATTGCTGGTAGAGTTTTATGGAACAGTTTTCTTTGAGGATGAGGTGCCAGGTTTAAGAACTTTGAATCAATGTCAGAAGTGGCTTTACTTGTACCAGTGTAAAGTAAATCTGAAATACAATCTGTATCTTAAATGGTCAAAGCTCCCAATAGTGTAAGTTTATAAATGTTTGAAAGTTGGAGCAAGCCATTCTCTAAGTAATTAAAGGCATGAGTTTTGAACAAAGGATATAT
>CM061921.1:290295232-290364401 GCA_031002005.1 Vandiemenella viatica | reverse complement strand
AATATGATTGGACCTTTGTAAAGCTTTTGATGTAATTGATCATAATACCTTGCTTTCAAAATTAGATTACCTGGGAGTTAGTGAAGTAGCTAACAATTGGATAAAGTCATACCTGTATGATAGAAAACAGATTGTTGAATATAGCTTAAAGACTGACAACAGTGTAAACTATGTGCACTCAGATTGCAAACACATAAAATACGGAGTGCCACAAGGGTCAATACTTGGGTCTGTACTATTCTTTGTATATATAAATGATCTAGAAACAACAAATAACTGCCAAAAATATATTAAATTTGCAGATGACGCCACCCAATTATTGAAAGAATGTACTAAAGAACAGTTTACTAAAAATATTGAAGACTGTTCTAAAAACATTCAGAACTTTTTTTCTCAAAACAAACTAATAATAAACACAGAAAAACCACATGCCATGCACTTCAGGACAAAAAATAATTTAGATAACCAGTTACCTACAGTAAAATTCAGAGGTAAACTACTAAAAAATGTAGAAAACATAAAATTTCTAGGTATATGCATACAAGAAAATTTAAAATGGAACACACACATTGAACACCTTTGTAAAAAAACTAAATACTATCTGCTACATGGTGAGAATATTAGTTGGTTGCATATCTAATGAAACAATTAGGAATATTTATTTTGGGTGTGTGCAGTAATTATTAAGGTATGGTATCATATTCAGGGGAAACTCCCCACCAAGTACCAAATGCTTCAAAATGCAGAAAAAAATTATCAGAATTATTGAAGGAGTACAAATTAGAACCACATGTAGACTTCTATTTAGAAAGTTGCAAATTCTACCACAGCCATGTTTATATTATGGATACTATAAAATTCATTTAAAAAAATACAGAAGCTTCTGGGTATACACTACAAATAAACAATGATATACACATATATAATACTAGACAGACACTAGACTTTCATATACCACGATTAAAAACTACCTTCTGTCAAAAGGGGCCACTTCATATATGAATCAGATTGTTTAATAAACTACCACAAAGGATCAAGTTTGTAAGACAAAATTCCAAAATCACATCAAGACCGAAAGAGTACTTTCTCGACCACTGCTTCTACAGTATTGATGAGTATTTGCAAACCAAAGTTTAGTCTTAGGCCACAGTGATTTCATAAATATAAATAGGAGAAATGATATAAATCAGGTCTTAATTGCTTTTTGTAAAAATAAATGTTTTGTCTTTATCAGATTTGTACAGTTATGTTATAGTTATTCACAGAAAGGATAAAGCGTGAGAGAATGTATGTTGTGTGTGTTGTGTGTGTGTGTCTGTCTGCGTATAGACTATTTTTGACTTATCCCATATCATTTGTACCTTGTACTATGTATGATGCAAAGGGACCAATAAATACAAACTATGATTCAAACTGAATATGCCTTATCTCACATCATGGATGAAATGATGCCTGATATCAATGTTCTTACTTCCACACTAAAAGACTGGGTTCTCGGCAAGCTTGATCACAACAATGTTGTCACAAAATACTTTAATCTTAGCTACATCTAGACTCTCAACTCACAGGGCATCCACCCAGCATGAAGATAAAAATGTCGAAGATCTTCTGCCCAATTATCAGATGCCTCAGTCTGAATCAACATACCCAGTCAACTGCTTTGAAACTGCATCACAGAATTATTTAATGTAACCTTCAACTATCTCAAAACAGACTTCACTGTTGTGGAATGGACTTTGGTGAAACAATCATTTAACTGATGAGGGCATGAAGCAGCAAAGCCAATATCTGGCTAGGTAGTCACAGCTGGCTACACACTCAAGGTATAGGTAGGTATTTTTGCTTATCTTACATGGATTCCTTGGTCATCTTAGTCAGCTTCATATTCACTTCAATTGGTGTACAAATTGTGTTTCACTGCTATATACCAAAGCATTTCAGAATGTCAAGAATTTAGCACCACTGATTCAAGGTTAAAGCCTCTTCTTGTCATGAAAATTCAGTACCAAGTATTCAACTGTGAAGTTCTGTAAAACCTCCTTTCAAATGTGATCAACAGCATAATGGCTCTTGGAAGAAACTAGAATATTTCAACATATACCCTGATTATTTTTTAATACTCCCATGATACAATATGATACACATATAGATCAGCATTTGATGTTATCGTGCCAAGATTTTTCACTACAAAATTCAAAACAGTTGTAACATCTTTGACTGGAATGATGAAATCCATAGAGTAATTTCCGTAAAAAGCAATCCTTATTACTTAAGTTCATCAATCAAAATCTATAGCTTTTCATCAACTTTTGCATCCGAATTCACAAAAGATTCTAACAATCCATGTAGGCCTTTCAGAGGCAAACTATTTAAGAACACCTTGTTGATGATGTACTGATTAATGAGCATGCCTTTTCAAGTTTCCAAGGCTGCCATCATGGGGATAGAACTCAAACATGCAACAGGAGCAAAGTCTCTCCAAAACGAATTTCTTTTAATTGGTAGAATCGCTGTGCCATCAGTTGAGTTTTTCATCATTCAACTAATCCATCATGTTTGTACTTATTCCTAAGTACAGTGCATCTTCTGATAACTTTCACATTCCTCAGATGATCCACCAGTACCCAAGTATCATTAACAATAATAGACTTGATATCATCCAGCAGTATAGCTTCCTAAGTGTTTGAGTTTGGGCCAGAAGTGGGTAATTTAACAGGAATTTCTGCAAGACACGTGCTTTCACTGTAAACTTTGAAGTCACCACCTTCTTTAACCAGATGATGTTGCTTTCGCAGTCTGCTACCATTTCTGATAATCTCAGTCTTTCTGGACTTTTACACGGGGCAGCTGGTCAATTTGGCACCACTAGATCATCCTCAAAAATGTCATCTTTGAATTCACTCAATTCCATAGCAAATTTTCCAGTTACTGTTTCAGCTTCATCAGCAGTGTTTGTGAACTCATTCTGCACATCAGACAGGAAATATTTATTCTATCAGTTATTGGATGCAACATGTTCATTGCATTTTACACCCCACACACAATAATAATTATATGTAAATTTTTCTATAGTTTAAAAAAATAACTCCTTGATTTTTTTCACCATTGTATTTTGAGAAGGGAAGCTCATTGTGGTAGAACTTGTCACAGATGCTCCCCACATGATATAAAAAAAATCTAGGTTTGTGACACTTCTAATATGGCTGCATAAGAAAAAGTATTTAAGGCCATCAAAATATACACTTGTTATATAGGGGCTATAGTCATGTTCCTTGTTACTCAGAGAGGGTGTTTAGTTTCATCTGGCGTGTTTTGGATGCGGTTTCTTTAGATTATGCTTGGCTATCAAGAAAGGATAAATCTTCAGCTGAGTCTAGGAGGTTGATAAATATCAAATCGTAGACAGGTAAGTAAGTAATTGTTATGTTAGCCCCTAAGACAAAGTGTTTGTTTATCAGTTACTATGCGGATGTGAAGTACACTTGTTCAGTGGAGTTAACTCCAATGATGTTTGTGAATATGATCCTCCATATGCGAAATAAGTCCCTTTTTGAATGAAGAGCATCTAGTGATACAGTGAAAGGCATTTGACGGAAATTACAGACAATTTTGTATGAAATTTTTTTTGAAGTCACGAACATCAACATGGGGACGTGCATTGTCATGAATGCGTTTGACACCATTAGCATTAATGTTGTGGCGTACATCACGAAGGTCAAAACACAACTTAACCAACTTTTTCATGTAAGCTGCTGCATTCACAGTGGTTCTGTGTTCAGCAAAGTCCACCAATAACATGCCAAACATGTCTCAGAAGATTGTCACAAGCACTTTCTTAGCTGATTGAGTCACTTTGAATTTTTTTCGTACTGGGGAACCAGCATGTTTCCACTCCATAGAGGCCTGCTTGGTTTCAGGCGTATAGTGGTATTCCCACGACTCATCACCAGTGACGATTCATTTCAGAAAGTCATGCCCTTCTGTAGCGTAACGCGTTAAGTGATCCAAGCTTGTCATCATTTGCTGGCCCTTCTGGTTGTCTGTCAGGTTTTTAGACACCCAGCGAGCACTAACTTTACAGAATTTCAGCGTGTCATGAACAATGTCGTACACTGCACCATAGGAAATGTTGAACGTCTGTGATAAGGTTTGCAGGTGCACATGCCATTCCTTCAAGATTGCTGCCTCAATGGCGTGGACATTCTGTGGAGTTGAAACTGTTAACAGCCACCCAGAACGTGGCGAATCACTAAGGTTCATGAGGCCCTATTAGAAGAATGCACACCAACTGCAGACATTGCTATGGTCCAGATAATCGCTCCCATACATGCCACTTATGTACCTGTGAAATTCACTCTGTGAATGCCCTTTGGCCCACAAATATCGAACAACACTTCGCTGATCTTCACATTTGGACGACAGTAACATGCGTGCCATGATTATTTCATAGTTCACGCTTCTCTCACTAGAGCTGCACATGAAAACAAAATACCCTCTATAGCGCAAACTTCAAACTATATCGTCATGAAATTTAAACATTCCATCTGCAATACCAAGGGATAAAAAAATTATTGTTTGTTAGTTTTGCGATCTGCCCTCTTATGTTTAAACTTTTCTTGTTAGTCATATACAATTCTGCAATGCTGATGTGCCAAAAAGTTTGGCTTTGTTGATTCAAGCTCTGTTATCAGTTCTAAAAAAATTTCGAAGTTTATTTTAGCGAATATTTTCATCATATATCAGATAACTGCATTTGCTAGTGAAATGTAGCTGCTTATTAAGATTGCTGCGACGGAAATCAATATTATGAAAAAAGCGGTGTAATTCTTGAAAATCAGTTGATTTCTTTACTTCAATATTTACTTCAGATTAAAAATGGAATAGTCATATTCATGTTAACTGTGGAACTCCAAACTTTGCCCCCATGCGTCAGCGATTCTCTTGGGTGCGGGAGTTAATTTTTTTAGTTTTGTGTTAAAGCATTGAGAAATGAAGGTCTAGTGCATCATGAATTGAGTGTACTTCCTACTGGTTATGCTGTACCATCTTGCATGGTTTTTGTTACTTCAACTAAAGGGGAAACCCCTAAGCAGGTAGCTGAAAAAATTACACAAATACAGAAACCACAGTAGGAGAAAATTACAACTTCACGAAAGACAGTAATAATAGAAACTAATAGTGTGGTTGATGGAAACAAGGTGATAAGGAATCAAAAACTTTGCACTGATTTTAAATTTGAATTACAAAAAAGAAGAGGAAGCAATTGATAATATTATGCTAGTATTATATATGTACAAGTCTTGATTGAAGTAGAAAAACTTTCTGAGATAATTTTTGAACAAAATTTTGAGGATATAGTAAAAAAAACAAGAGTTTAGTGATGGATTTATACCTAAATTTAAAACTGGACCACAAAATAAAGACTTCATGTGGCACAATGGCTGTGTTAGAAAAATTATACACTGAGGTGACAAAAGTCATGGGATACCCTGCTAATGGCGTGTTGGTCCTCCGTTTGCCCGGCGAAGTGCAGCAACATGATGTGGCATGGAGTCCACGAGTTGTTGGAAGTCCTCTGGAGAAATATTGATCCATGCAGCCTCTATAGATGTCCATAATTCCAAAAGTGTTGCAGGTGGAGGATTTTGTGTATGAACTGATCTCTCAATTATGTTTAATGGGATTCATTTTGGGCGATCATGGTGGGCAAATCCTACGCTGGAATTGTTCTGAATGTTCTTCAAACCAATCGCGAACAGTTATGGCCCGCAGACATGGCACACTGTCATTCTGGAAAATTCCATCGTTGTTTGGGTACATGAAGTCCACGAATGGTTGCAAGTGGTCTCCCAGTTGCTGAACGCCTTGTAAACACAGCCCACACCATTATGGAGCCACCACCCCAGCTTGCACAGTGCCTTGTTGACAACATGGCCCCATGGCTTCACGGGGTCTGTGCCACACTAGTACCCTTCTATCAGCTCTTACCAGTTAAAATCATGACTCATCTGACCAAGCCACTTTTTTCCAGTTGTCTATGGTCCAACTGATATGGTCACAAGCACAGGAGCACCACTGTTGGCGATGTTGTGCAGTAATGGCATCCGAGTCGGTCTTCTGCTGCCATAGCCCATTAAAGCCAAATTTTGCCAGACTATCCTAACGGACACGTATGTCAGACATCCCACATTCATTCCTGCTGTTAGTTCACGCAGTGTTGCTTGTCTGTTCACACTGACGAGTTTACACAGATGTCGCTGGTTGCGCTCACTAATTGCCAGAAGTCGACCACTGCATTGTCTATGATGGGAGGTTATGTCTGTATTTTGATATTCTCAGCCCACTCTTGACACTGTGGATCTCGAAATGTAGAATTCCATAACGATTTCCGAAATGGAATGTCAGATGCGTTTAGCTCCAACTAGCATACCGTGTTCGAAATCTGTTAATTCTTGTTGTGTGGCCATAATCACATAATCAACCTTCTCACATGAAGCATTTGACCACAAATGAAAGTCCTGCCCCCGCACTGACCATTTATACAATTTGTAAGCAACACTACTGGCATCTAGATATTTTCATATTACTATCCGATGACTTTTGTCACCTCACTGTATTGTGGCAATGAAGGATATATTTGCAGCAATTTCAGCTAAGGACTATGTCGTAGAGCAGAGGTGTTTAAAATGTACAGATCTTGGCTGTATAAGCAAACATTGTGTACGTAAGGAGTAGTCATTGTGGCTGTTCAGGCCACAAAAAGGAAGATTGTGATAGAAAGCTAGTCCAGCAGTGTGCATACCTTATATGCTAAGAAATAAAACATGTACGAAAAAAGGGAAAGAATGTCTTATATATTTGATGCTAATGCAAAAGAGCAATATCAAAAATTGATTATGGATAGGGAACAAATGATTGAAAATAAGATGGATTTATAGAAAACTAAAGAAAACATGTTGGTATGTGGTAATAAAGACAGCAGATTATGAAGAAATAAGAATAAAATATGGAACTGAAGGGATATTATTTGAGCTTCCGAGATCCTGCCTGCACTGCGGTCCTGGTTACTAATGCCTGTTGAGCAAGTACTTCTTCAAAGAGGGAAGGAGCATAAATTTAAAATAATAAAAAAAGCAATGTGCATTGAAACATAAGAGGTCTAAACAAAACAGTATAATGCCTGAGCAGAGCAGATATCAAATTTTTAAAGTGAATAATATTAAAATTGCACAGTTGAATTCAAGACGCAATGAATTAGTCCTCAATGAGGTGTGTAAACTGGCAAATAGAGGAGGCTGGGATGTGCTGTGCTTGCAGGAACCACACACCAGGCATGGTATATTACCACACATGCTGGTGACATCACAAATAATAGTAGAAATGCAAGTTCCCATGGGGGGATAGTAATTTTTAATAAACTAAATAACTGCTAAGAAATTAATTCCATTTTGGGATGAATACGTAACATGTGTAAATAGGATCTAAGTGGTGCTAGGTAGAACTGGTTGTCATGTACTTCCAATACAAGGATCATATTCAACCTTATCTAAACAAAATGCGGGAAATATGTATGAGTCTCGATTGGCAGAAAATGATTATTATGGCAGATGCATATGCGAGATCTGCAGTATGGAATAGTGATTACACAGATGAAAGAGGTGAATTATTAGAAGTGACAATATAATAATTACAATTGGATGTGTGTAATGAACCAGATAACTTTCCAATTTTTAATGACAGGCAGGGGGCAAAGTCAAATATTGATGTAACTTAAAAAATAGGAATGTTTGAAATTTATTTAAAAATTGTAGAGTTATGGATAATTTAACTGCTAGTGATCACAACATAATACTGTTTGAGATGACTAGAGATGGTAGGTAAGATGAAAGTAGAGGTCCAAACAGAAGCAGATATAATTTAAAGCATACATCATGGCCTAGAGTTAGAGAGGATTTTATTCTGCCAGAGAGGCTGTTAGATTATTTTGCAAAGGAAATCATATGATCGATTCAAAATGCAATGAGGAAAACTATAACAATAGCTTGAAAAAAGGGTGTGACAGATGTCCCTTTGAATAATAGGTTACAAAAGATGAGAACTGATATGAGGAAGGTGAGGAGAGTTTAACAGAGAATTTTTGTGGCCGCAATTGGCAAATTCTTCTAGAACGATATGGGGAGCATATGGCTGCATTTAAACAACTATTGTTGAAGACAAGGATGGACTAACAGTTGGGAAACTTATGTGAAATATAATCTCTGATCAGATCCCTGGGGAATCCCATACAAAATTGCTGCTAGTAAAATTAGGTCTCCAACAACATTGTCAATGGTGAGGCGGGCAGATGGCTCAATGACGACTGGAAAACTACAGCTGAGGTTTTTTTGAGAGAGTTGCTACTAAATGACACAGTAGAAAATGAAACAGAATATCATCAAAGGTTGAGAGATGAGTATGATCAAATTAATACGGCAGCTCCTGAAGCAGAAATAAGGCTAGAGTAAGTTGTAAGAGCAATTAACAAAATGTCAATGAATAAGGCCACTGGCCAGAGAGAATTGAAGCAGAGGTTATTCAGGCACTGGTTGTTCAATTGGCACCACCTCTGTGTGATTTATTTAATAAATGACTTTTGCAGGGCTGTTTTATAAATATATGGAAACAAAGCGAAGTAGTAATTCTCAAAAAGGGTGGAGATAGGGATCAGTCTAATCCTAAGTCCTACAGGCTTGCTAAATGTATCAGGTAAGGTCCAAGAAAAAGTCTTAGTTAGTAGACTGCAGAAAGTTAGAGAGGCAGGTGGAATGAGTACTAAGCAATATGGGTTTATAGCAGGCAGATCGGCCGAGGACGTGGTAAATAACACAATAGAGTTAGTTAATAATAGTGAAGCCAATTACTTAATAGCCTTACTTGTGGACATCTCAGGGGTCTTTGACAATCTATGGTGGCCAGCGTTATTTGAAATAAATTGTCATAGTAACTTGTATAATGTTTTAAGGATTATTGTATAAACAGATATGCTACCCTAAGATGTGCACAAGAGACTAGAGAAAAAGATACTTAAAGGGTGTCCTCAGTGGTCAAACTGTGACCCTGTCTTCTGGGACACCAAATTTGGTAGAGAAATTAATCGAATAGAAAACATTGAGGGTCTCCTTTGACCTGTCACGTATGCAGATGACCTATTGGTCTTCATAGAGGGTATAACAAGACAGATAATTGAAGACAGAGGAAGAGTTGCCATGGAAGAACTACAGAAGTGATGTGAAGAAGTTAAATTAGAGATTGCACCTAAAAAAACACATATGATGGTGCATCGAAGGAAGTTGGAGAGAGATCCGATTGTTAAGGTGATGAACAAGTCAATTAAGATCAAAAGTCAACAGGTTCCTCGATGTCATGCTGGATGAGCACTTCAATTTTACTGCGCATATGGAAGAAATATGTGATAGGGCAAAAGCGCTCCCATTGGATGTCGGGGTCTGGTCTCTAGATCTTAAAATTCATAGAAGATGTGTGCTGTACTGGCTTTGGTCTGGCAATCAAGCTTAAATTTTTGAGATATTAGGGACAGAAGCTAGAAATGCAGCAAGAGTCTAGCTGATATTGCTTGATGAGTGGCAAACCCAATGGGACTGTAGTATCACCAGAAGAAGGACATACGAAATCTTCCCACATATTCAAGAAAGACTCCAGATGTCGTACCTTCAACCTTCGACAGGATTAGTGCATTTCATAACTAGACATGGTCCATATAAATACACCCTGTGTAGGCTAGGTCTGAAGAATATTGTGGAGTGTGAGTGTGGAATCGAAGGAACACCTGAACACATATTATGGGAGTGTCCCATTGCAGCGCAATTGAGAACGGTGGAAACAATTGTATTTCAGGGTACGTTGACTAGGGATATTGTTAGAGATGAAAATAGATGGCAAATACTAGATAACTTAGCCAATAAAATATCACAATTTCAATAGGAAATTTATGTTGAAAGTGCAAGGTTCTTGCAGGGGTGGTAGGGCCAGGGAAGAAACCCTTGATGTTGATTAGATAAATTGTAAATTGCAAAACCCAATGAAGGAGTATAAAATATAAAATACTTAATATGTTAAAGGTTATGTTATAGCTAATAAAATGGTAGTTTTTAGAATAGAAGTAAAAATAATTTGAATTATATTGTTCTTTGAAATTTATATTGTAGTTATGATTTTTTTTTTTAAATTTCTTGTTTTTTTTTTTTTATAAATTGTAAGCGGTAGTGTCTGATTTCAGAAACGTGGTAATACAAATTTTATAAGTGAAAAAATTGGTAAAAATAATTGTGATAATTATTCTTAATGCTTACAGTTCATGTATTATAAAACAGTGGACTTGCTAGAGAGTGGGCCTGACCCACCTCCCTGTTGGCAGGGACGGGAACCTGTGGCACTGCCACAGAGCTAAAGTGGACAGGTTTTAATTGTTAACTATGGATAGTTTTTTGTAAGTTGTTACTGTGTAAGAAGAACATTATTATGTGTAGCAACATTTCATCTGTTTTATCTTTTGTTTTTGTCAATAAATAATAATTTTTGTTATACGAAAATATATATATATATATATATATAAATTGTATTAAATTGTGAAATAGAGCCTAATTTTGTATTTATGGATGTTAGGCTAGTTTTTGTTGTAGTATAATAAAAAAAAGTCCCATGAGTTATTTGTGTAAAGAACGAAGCATAATCGAAAGAGGAGAGGTCTCGCGAATTATGTCCCTGACTGTACGTCTGTGTCTGGCTCCATTCTAAACATCATCAAAGTCTTGAACAATGTTGCTAATCACAGTGGTCCCATTAATTCACCGAAATTTTCTAGCTTTCCCAAAACTGTTTATGCTGCAACATTTCTTTTCATTTGCTTCAAATCAGTAACTCATGTCGGATATGGCCTTCACATCATTTTCCCAAATATTAGAGCACCCATGAAGTCTGCACTTGGTTCCAACTTCACTTGATAACATCTCATGTACTGTCATGGTTTACTCTTGATTAGCAATGCTTTCGTATGCAAGTACTGAGTATCCTAGTTTTATTATTATTATTATTCAGTGCTTCAATATATACTATCACTGACAGACTCATTTTGACTATTAACCCTTTGACTGCTGACAGCGGATCGTCTACCTGCCGCGCTGAGGCCGGCTACCTGTGGTAAGTGATTATTCCTGGGGATGGAGCGGCCCGCGCTGCCTCAACCGCCCTGTGCTGATACACAATAAATATTCGCACTACATAGTTTCTCTGCAATTGAAATAATGCAGAATCAAACAATCAGTAACCCTATTATTCGTCACTAATAATAATATCTTGCTTGTAGTTTTTACTAGATTTTTGCAGCTTATGTCGAAAGCATCGTGATTCTTATTTTACCTTAATAGTTTACTGTTCTTTCCTGCATACCCGTTTATTACAACTGCAATTTTCTATATTTTCCTTACTGTATCAGAGTGTTTTTGTTGAATTGTAAAGAGCGTAGATTCGAAGGAGATGCTAGAAATATTTTACTTCCACACTTACATACCGCGTTCAGACTACGACTGTTAAATTAGAGATATTCCAACTTATACATAGAGTTAAAGGCATCCGATTTTTCCTCGTGCTATTTACGAATATAAAAAGACACCTGAAAATGATAATTGCACAAGCATCCTCCGCCACACACAGAAATTTGGTTTGCAGAATATCTTTGTTGATGTAGATTCCCAAAATATCTTGATGTTGACTGAATGTTTGCTGCGCTTTGTAATTACCCGATTATACATTATTTTGTTTCTTTGATGAAATTTGTTCCACATAACTACTCAATAGATTTTTCAACATTTCAAAGCTGTGAAGTGTCTGTCCATTATTACGCGAGTTGAAATAGGGGGGGGGGGGGCGGGGGGTTCGGAGAAATCTCACGAAACCTCACCAGAGTAACAAAAAGCGGTATCTGGACATAAGTTCACCAAGAATTGTGGTATTTAGAAGAACATCTCTGGTCCAATATTAGCTAATTTTCAATTTTTTTCAAGTGATGCATCAGAAGACAAATAGCTATGAAACAAAAAATTTCATCATATTCAGTATGTTTCCACTTTGATATTCATTCTGGAATATTCTCCATAGTGGTTATATAAAACCGATTCTTTTCATCAGCTATATATTTCATCAGTTTCTTCTGTAAAAAAATAACATGAAAACTGACAGAATATTTGGCACATTCCCTATTTGACACACATATCCCGACAGCGTATCATCAAATGCGTGACCAACTGGACGAAAATCATTTTCTTTCCAGTCAGATTTATCACTAAGATGTAATTTCTTCGTAAGCGTTTCCCTATCACTTTCTGATTCTTCAGATTCCACAACTAACATCTCTTGTTGAAACATGAGACTGCATTGTCACCCCTTCTGACAAGTATGACTACAGCCTTCCAATTCTGTGGAAAAGCTATCACGTCCATCAAAATCAAGTAGTTCATCCTTGGTGTCACTCCTCGTAAGAATCTCCATGATTTCTTCCTCAATGCACCCATGACGTCTTGCCATTTCCTTCATAAAATACAGGACACAAAGAAGACTGGTGTAATTTCTGTTGAATAGTGAACTGTAGAGCAATGCCTAGGCTCCCTACAGAAAAACATTTGGACGATAAACTAGCGACCAGAACTACAAAAGGCTATTGAGAAATGGGTCGTGAAGTCCGCTGTACGACTCAGGTAGCGGCGCGTCTATATTCGTCATCAGCAGTCAGGTAGCGGCAGGCGGGTGCGGCTTATCTCGTCAACAGCACACAGGGGAAAACCGGCGGCTGCATCTAAACTCGTCATTAGCACTCGAGGCCAGCAGGCAGCATGACATGTATACACGTCATTAGCAGTCAAAGGGTTAATTATGTTTCAGTTTGACAATTTATATGTGATTAATATCTCATGCATTTACAAATAGTCAAGAACACAACACGTTAAACAGTGAGCCATGATTTTTATGGGCCCATAACATATTTGGGGATGGCAGGTGCACATGGAAATAAACAAATCCGAGAACACTGAGTATCAATAAAATAAATACACTATTGGATCAATTGAATAATATACAAAACAATATTTGCTCAACGTGGATAACAAATTAAGGTGAACACACAAGGGAAGAAATTGGTCATCCATCAACATGTGATGAAGTGGACAAAGTTAGGTAGCCACATACTGGCATGTTAAATTTATGCTAGCTGGCAGCAGCTGGAATACAGGGAATTTAAAACAAAGTTTGCCAAATCAAACAGTTTTTTTCTCCCACAGAATAGTTGTGCAAGTATAATATTAAATGTATATAAAAATTAATTTTATGAAAGTGGTTTCATGGCTGCAGCAACAATGACACTATGTGGTCATAGTAAATTAAATAAAAGAGCACAAAGCAAACACAAATGCTGCAGTAACTCCAGATAAACAATAGATACTGAAAATTAACTTACTTGAATTACAGAGTTGTCAGTTGTCTGAAGAACACAATGTACAGCAACAGGGAACGCTGTATTTATTAAATCTTCACTCAATGGTGGCTTTGAATTTCTCACTAAAGTCTGTAATGCATCCAAAGAAGCTGCAGGAAGACCTGAAATTTAAAAATTTCTTAAATTTGCATTTTATTCTAATGTCATTTGTCCTTTCTCTTAATCATAAGTTAAGGATAAAAAAAAAAATGCTATCCCATTACCTGAAACGATCTTGTCTGGAGGTGCATTCAAAATACTGACCAATTGTGGTACTAATTGGAGCTGAATCTTAGCCAAGCTTTCAGCATTTTGAGAGAGCTCTTTAAATATATCAAGTATTACAGAAACTACTAAAGGATCTGTAACAAATAATTCACACAACAGGCAACAAAAGTTATGATGGCAGAAAGAGGTAGAATGCATTCAATTACAGAATTAATATTTTAATACAGAAACAGAAAACCAAATAAATATTGATTAGTTAACATTTCATTTCCTGGGATTAATCTTTTACCAAAAACTCACAATTGCTGCAATAAGTGATGGTTTTTCATATTAGACAGTTTGTTATGCAACAGTTATCACTTACTTCTTACTGAACATGCAAGTGAAAAAAGAATGTCTTAATTGGTAGCTTGAACAAACAAGCCTTCAAATTAGTGATAATAATAATAATCAACAATGTTAAATTATAGAAATATTTCATCTTACCAGAGTTGAACTTCAAGAATGCTTCAGTAGCAATTGTAGCTACTTTTGGGGCACAGTATATCATAAAGGCTTCATCAATCTGCAATTAATAAAAATGTGAACAGTCTCTTCAACAATAGGTTTATGAGAAAATAGCAAAATGTAATAATAAATAAGTACATATACAAAACTACAGTAGGGTATCAATTATCCAAATAATGATCAACTGAAACATCGGTTAACCAAAAGCATTCCAGCAGGCAGTTCAAATATGTGTGCATTCAGGATGGGATGCCACTGCAGTGCAAGTACTGATAGTGGTTACCTCCTTCCTGCCAACTGGCCTACACCATTGACACCGCATCATGAGCAGCATGTGAAGCTATGCATTTGACAGATTGTGCTGTGTAGATGTGTCATTTGTAAAGGTGGTTAAACATATATGCGACCAGGAAAACATTCAAGACTGGTTTGAATATGATGTTAAAGACCCTGGCTATCAAGTATTGATGGAAAATGATACCATTGCCAGTGTCACCAGTGACCATCTTTTGTAATGATGAGGAAGAGTTTCACAGTGGCATGCCAAAACAACACCATCCAGTGAGGAAGGTTTTCACTGCATTGAGACAGCTATTAAGTGGTTAGAAATATAAGCAGAATGTGACCCTGTCTAGCTGCTGTCCTTAAAATGTTTAAGAGCTTTTAGTGTGCAAAAACTAGTGTCTGCTCTGAAGCAAAAGAAACTTTTGGACCTCTTTTTCTAAACTAAAGAACTGGCCTACTTTTATGGCCCTTTTGAATTTGTCAAACTTAGAACTGTAAGGTTTTTGCTATGTGATGTGTATGATATGTGTTGCAGAACGCAGTATGTATATGGTATACAATCTTTCATATAAGTTTTTATTATGAGACTGGTACAAATTTGTTCTTTAATGATTTGCTATCTGAAATTAAGTCATACAAACAAACAGCCCCTGATCCTTCCAGACAATCAATGCTCCACAGTATTATTAAAACAATACTAAATATTTCTTCATGGGTTCAATTTGAAGTAATGAGAAATTATCAGAAATGTGGGCAACAACTTAAAAAGGCAACAGTTAAATGATTACCTTAAAACAGATATTGTCAGAAGCTGATAATATTTTGTGTATAACAGGGCAATGTTCCTTTTCATGGGTATCAACACAATCAGAAGTTATACAAACACATTCCAATCAACAAATGAAACTTTTTCATTTTTTGATGGCTAATTAATGTACTTCAGGAAAATATATTTAAGCATAATAGTATAAGATAGGTGCATATCTATCAACTAATTCATTTTAATGATATATGTGATACTGAAAATACTGGTATTGAATGAAAATAAGAAAGGACAGGGAAAGTAAACCCAGTAAACTCACTATAGAAGAAGGCAGGAGGGCTGTGATGATGAATACATAAATACCAATGCATGTCAAACATTTCAGATAAACCTTAATCATGCATGATGTGAAATATAGCAATGATGCCACATGTGAACACAATGAGATTCATCACATAACATTGAATTGAATTGAATTGAATTTTATTTGATCCATGAAGTCATAATTTATGACATAGGACAAGTCATCAGTAATTACAATATAATTTTTTCACACAATACAGGATTACATATCATTATTATAATTATCATACTTAAAATTGCACAGTCAATACAAGCAGCATATGAAATACATATGTTCAACTGAAGATAAATTAATATTTCAATGTTTTACATGTTACAATACAAAATAATTTAATCATGTTTGTTCATTTCTCGATGGTTCATATATTCATTGACACTATAGAAGCTATTGACTAATAAAAATTTTTTAGCTTATATTTAAAATTATGTAAATTTGATATTTGTTTTATGTTTTCAGGAAGAGAGTTGTAAAGAATTTTAGGCTGGTAGAGTACACTATTTTGGTATAGAGCTTTCTTGTGCCACTCTAAATGAAAATTATTCCTATTCCTTGTTTCGTGTTTATGTATTTCATTATTTAGCGCTGCATATTCCTGATGTGATTTCAGGAAGCAGATACACTCAAATAAGTATATACATGGTAGAGTCAGTATTTTTAGTTCTTTAAAAATATCCCTGCAGGATTCTCTACGTTTCATACCTCTCATGATTCTTATAGCTCTCTTTTGAAGTATGAATGCCTGTTTTGCATGTGTTGAATTTCCCCAAAAAATTATACCATATCTTAATAAGCTATGCATATATGAATAGTAGGCACACAACATTGTTTTCAAAGAGCAGCAATCTTTAAGCATTCTTAAAATATAACAACATTTGCTTAACTTCTTATTCAGTGATTCAACATGTTTATCCCACTTTAAATGTTCATTCAACCATATTCCTAAAAATTTTGTGTCATGTACTTGTTTTATATAGGTATCTCCTATCCTCACTAAATTATTACTGTTATTTTTGTTTATTATATGAGTGAAACTAATCCATACTGTCTTTTCATGATTTACAATCAAGCAATTATCATGGAACCACTTTTCTACTTCTTTTGCTGTTGCAGTAATTTTCTGCTGTAGGTCAACTTCATCCTGCCCTTTTATAAAAATATTAGTGTCGTCTGCAAACAATACCTCATCAGCTGTTAATAAATGATTTGGTAAATCATTTATATATATAAGAAATAGTAAGGGTCCTAAGACTGAGCCTTGTGGTACTCCGTGGTCAACTTTCTGATACTCTGAAAAATATTCTTTACCATCATGACATACTTTTACTCTCTGGTACCTGTTGGAGAGATATGATTTAAACCAATCATATGCTTTGCCACGAATACCATATCTGTACAATTTTATTAATAAGAGGTCATGTCTAATAAGATCAAAGGCCTTGGACAGGTCTAAGAATAACCCACTGTTTATTTCACCCTTATCCACTGCATTGAGAACAGTATTCAGAAAATTGTAAATGGCGGTTTCTGTGACCTATTTTTCCTAAACCCATGTTGTGAATTGCTTAGAATTTTGTTTCTAGTGAGAAAATCAGTGAGCCTTTCATACATTACTCTTTCAATTATTTTTGAAAAGCCAGGCAGTATAGACACAGGTCTGTAGTTCTTTATGTTATATTTGTCATCCTTTTTGTAAAGTGGTGTTACTGTTGAATACTTTAGTTCTGTTGGGAATATTCCTGCACTAAAGGAATCATTAATAATATCTGTAAGGTGGGAAACAATGGATCCTGAGCTGTGTTTAATGATTTTATCTGGGATCCCATCAATATTGCAGGACATTTTATTTTTTAATTTAGAAATAGCATTTTCTACTTCAGTTATAGTAACTGGATATAGAAACATAGTTTTTTTCATTCATGGGGACATTTATATTACCATTTCTACTGCACATCTCATTGGTGAAATTTTTTGCTATGTTTGTGTAGTGTTTACTGAAAATATCTGCAATCTTTTTTGGGTCCTGAATAATTTTTCCTTCACTTTTTATAACATATGAATTAGTTTTTGCTTTAAAATTGCCTGTGCTTTTATTTATAATTTTCCAAATGGATTTAATTTTATTTGAGCTCTTGGAAATATATGTATCATTTGTCTGCTTTTTTGCTGCTAATATTACTTTTTTGAAAATTTTTCTATAGCATTTTACATGTGACTTTAAATTTTTATTTTGTTTGGCTAATTTGTTTAAAATTCTAAGATTTTCTGCAGAATTTTTAATGCCCTGGGTTATCCACGTGATTGGATTGCTTGTAATTCTAACTCTTTTTAATGGGAATGCAACTTCAAAGCAATACTTATAATTAGACATAAAACAATTGAACTTATCATCTATACTATTATGCATTCCTTCCCCCCACTTCATATTTTGAAGCATGTAGTTGAAAGTCACAATATTATCATCATTAAAGGACCTCCTCTGCACATACTTTTCACCAGTCCTGCAAGATTTGGTGAATATGTTCTTTACAGATAATTTAATAGCCAGATGATCAGAGAAACCCATATCTATTGTTGTGATGTTATAGTTACATATTTCCTTGTTGATAAATATTTGGTCAATTGCAGACTCACTCCCGTTACCATACCTAGTGGCATCATACACAGTTTTATACATATTATAAGACATCAGCAAATTTATTAGCAGTTGCTTTCTAACACAATTACCATTAAAATCAACATTAAAGTCCCCAACTAATATTATATGGTTTGTTTGATTTTTTAGTTCACTTAGAAGATCTTCCATGTTTTCTAGGAACACTGTAAAGTTGCCAGATGGTGATCGATATATACACACAATAGTAATTTTACATTCAATAAGTACACATGCAGAGTATTCAAAATCTTTTTCAAGACATTTTGCACTTTTCAGTCTTATTTCCTTTGACTTCAAATTAGGTTTAACATATATACATGTCCCACCACACTTGTAGGTTTCTCTGCAGAAACTATTTACCAATTCAAAATTGGGAATGTGAGCTGAACTTGTTTGAAATTCTTGTAACCAGTGCTCACTTAGACACAAAACTGATACATCATTCAAACTGTTATTTAACAACACTTCATATTCACTTAGTTTATTACTTAGACCTTGCACATTTGATAGAGAACTGTAACTAGTTCATTTGACCCTATTTTATACGTGCTCCTGTCACTATGTTGAATATTGCAGGTTGATACTATGGATGTATTGTTTTGGACTGTGGCCACCAAAAATCCTCACCTCTTGGGGGTGGATGTCTCTTTCGGGCTGGTTGTTTTCTTCTAAAAACATCCATTTCACTTTCAGTAGCATTTACAGGATTTTTTGTAGACAGTTCTTTAGGGTTAGTATTTTGAGTAGTACATACCTGTTTGGATGTTGCTGTTGCTTCAACCACTGTTGTTGTAACAGATAACTCTGTAGTGTCCAGGACAGAATTCTTGTGTTCTACATACACACTTGGTATTTGAGATACTATTGGTAGATCTTTCACTTGAAATTGAGTGAGACTTGCATTTTCGTTTTTTGTTTTAATATAATGCAAAATCTGGTTAGCTAATTCTACTTTCCCTTTGTAGTTTCGGTGCATGCCATGTCTTGTAAATTCGTCTCTGGGACATTCCACTTTCAAATAATTGACATTTGTAAATGCTTTGCAAATTTTTTCATACTTCCGATTTGTAGCCTCAATTTCTTTGTTTACACATGAGGCTGGTATCAGGTCATGTCTGTGGGGAATGCTGACTACATACACATTTATATTGTTCATTTTTCTTAACGTTTCTGCTAAGGTTCTTGTTGCTGCTTTTGCTTCATTTTTGTAGACGTCATTATCGCCACCTATAATCACGCAGCTGTCTCCAGTGTTAAAGTCCCACATTTTATCAAAATCTTTCACTATTTCACTCAACGGAGCACCAGGTTTAACTATGCCACTAACATTGAAATTGTGATCCTTTTCAGCGATGATTCCAGCTAGGCCTTTCCCGTGGCTGGAAGTAAGTAAACAAATACCAGATTTCTTCCCGCAATGATCATCGATGCATTTTTGAATTTTGGGTGATTTCTTTTCCTCGCAAGGTTTTTCTATAACAACTTCAGTGTCATCTTCATTCACAAAAGTTGCGGATGAAAGCAAATTAAATCTGTTTCTTGTCTCTACTTTAAAGCACTTCTGAAGATTCTTGACACGCGTAAACTTTTTAGGCCTAATAAAATTATTTTCTTCAGCTGAACTCGCATTTTCGATTGTCTTTTTTAGATTCTCCATTTGATGGATAAGCATGTTAGCTGCATAAATGTCCTTCTTAATTGCTTCAATAACTGACTCTTCTTTTCCCAGAAAGAAATTTTCTATGGCTTCCATTCTTCCATAGCAACATTTGCGATCGCACTCACATCCTGCACTCACTGTTTCCAAATTATTTATGCAACCACTGTGAACCCATTTTTGAATAACAGAACATAGTCTAATACCAGTTGTCACCAATTCTTTGCATAGTACACACTTTATAGATGATAGAAAGTTTATTTTCGGAGAGCAACTAACAACAACTTCTATACCGGCCGCCATCTTAACTAACATGTGGAGTCAAGTGGTGAGTTCCATTGTGTACACATCTGATCCTCTTACCATACATCTCACCTTTCACATGATTAAGGTTTTAACCGAAAAATTGTTACTTGTGATATTGTTTCCTTGCTTGTTATGGACCTCCTGTATTTATCTGTGGTGAATGCTGGGTTCACTTTACCTATTCTTCGTTAAATGCCACCAATTTAGTCTAGCTACAAAAGAGGTAGTTTATAATATTACAAAATAACACTGTAATGACCAAGTGGCAGAGTTTCAAGAAAGTACAAATTGGAAATGACAACACATTGGTAGACAAACTTAAGGTAGTGGTAGTTTCTTCCTTCATACCGGGAGCAAAATGTTTACACCCACTACTGCACCACCATGAAACAAAAAAGTATTATTTTCCCAAAGAAATATTTACAACTTTATTACTTGAGAAATGTTGGTGGTATACTGGCTGCATGGCACAGTTTTTGTATCATGTAATCATGTAGCTGCTCTCTATACTAACAGCTGATCATCTCTAAGACCTGCAGGACTTTCAGACAGAAGTAGATTTTTTCTACCACCAAATCAATACATGTTTTAGACAAAAATCAATCAGATAAATCACTCTGAAAGACATCTTCTCTACAAAGAAAACAAGCACATAGTATCAGGGAACAAATAATAGCTTAATACACTGACAAGAAGAAATACCATTTCCTTCAACCATCAGATCAATGTAACTAGTGGACGCCTACCACAAAGTGAACAATAAAATCTGTTATGTTAGTCCCATGCCAGAGCACTACCATATATTTCACTATGAAAGCCTGTTATATTCATCTATGAATATTGATGAATCTACAATTTTTCTGAGCCAGGGCAAACACTTGAGATCGTTGTCTCTTCTAACATGAAAAAAAAGGGGGGTTCAGTGCCAGACTAATTGATATTGCTATCCTCCCCCCTTCACTAAAGGTTGCTGCCCCAGGCAGTACAGCTTAATAAAAGGTTGTTGCCACAAGAATTTGCCATTTGCTGCCCCCTCAGACATGATTTTGCCACCCCTCTGAAGTTGCCGCCTGGGGCAAGTAAACCGGTTTGTCCCCCTGCCCCACCCCTACTGTATATTTGGCACTGTCCATGAAAAGTATCAGCTTAAGCCCATTATGTACAACATTATTTTAATTGCTTTCGTCCTTAAATTTAACCAGTATCTCTTAATTAATAGTTCATGTTTTTTTACATTCTTGAGTCCTTATCTTGTCTTTTTTTTTTACTTATGGCTTTACATCTCCTCACGGTCATTAGAGGCAAGATGGGATTGGGGACAAGGAATGGGAAGGAATTCGGCCACGACCTTTTGAAGGAAGCATCCCGACGCTCGCTTGGAGTTATTTGGGGAAACCACGGACAACCCAAATCTGGATGCCCGGACAGGGATTCAAACCTGCGTCCTCCAAAATGCTAGGCCAGAACGTTAACCATTGACCCACGATGCATGGTAACTTGTCTGTTACTAGCATTACATTCTCTTGGAAACCTTAGTACACTTCAATAGTCCTTTGAGGGTAATCACATTTTTAGTCGTCTTCAAGGGTCATCTTCCTCTTCCTGCAAATCTCATTCCTTCTCAGTGAATAAGAACCCCTTGTTTTTTTATGCCAGTTTGTAAATCTCACTGGGCTCATTCATCTTTATATTTCAGGAAAAAATGTTAGAGAAAGTAAATTTATCATTTATTGCAGGGTGGCTGGTCATTACATAAATGGTGAAAACACTGCCCTCTGATGCCAATTACTCCAAATCTACAGATAGAAATAGGCAAGTCAAATTAACCTCAGCACCAGGCATTTGTAAGCCTCAACCTCCCACAAATCCCTATTTTTATTCACATTCTACTCTTTCCAGAATATACAAAAATAAAATAAAAACAAAATAAAATAAAATATTTGTGCACCCAACCTTACTAAATGAAAGCTGGTCAACTGCCTGGAGTAATTTGTGAAACCATAGAAAATTTAAATCTGGATGGCTAGACTGAAATTTCTATCCACATTCTCTTCTATATAAGGTTGGAACATTCCCATCCTCCAAAAGGAAGGGTGCATGTTCTTTAAACTATTACATGCAACTGATTTTCTTTATTTGCCTATCTTCACTCATACCATTAACCAGCTCCTTTGTTTTATTGTAATCAATATTGTATTTGTCCAAGGATAGAGAAAAAACATTAATGGCTGGGCCAAGGCTTGCACAAAAACATTAAAGCAAAAACTGGAGAGAAAGGAATGACACAAGGTAGGTATAAAGTTCAGAACAGAATACAAATAGAATAAAAATTTAGGTGTGAACATTACTGTTTTCATGAAAATAAGTAATAATAAACAGTCACAGAAGATTGGGATAGAGGATTTAGAGATTTACATCTCGTCAGAGGGAGAATGGATAAGGTATAAAAGAGGACAAACACTAGCCATTCCAGTTAAGATCAAATGGATGCCTGGTGGGTAGTATGTACAGGTAGGCCAATATCCACAGTCCGAGTTCACAACAAGTGCTGCTATCCGAGAAGACTCTGATAACTCAGCAGGAATTGAAGCTGCTGTTATTATTTATACGTGATAATATGCACAGGAAAATGTTTGCAAGAATTTTGAGTGAATAGAATTCACCTAACTAAGCCATTCATACTGACCAAAGCTGATTGACCATATGAACTATATAGGAAGCAGGCCATTCCAAATTAACTGATAAATTGTTTAAATGTCACAGATGATTTTGCTGAAAAGTTCGTTCCAGACGAAAAGTGGTGATAAGCAAGTTTCAAGCTGCATGTTTTACAGTGTTACTGCTTGCAAAGGAAGGAGCCATGAGGTTGTCTTGCAGAATGTGGAGATATATTGGTGGAGCAGTTGAGGTATGGGGTGCCATATTGAGTAATGGACAGGAAAGATGTTTCAGATCTGGATTGGAGGAATTTATAGACTTGTAGCAGCAAACAGTTTAAAGATTAATGGCATAGGAAGAACTGAACTGCAGAGGATTTTGGCTTATGTCTTTACCCCTCATGAACGTCAAAGTCATTAGAGGAAGGAAAGGACTGAGGACTGGGAAAGGGAAGGAATTCAGCCATGGTCTTATGAAGGATCTATTCCAGCATTTGCTTGGAGTGATTTAATGAAACCATGGGAAAACTGGACAAGAATTTGGAACCTTGTTCTCCCAACTATGAGGCCAGAGTGTTACATCTCACCTGCCACGTTCGGTTATAGTATGGCAGTTGGGTTGAGGAGACTGATGTCGGCATGGGATAATTCTTTCATGTGCTATCTCTGTGGGTGATTGCAGGATATCAAAGGCCTGTGAGAAAATTGATTATTACCTGAAGGGCTGGTGATTATAATATAATCATCTGTCAAAGATAACCAAGTTACAAGGGAGATAATGTACAGAATGGATGATGTAGCCACCATGAGAGTGGGAATAATGCCAGAAAGGCTATCAGAGGCACACAAAACCAAGGAAGGTGGAATGTGTGTGAATGTAAGATGAAGTGAGGTTCAGAATATGGAAGGACTTAAAAGTTTTCATGAAAATTCAGACTGGGCTCATGAGCACCACAAATTTGGACATTGAGAAAAATGTAAGTATTGTTTATAATGAAACATGCTAAGGAAGAGAGAAAAGTGGTACTGAAAAGCTGCTGTGAAAACACTGATGTACAAGAGGTTACACATCATCCAGTTTGTGGAATTTTGGTGTATAGGCATGTAATGTCATTGGTGACAAGAGCACTTAACAATTGGTGGTGTGGGAAATGTGCAAATATTATGTACAATGTGCATAGGATTTTTAATAGGAAAAATGGGATGACCAAGATGTATGCAGCAGGTAAACCTCAAGTTCAACTATAAGAAACCCTAGGTTTCCAGAGATATTACTTTTGGGAAGTATGTAAAGACTGAGGACATGTAACTTCTGGAAATTCAGAGAGAAAACAGATTGAAATAGACAAATGTGTAAGGCATTGAAGATCGCCATGAATATAGCTGAAGCAAGGAACTTTATTTTAAAGTTGTCTTACCATCAATTGTGTGTAGGTGCTGTCATGAATTAAATGATAAACACAAAGTGTGTGCTTCACTGCTTTTATTGTACACTTATTACACATAGGCACACTCCAGTGTCCAAGGAGGTAACTAAATGCAAAGTACAGGCAGAGCTCATAGATGTCGCACAAGTGCTTCTAATCCCAAAAATCCTCCAGACGTTGGTGTATCTTGAAAGGAATGACCAGCTGGACAGGTATAGTGATGAATCTTCCTTCTGATGCAGACAGGATAGCCGTACGTATGATCCCGTCTCTTCAAGTCTTGAGCTCGTGGATTCTTGCTTTCCCCCACATGTGACATGGCCACGCATATTCTTGAAGAAGGACAACACCTCCTATTTTGAAGTATGCAGATTTCCTTTTAGGATGCCGGACCTTGTGGAAACTTTGGAGGGGCAACAAGTATTCCTTACTCCATCATTTCCAAAAATGTTCTGCCACCTGAACTTCTTTACTGGCACATTGATTGTGGGTTCTGGTCGCATGGGCAGTGATGTAAGCCACCCTCCAGCCAGGAAGTGAGACGGAATAAGTACGTCTCCGTTTTCTCGTCTTGCGTCAGGTGTCTGGAGTTAAGATTGGCTTCAATGCTGGTGAGTACCGTCTTTAGCCTTTCCATGTCCATCATGGAGCGTCCAAGAATTCGTTCCTACCATCATTCCCCACCAAACTGCACATGGCGCAATGTATTTCCATGTGATTCCTTGCTGGGCAACATGTTGATTAGTTTTCCTCACTGATAGTGCTGCCCATACTTCTGCCAGCTGTCTATTGGCAGAATGGAAGGCTAGACTGTTGTTACTGTAAGTTGTGTATGGTATGCCACATCTGGCAACAAATCTCTTCAAAGCATGAAGAAATCATTGAGTGGTCATATCAGTACACAATTCCAGATGTAGAGCTCGTGTCATCGTGCATGTCGAGAGAACGATGTAGGATTTCCTTGTAGTGTGATCTGTCTTGATGAATAGTGGCCCCATGAAGTCAATTTCTGTGACCGCAAACGGTTTCTGAGGGGTCACACTTTGCTCAGGTAGTGAAGCTTCTATCACTTGTCCACTGAGGTTTCTTGTCATTTTACTGGGCAGGCACTGATGCAAAACTTTTTTTATAGCCTGGCACACTAGTAATATCCAGTACATCGATCGAAGTTCAGAAAATACAATTCGATCTCCCATGTAATGAAGTCATATGTGAATGTGCTGGGTCAGCAGCCACGTAAAATAGTGGTCTCCATCGAGAATGATTGGGTGGCATTGTTCTCATGGGAGATTGGTTAACTGCAATCTTCGGCCAAGTGGCAAAAGACTGTCATCCAGATATTGATTGAAGAATTAGATTCTTGTCCTGTCTGGTAGAGGGTAATTTTGGTTCTGAGCAGTAATTTTGGCAGTAAAGCATTCCATCTGTATTACTTTAATCCAGTTATCACGGGCCCCTACTATTTTGTCTGCAGTTAATTCTCCGTTTTGGTGATCCTGATGTCAAAAGTTATATTTCATTTGGAGAATCCAAGCAGTAACTTGTAGCAATTTCACATATATGCCGAACTTCTGGCATTAATCGGACTCTTTAGGACACATATTACAAGGACTTGATGGGTTGCTTTTCGTCTCTCTGGAAGTGAGGCATTGGGGGGCCAAGTGCGAGGATCTTGAAAATACTTTGGAAAATATTCTGTTTTGTAAATTGAAGATTTGAGTCAAGAGAATATCTCACAACATTTTACCTGTAAATAACCACAAGACTTGCCTCCATCTTTAGTTGATTTGTTTCTGTAACATTGTTTATTAAGTCGCTGCCTTTTTTGGGGTAAATAAAATAAATGTATTAAGAATTCTAGAAGAAATTAACATCTCTCCTGATCAAAACTTACTGAAATTAAAAATTCCAACTGACATAACAGTATGTACTAATTAAGCAAACAATTTAAATTCATTGAATCAAAGCGTTCAGACAACTATTCTCCATCAAAATATAAAGGGAATGTTTAGAAAAACTGATGACATTACCTTATTCATAGAAGAGATTAAAAATTCCAAAAATTTCAATGTAGATGTCTGAACATCATTTTTCTACCACAGGAATATCTCAGCTGTCCATCCCAAATTATAAACTAATTTCTCATTTCTGTATATGTAAAATGGAGAAATGGAGAGTTGCCATTTTTGTTAAAAATAATATTCAATGCAACAGTGTATGTGTAAGTAAGTATTGTATAGAACAACACTTTGAATGCTGTGTTAATAAACTAGAATATGGTAAGGAAGAGCTCATAGTAATAGCAATTTACAAGGCCCCCTCAGGATATTTAGACTGTTTATATCTCAATTAGAGTATTTGCTAATATGTTTTACAAATAATAAACAGATTTTAATGTTGACTTTCTCAGTCACAGCAATGAGTGGCTAGATATGGAAGCCTTGATGTGATCTTTTAACTTAACGTCACTTGTGAATTTCCCAAATAGTATACAAATAATAGCAGGACTGCAATTGATAATTTTTTTTATGGATATTTCCTAGTACAGTAATTACAACATACTTCCAGTAATAAATAGTATCTCAGATCATGATAAGCGGTCGTTATGTATTATGTCCAGAAACACTATTAAACAGGTAAAGAAAAGCTGGGTATATAGAAGAAATATTAATGGAAACAAGATAAAACATTTCATAGATTCCTTAAATAATGAACAATTGGCAGAAGTATACAATGCACAGGGTGTTAATGGAAAATTTGATTCCTTTCTCAAAATAAACAAAAAAAAAAAAAAAAAAAAAAAAAAAAAAAAAAAAAAAAAAAAAAAAAAAGTTTTCAATACTCCAAACAACAAACTGATCTTAAAAGTAAGAGTTTCAGATAACTATACACTGAGAGCTCATTATAAACTTAATTCTAAAATACTAAGAAATGCCAAGAACAGGTATATTTCAGAGAAGATAGAGAATTCAGTCAATAAGATGAAAACTATTTGGAATATAGTAAAAACTGAAAAAGGAAAATCTGTAAATCACTTTAAAGACATAAAAATAGAACGCAACGGATATGTTCATAGTGAAGTAGGGGAAGTTTGTGAAATATATAACAAATATTTTACTTCAGTTGTATAGAAACCCCACAGAATTCAATATGGGTTCTTCATACTGCTTTCCCAAACAGATTTTCGGAGATGCAATTGCCGCCAGTAACAGTCTGAGAAATAAATAAACTCATGAAACAATTAAAACCTAAAAATTCTTCCAGCTATGACAATATTTCAAGTAAATTAAATGATTTTGCCACACATTTGTAATGAATATTTAATATAAGGTGTGTTTCCAAATAGACTAAAATATGCAGTTCTAAAACCATTGTTTAAAAAAGAGAAGCAACATGTGTAGATAACTATCCTCCCATTTAATTACTTTCAGGATTCTGAAAGATTTTAGAAAATCTAATGTATTTCAGAGTAATGAAACATGTTACACAAAATAATATCCTCATTAAATTACAATTTGGGTTCCAAAAAGGATCATCTCTAGAAATGAGTATATATTCATTTTTAAATATCACAATCGAGGAACCAAATAATAAAATGAGCCTTGTAGGAACATTTTGTGATCTTGAAAAAGCATTTCACTGTGTAAATCATGAATTACTTTTGAAGAAAATGGAATACTATGTATGCTATTGATGGAATGGCAGGTAAATGGTTTAAATCATACATGGGAAGTCAAATACATAAAGTTTCCCTTTTCGATTCTAAAATAAGTAAAGACGCTTCATCAGACTGGGAGAAAATATGACATGGAATTCCACAAGGTTTTGTCCTCATTTTGTTGTACATCAATGACCTTCCTGGAACTTATCTGACAAAGTTAAGAGTGTTTTATTTGCAGATGACTCTAACCAGACGGTGAGAAAAACACCAAACAGCAATCTAGAATTTAATGTAAATGAAGTACTTGGTGATGTAGCAAATTGGTTTAAGGCAAATTCATTAAGGTTAAATTTTGAAAAAAACACATTATAGTAGGTTTAAAACAAAAAATTATGCACAGCCAGATTTACAAGCAAGCTATAAAAATAACACAGTCTTAGAAAAAATTCCGTGGTGTTAAAATAGATGAGAAACTCTGTTGGCACGAACATATCACTTCATTACTGAAGAAGTTAAGTAGTGCCACCATCACAATGTGAACACTTTCTCTAACAGCATATCTAGAATTAACAAAACAAGTGCACTACTCATATTTTCATCCAGTGATGTCATATGGAATAATTTTTTGGGGAAAGTCTTCACAAAGTAAAAAAAATTTCATAACACGGAAAGAGAATTTAGGATGTTGTGAAGGGTAAAACCAAGATCTTCTTGCAGACAACTTTTTAAAAAACTCAGTATTCTTACAGTGACTTCTCAGTACATATATTCTCTCATTTCCTTTGTCATAGATCATAGCAACCTGTTTACTTCTAATTCACAGGTACGCAATTTCAATACAAGAAACAGAAATAATTTACACAAAATACAAACATCTCTGTCATTAGCACAAAGAGGAGTTAATTATTCTGGTATACATCTGTTTAATAATCTTCCCAAGAGTATAAAACAGTTTGCAGATAATAAAGATATAATTAAAGCAAAACTGAGAGATTATCTTATTGGCATCTAATTCTACTCCTTTCAAGAATTTGAACAAAATAATTAATTGTATTCAATATGACTTCTGCCAAATTCAGTTGTAAAAATTAATGTTTATTTTTATTGTCTTTATTTGTCTTTGTAACATATAATTGTTTTTACTATGATTATGACTCATATTGTATGTATGTGTATTAACCATGACATGTTTCACATCCCAGAGGTCCTTCCTCTTTAGGGATACATGAAAAAAGATTGATAAATAAATAAATTATAATATAGGGTTGATGCATCGATACTTTTTCTTTGATATATCAAACCTGATACTGATAGTTTTAAAAATATCGATATATCGAAAATCTGACATTTTTTAAAATATCACCAGTCCCAACATAGGCACACCTAGTGGCCAAGAGGGTAACTAAATGCTCAGTACAGACAAAGTTCACAGATATCGTACAAGTGCTTCTATTCCCTAACTGGTGCTGTTGTCAGATATAAGAGAGGCCTTTGGCCATGTAGACACTATATACATGATTACTGTGGTCAGCCTCTTCTATGTCGACCAGATGGTTATGTCTGAGTTAGTGGAAAGCTTTCTGTATGCACAAATTTTTACCAGGAGAGGGATATCCTTTTAGTTTATGGATTTTAAAAAACTGGCCAACTCTGAATACAGAGAACTCTTTAAAAACTGAAGTGAACTGTTTTAAGGGAAGAATGGTAGAATTAATTGGAAACATCTGTAGAATTCCTGAAGGCTCAGGTGAATTCAAAGGTAGGAACAAGGGCGTATCCAGGATCAGAACTATGGGGGGGGGGGGGAAGGGCAACATCTGAATTTGGGGGGGGGGAAGTGGGGGACTGAAACATGATGATTTCTTACAAAATAAAATGCAAACCCATTGAGGAAACTACTTTTCTTATTGATTAACATAGTAATCCAAAGACCTACTATCGTAACTCAATTATATTTTTATGTTCGGATTCTCAGAAAAATTTTCAATAACTTTATTTGTCAATATCTCATGGAGTACTTTCACGAAATTTCGATGCACACTCATCAGGCATAATCCAGTCAATCTTTTCCCTCCCATAGTGCTCCTGAGCCAGTTCTTTACTCGTTGAAGCATACTGAAGGCAACTTGATTTTTCTTCTAGATGGTGAGGGCAGCAGCGCCCCTCCCCTGCCCCTCACTTGATACGCCCATGGGTAGAAACCTAATCCATTATTATGGGATGTGAAGTAATAAATACAGTTTACAGTAAGACAGAACAAGGAGTCACTAGTTAGAGAAATAGTTAAATGAGGTCGAGGGAAAGAGAATGAAACCTTTCCACATAACAGAGTTGGTATTCCAGAAGGGGATGAAATAGAGGCTTATGGCTAAACAGCTTTATCTGTGATTATGACCAAGAGGATGGTGTTATAAAAAGTATCTTGAGAACTGTCCTTCATTCTGAAGTACTTAGAGGAAGTTGCAAATGTTACATCACTGTGTAAGTTGCTGACTGAAGCAGTGAGAAATGAACAGTGCAGTGAAAGGTTTGATTTACATAGTTCAAATTAATTCTAGAAGTTATTTTGACATTGTAGAAAATCATATTTATTGTAATCTATGGAATATGCTGTATATTTAAGTATGAGATGTGATGAAGAAAGTAGCCACATTTTATGGAGGGATATGAGATAATATTCTGAAACGCCGTGGAGATATTCTATTGGAGAACAGATTTTTTATGTATCAATGAATAAACACATATGAGAACACAGAAAACAACAGTGACTAGGGTAATAATCAAAAACAAAAATTTGGATAGTGAATGAATTGATGGAATGTTCAATGTGAGGCAGAATCTGCAGAATGAATATTTGAGACCTGTTTTGAAGCTGGCAGGTATGATGATGTCAGGAGATATATTTTTCCATTTGCATCACGGTGCAGACATAAGAAAACAAATGGAAAGAAAATTGGTAAAAGAACTACAAAACAATTATAAAAGAAATATTCCTCCCGGTCTTTCGAGGTTGGGTTTACTCCTGGACAAAGCATAGCTCTGCTCCCCTGACTCTCAGTACACATAATTACCACAAAGGGTGCAAAATATTTGGAAATAACTATCACTGATAGTAAAATCCAGGAGCAACTCATTAACTTAGTTGTATAGGATTCTGGGGGACCTAACCCACTATGTCTGGATCAGTTGGAGGATCTATCACACCACAGGTTTCAGACAAAACAGAAATATCTCTTAGGCAATCTTAATGTAAAGACACGTTTTTAAAAAGGTATGCAGATGGAACTTATCAAAGTACCAAGAGAATATCAGGTAAACCTATCAGTGGTCCAAAAAACCAGGTACAAATCAGACAAAATCTCTGCAACAGGTAACTTCAGAAAACTAAAGTGAAAATCAAACATCAACATCAAGAAATCAGAGAGAACTAAGAAAATTATAATATGCCATCCTTTGTTCACAACTTAATAATAGATCTATAGTTTATTTCAGATCTCCATCTGCCAGATTTTCTTTATTGGCCCTAAAAAGCAGGAACAAATTGTACTCTGTGTTCAATGCTCATGCCCTGATTAATAAATACAACTAAAAATATCCCCAAAAAGAAGACAAAATTTGGTAACAGCTTAATAAGATTTGATCAGAACACCAGATAGGCATATCAAGATCTGATTGGGGGTTCAATGCTCAAGTAGGAATGAAAAGAATTTCAAGAGGGTAGTGAGAAAATATTCAGCTCACAACAGAGCTAAGAAAAGGGAAGAGAGTTTAACAGATCTCTATAAATCATTCAACATGAAAATAATTTCTGCTCAATCAAATAGACCATAGCAAACACCTAACATACTGCTGATGGAGTTACAAATTGATCATGTAACAACCAAAACAGTTTGAGGGAAATAATAAATGCATAAGTACTGAAAGGAGTTACCTTTGATTTACATCACTATCAGACAAGGTTTAAAATTATATTGATTCCAAACAACATTAGAAAGAAAGCTCCTAGGATTCAAATTACAGAAGAGCTGGAAATTAACCAAGATATAATCAAAAATTATCAGAAAGAACTGGATCCACTGGACACCTCAAGTGTGATGAAATGTCTACAAAATTCAAAGAAGCTGAAAGACATATGATCCTTCATGCACAAAAGAAAAAACATGCATGATGGAAAACTTAAATGTGAAGCTTCTCTGAAGAAACACTCCCAAGGTCCAAAAATGAATTTAAAGAAAAAATGAAAAACTGAACTAATAGCCATTGTCTTCAGAAATGCCAAATGCAAATTTTAGAGAGACCAACTATGGGATATACAAGATAATTTCAAAAATAACATGAGTAACTTCAAAGATTTTCCCCACCCACTTTCTGCTTCAAGGACAATTCTGGTACACTGGTTTTAAACAACAAACAGAACTGTAAACACTTGACCAAATACTCGAAGTATTACGATGGGAGCAAAATATTTGGAATTAGCAATCACAGCTCATAAAATCCAGGAGAAACTCAATAATCTAATGGAATTGGATTCTGGGGGCCCTTATCTATTGTGTCTGGATCAGTCAGAGTGAGTCAACACAGAATGAAAAGACCTAGGAAGTTATGTCAGCTAAAGCTTTATCCAGACAAACTACACAAACCCTAGGAAAAATATATTAAGACACTAAACAAAAGGTGATTTACATTACTTCAGTTTTTTTACAAGATCTAAATTTATCTTTCCTCTAGAGATAAACACTCCACTGAGCGTCAAAATTCATTACACACCTATTGTGCCACCTTCATTAAATCATCATATCAGGCCACCAAAACCACTACTATCTGTTTTATATGCTAAAATCAATCTCCATACCTAGGATCATGTTACTAATATCAATTCAGTAATAACAAGACCAAGGAACTGTTCATTTAAGAACAATAATGAAATAAAATTTATTTTTATTGCTTAGAATTTTCATTAAGAGAAAAAAAAAGATGTATTGTAACTAACAATTTAACCAATTATAATTTTCTATGAAGAGTTTTCTAAAATGTGTATACTTGGAAGAGCAGCAACTTCAGTTCTGACGATACAAGGGATGCAAGACTGGTTGCAAGTATGTCCAGTACAGCTGAAGGAATAACTGTATTGTCCAATTTGGCCCACACACATATAATACTAGTAAAATGGAACACAAAGTGCTAAGTCAATACAGTGCAAATTCATGTATTTTTACACATAGGCTGAAAATAGAAAACCATAATTCCTAACTAATTTTGTAAACATAGTTATTGAGGTCTGAAATATTTCACCCTATGCAATACTTATGACAGGTGTAAAATAAACAAAAAATAAACAAAATCCATATTAAAGTAAACATGTAACTCACAGATAAAACTGCACCTATTGTCTCCAAAATCAGACATAAGTAGTCATTTGAAAACTGGTTTAATAACACCACAAGACAATCCATCATTGATGGTAAAACAGTTTTAAGGTAAAGTGAATTCACATGGTTTTTCAAACTCTTGCAGAACCTATACACTGCCCTGCAATTAAATAAAAGTTTTTCACATCATACAGGAAGTAAGAAAATCCTTAGTAACATAAGCAAAAATCCATAAATGTATACAGATAAGAAACTCTTTCAACAAAAGAAACTGTGAAGTAACAATGCAAAGAATAATAACTCTACGTTGTATCTCATTCAATACAATCAGAAATCAACCCTAGATTTGATAAGGCTCCAACTAACATAATTCTAAGATCACTATGTACATACTTTGACAAATTCTATGACTTTTATTTTCCACAATCTGGCATCAATGTCATCCCAGGAACAAAAGTAATGCAATACTGGCTCCGCCTTCTCGCAATCTCATTGGTGGTTATTTCATTCAGAACCATCTATACCGCAAATTTTTCATTTTCGTAAATCAGTGCAGGAAACAATTGGCTAACAGGTAGTATTTAAGTCCCTCCCACTGACGATTCTTATTGGCACAGCAGTTCATCAACCTTCCATTACATTTCTATAATACTTTACCAAAATTCAGATCATGAAACGTATCCCAAAAGTTGTAATTAATGGGATTGCATTAAAGCGAGGCAGGAAACAAGCTCAATGCTATTTATTACTACAGCTGATTAGCATAAAACTATAATGATAAGATTGTTATACTCAAATTCCTTCGGATAATATTTCACTCATATATGTGGTCAGTTCACAAACCTAGAGATAATCATGTTCCAGGGGGTAGAATTTTTAGTACTACAAAACTACAGAAACAAGACATTATTTCGGAAGTGTGTCTCTCCAAGATGGTTTGAATGAAAAAGTCTTCCTTCGCTGCATTGTATACAACTATACGAGGACACTGGCACCGAGAGTGCAGTGGTCCTATGGTTAGCGTTCTGGGTTGCTGAGCGAGTGGTTCTGTGTCCAAATCCAAGCAGTTCTTATATATATATATATATATATATATATATATTTTAATTTAGAAATTTATCTATGTTTGTATTTTCTTTATAAATGTACCGAAACTGCACATTGATTATGAGTATAAGGTATCCATGATTCTTTCCTAACTGTGTCAGGGAATAAGATAAACATCTGCGAAAGTACCCAATGTTTCTTAACCAATAGCCAACGTAAGCATGAAAGATTTGCGGCGGCAGAACTGAAGGAAATCTACACGAGTTTCAAGTCACGCCGACATCATATCATCTGTCCCTTTTCAAATGACACACATGTTTGCAAAATAATTATTTCACACTAGAACGAACATCGCGTTTCAGAAAGAAATAATTTATAATAGGAATTATTACTCTCTTTGTAGGTGGACGATAATGATTATGCACTATATAAATAAATGAGAGTTAATCACATAGAACTAAATATTAGCACTGCAACAAATCAAACGACCATTGTCACTAAACAATTTACAACAAGGTTATTATCGTAGGACAAATATAAATTCTTTTACAACTGTTATAAGTAATTAAAGTTAATTGAGAATCGGGCTTAGAGGCAGGGAGTTCTTAAATTACCGTTTTTTACCATTTTCTACAATGCTGTTACTAGTTTCTGACACTCTTACTTCATGATCTTTACAGCATTGGGATTTATTAAATACTGGGGCTAAATGCTTATAACTTAACGAGGCATGAAATTACCAGCGTTATTCTTTGTTTGGAATAACATAAATAAATACAAGCATTTGGCGAATGAGGATGTCGCTGCTCGCGTGATTATTCCTTAGTCTCCGGTATAAAGTGGAACACTCAAGTTTTGTCATTCGTCATAATCGCCTAGGTCTCAAGGATTCAAACAAACACAGTCTACCAGTAAAGTAAGATTGATAATATCTCCAGACCGGAAGACCGAGCGTAGTGGGTGAGCAATAACACTCTGGCTCCAGGCAAATGCTCGGCTGATTCTTATAGGAGTAGTGGCCAAGATTTCGGCCATGCCCTTGTAAAGAACCCATTCCGGTATTCATATAGAGTGATTTGGGGAAACCTTGGAAACCACAAATCTGCATTGCCAAACTTCGACCAATGCGTGTTCCTTAATGGTAATGATGTAGAAAAATAGATATTTGTTCAACCTCTAAAACGGTAAACAAATTAAATAAAATAATTTGATTCTTTATCTATAAATGCTTGGGAGAATTTACTTTTTGTATTGCCCTCATGCAATTAACATGGATTCCCACCGTATTTTCAATTACCATCTGTAAGTTGGATAATTGTGAAACCAACAAAAACTTTTGCCAAATATGCTGCTCGTGTTAAATTATTACGTGTATTATTTACGCGTTATATAGGTATTCTTCCTTGCCGAAGGAAGTAGGAAAGTTAAGACTATTTCCTGGTAAGCATTGCCACATTTACTCTCTGCAATGTTGCCACGATGTTCTGCTTAGTAGTAGTGCTGTAGCAATTTCCCTATACAAGAAATAGTGTCTCATTGTTGGACACACACATTGGCGAAATGAAAATTATTTATGTTCCTGTCTCATCTAGAATATTTTGATTTAACTGATTACATTTCTCATAACAGTTTGATTCTTCATAGAGATTACTATACAATCACGGAATATTATACCTATATATATATATATATATATATTTTCTTTGATTATATAATTGATGAGTCACTGGATTCTGTTTGTCCAGTTGTCTGAGTGGTAACGAGATGGGCTGTCAGCGTGCTGGTTCTTGGTTGAAGCCTACGTGCTGTTAAATTTTTTTTTTCATTCTTTATCTTCTTTTTACTTGTTGCAAAATACATATCATATAAGTAAATTTATATATGTTTCGTGGTAAATTGGAACAGTGGAAAAGAATAATAAAATTAATGTTTTGTCTGAAATGAGAAAGTGTCAACGCATCATGCGTGAGTAGGAACTGAAAGCCAGTTTTCCAATAAATTTAACTTAACCAGTATGATTTGTGCCACTCAACATTACCAATTTTTTTCTAGTGCTAATGGGAGGTTCCGTATTTAACAAAATGCTGCTCCTACTAGTGATCAGTAATGATATAATTGATGTATATCCTCAATTGGGCGTTTTTCGTGGCTTGGAGTTATTCTTCCTTGTCCTATCGCATTGACCGCTCTCTCTGGGAGTCCGTAATTAGTTAGGTCTGCAGTAAGGGGCCAAATTGTTAACTGTAGCACAATTTATATATATAATGACATGATAACGCTATTTCCAAAATCTGAAATTGTAAGAAAGAAACAAAAAATTTGAGGGAGGAGGAAAGATAATGCGAGGCTGGTTATAAGTTATTGTTATCTCAGCTACCGTCTCTGGTAAGCCAGAGGGGATGTTACTGTAAGTGGCTCAGATTCGCGAATGCCATGCTGACCCCAGAAGCTAGTACGTCGTCTCACGGCTCCACAGTTGGAGTCATTCCGCAGGCAAAAGGTGTTGTATGAGCGTTATGTTTTTCTTGTGTTGCCTGTACACTGGGACAGTGAAAACATATAATGCACTTAATGAGAAGCAAAAGTTACACATGTCTGCATGTATCTATCAAGCAATCCAAATTCATTTTCGTTGTTATTGTTTAGTAAAGTCATTATTATTGCAATTGCTTGAAAAAAAAAATAGTTTTTAAGCAACGTAACAAAAAAAAAAATGACCACGGTCTTTGAGAAGGGGCAATTCCACATTCCTTTTAGCAATTTCGGATATTTTTAGTTTAAACCGATATTTTGATTTCTGGATCGTGAATGTGAATTGAGTACTGTCTAATGTCACTGCTGAACTTTACCCTTCATCCAATTCGTTTGGCTATGAATTAATGTAAATATATGATTTCTAACTGCATCTAAACATTTCTGACAAACATTATTAAAAGTTAGGCTCAAAACGTTTTGATATTAATAGATCAGTCAAACATGCGTATAATTCCATCAATGAAACAATACAGTTTCTAATCCATCATTCAACTAAAATATTATTGGATTAATTTCATATTTGTTTGCTGAATAGTAACGCAATCAAGATTTAATTTAGAACTACTGGTATCTGTATGTATTGACATATTCATTCGTTGTATGCTGAAGTGATGCTAAAGTCTAACACAATCAGTTTCAGAATACTGAAATGAGTAACAATCCAGTCGTACAGTACAAATCAGGATACTGGATGTAAATTCATTTAGCCAAAGTTTCAAGCAAGTAGTTTGTTTCCTCATAGTTGTAGAACAATAATAGTCAGCATATGGACATCGTAACATCCACGAGGAAGAGGAGTGGTTTTATATATATACTATGTTTCATTTATTATAAGCTAAAAGCTATCAGTTTCTAAATTTCTGAAAGATTTTGTCCCAAGATAAAATTCACAAAATAGCCGATAGAAATAGTGACACTTATTTTGTGTAAGGTTTTGGTAACAGATAAACTACTATGTTGTTAAGTAAAAATTACATGTCAGCTGATAGATGAAGTTAGCACTATCTATGCCCACACTGTAATTAATTATAAGGATTTATACTTTATCTCTGTTACACTCTGCAAGTGATGTGTAGTAGGATAATCAAGAGAAAGTAGGGCTGTTTACACACAGCGTTAAACGTGCAGCATTCCCTTGACCAGATTGCCCGGAATATCCATTTGCAAGATATTCCGACTGCTTTGAGAATTCATAATCATTAAACTTCTATCAATACTCGTACGTGTTGTTATTATATTACTATAGACAGTAACACCCAGAGCTCGAATAAAATCGGCAGTAGGTTACTTCGGAGAAGTGAAAAGTTAAGTAACGGAAAAGAAGCGATTTCTTTAGTTATAAAAGCGTCAGAATAAATATAACCAGAAACTAAGTCAGTATGCTGTTATAATCTTTTACAGACGTATATGTGTATATATGTATTTGTGAAAAATTCTATTTTTTTTTAATTGTATTTCGCTAAAATATGGGCATAAAGTGAAATTGCACCATACACTTGGACATCAATTGTTTTTCTGAACACCTCACCACTTCAGATTACTCGTTGTTGGGTAGATCCTCCGATTTGATTGAAATTAATTGGCTGGAGATCGCGGCCCACCCATATTAGTGTGAACTAATAATTACAAGGATTTTTAACGGTTGGAATAATTAAATTCTGACGGCTCGGCTAAACGGCTATAGGTTTTATCATTCCGGATTCACAGCAGAATTGACATTTGTGTCTAGATTAAAAGAAATTTGGGTACATTTTTATTTTCCCAAACAGAATGAATATTCGCATAAAATGAATGGAGGAATTTTATAAATAATCTAGACGACAGTCTTAAAAAATCTGATAGTGAGAGCATTACAGTACTTGTTTCTCATTTAAGAATATAGTTGAATATTGGAGTGAAATAAGGTGTCTCTTAATGATTGATTGCGGAGTATCAGGAAAGTGGAACACATGTTATTTATAGAAGAAGGACATTCATAATTTCCTGTTTCCCCAGAAGTAGGCGGAAATTTTGGTAAGCACTGGCCTTGATTTCGAACTTTCCTTCCAGTTTACTAAATGAATGGACTCTTGGCCATTATTGTGTATGCATTCTTTTGTATATCGCCGTTAGGTACGGTTTCAGTACTACCATCTAGAAGTGTGTCTTCTTTATTTATCAAATGTAATGAGATATAATTATTGCTTTGTTCTAACAGTTATGGGCAGCTGTCTGGGAGCTTAATGGTTAAGGGAGATGGAAAGAAATATCAGTATCGTGGGTTTAAATCACTCTGTGTAAATGAATTTTTATTGAATTTACTTTGTTCATGTCAGTAGTGAAGGACGATCAGTTATTCGGATAACATATTATAGCCACTACTCAAGCCTAAGGCTGGCCGTCCAGTGGACGCGTATTCTCGCGAAAGATGTTCTCGCGAATACGCCTATATTCGCGCGAACTGTGTTGGCGCGAAGACACCCCATCCACTGAAAGCAGATTCGCGCGATTCTGTCGCCAGTTCTCTGTTGTTGTTTGAGCAAAAAAAAAAAAAACAGCAGCAATGCCTTTCTCTCAGTTGTTGGAATAAATACGTATTGGAATCAACAATTATAGCAAGAAGATGAACTGCAAAAAGGAGAGAGGAATGGATGAGTAATATTTTTGCCAAAAGAAAGGAGTTTTCCATTTGGTTGAAAGAGGGCCACTGTTTTGAGACTTTTCCGCCTTTTCCTGATTTTTCTTCAAATATTTTCTTAACTCTCTTCTAAACGTATCCCTCAACCATTTCATTTTAATCTTGTAACCCATTAACTATTTAACTTTATATTAAAATATACTTAAAAATAATTATTTGAAAATGGGACACAAAAAAGTAATTTGATGTGGCGTGGGCGTCTCAAACAAATGTCTCAAAGCTAAACTAGATGAATTGAACAACGCCGCAAATAATCGTTATAAATTGAGGGTGGTTTGTTTTGTAATATTATGCATAATGTTGAGTAATTTTGTAATTTTAATAGAAACAATAATAAACATAACAAATACTATGCATACTGTTACGTACCAAAGGTTATTCACCAATAATTACAATCCGCATAGTTAATTGAATTTTTGTTTAAGAGAAAAACAAAATGATTGATTGCAAATCTATGAGCATTCCATCAATGTTGTGTTTTAATGGATGAAAGTGGTTTAAATGAACTGAATGACTGTTGTATTAAAAGCAGTACAGTGCAAGAAATATTGGTAATGAATGAGATTATGAATGTTTGAAAGCGTTTTATTGGTAAATATGCTGCTGAATGCTTTTTTATATTTTCTATTTTCACTTAAAACGTTTACTAACGATTTCCAGTAATTTTTGTTTTTATGTGATTGTATTGTTTCCGTAATTGTTGCCAGGAAGATTCTATTTAATCATCAAACATCTATCACTTCAAACCGGTAGAGAAACTGATTACAGCAAGAAAAAACAAAGCCTATACTATGTGAAAATAATAGATACGTAATATTGCATTTTGTTTAGATAAATGAATAAATAATATAATTAATTACCTGGTAAATTCATTTTTGTTCCCAAAATGTTTCACATCTTCATTTGGACATTCCTCTGGTTGTATTGAGATAATTTTTGATCCCACAAAGTGGTTCTTTCTTGAACAAGAGCAACCATTTTGTCTATATCCATCGCGCGAACTGTGTGTTCGCGCGAACAAATCCAAACAATTTTGGATCTCGTCGCCTTCGCGTACGTTCGTGCGACTCAAGCGCTCGCAGTGGACGGAGTCACATTAAATTACTTTTGTTTGGATTTGAGCGAAATCTTCGCGCGTATTCGCGTGTGTTCGCGCGAAGATTTATCGCGCGAATTCGCGTCCACTGGACGGCCAGCCTAACACACAGCAAAGAGACTTTCACTAGGCTGCCGAAGTAATTTATAATTGAAATTTCATTATACCTGTGTGTATTAATATAGCATAGTGGTATGTGGAATGAAGGAACATTAAAATAATAATGAAAAAAAGCGGAACTGAAGAATCTCGTGATTACGAAATGTGAGGTGACTTGTCGCAGAAATCAGTAGTTCAGTATATAGAGTTTAATGAAAAAAAGGGCTCTTAAAACTTTAATCCTGTATATCCATTCTATTTCTGTCAATGTATCTTCCTACAAATTATTTCTTAGGCCACGATTTCCAAAACAAGTGTTTTTCTATACTTAATCTGCCAGCAGAAATGCGAATATCTCCTGAAAAGATTTGACTGTTTTTATTTTAAGGTTCGTTACTGTGAAGCCCTGGGCTCTATCCATGCAGTGTTAGAACCATGTTATGGATGATGATTTTTTTGCTATCAGATAGGGGTTTTTTTTTTTTTTTTTTTTTTTTTTTTTTTTTTTTTTTTTTTTTTTTAGATTTGATCGTTTATACTTCTCTCGTTTAAATAAATCTAGAGCAAAAGGAGTACATAACTTTTTACCGATGTACAACCTTCCTTACGTTTCTATCATAGAGTTTCATTATTTTTTCCTTCCTTCATCTGCGTCTATCCAATCCAATAATATTTTGTTAAATGATGGATTAGAAACTGTATTGTTTTATTGATGGCATTATACGGATGTTTGACTGATCTATTAATATCAAAAAAATTTGAGCCTCACTTTTAAAAATGTTTGTCAGTAAAGTTTAGATGCAATTAGAAATCATATATTTAGATTAATTCATAGCCAAACGAATTGGATGAAGGGTAAAGTTCAGCAGTGACATTAGACAGTACTCAATTCACATTCACGATCCAGAAATCAAAATATCAATTTAAACTAAAAAAATCCGTAATTGCTCAAAGGAATGTGGAATTGCCCCTTCTCAAAGACCGTGGACATTTTATTTTTTTGTTATGTTGCTTAAAAACTATTTTTTTCTGAGGCATTGCAATAATAATGACTTTACTAAACAATATCAACGAAAATGAATTTGAATTGCTTGATAGATACATGCAGACATGTGTAACTTTTGCTTCTCATTAAATGTATTATATGTTATCACTGTCCCAGTGTACAGGCAACACAAGAAAAACATAACGCTCATACAACACCTTTTGAGTGCGGAATGACTCGAACTGTGGAGCCGCGAGACAACGTACTAGCTTCCGGGATCAGCATGGCATCCGCGAATCTGAGCCACTTACAGTAACATCCCCTCTGGCTTACCAGAGACGGAAGCTGAGATAACAATAACTTACAACCAGCCTCGCATTATCTTTCCTACTCCCTCAAATTTTCTGTTTCTTTCTTGCAATTTCAGATTTTGGAAATAACGTTATCGTGTCATTATATATATATATTGTGCTACGGTTAGCAATTTGGCCCCTTACTGCAGACCGAATTAATTACGGACTCCCAGAGAGAGCGGTCAATGCGATAGGACAAGGAAGAATAACTCCAAGCCACGAAAAACGCCCAATTGAGGATATACATCAATTATATCATTACTGATCACTAGTAGGAGCAGCATTTTGTTAAATACGGAACCTCCCATTAGCACTAGAAAAAAATTGGTAATGTTGAGTGGCACAAATCATACTGGTTAAGTTAAATTTATTGGAAAACTGGCTTTCAGTTCCTACTCACGCATGATGCGTTGACACTTTCTCATTTCAGACAAAACATTAATTTTATTATTCTTTTCCACTGTTCCAATTTACCACGAAACATATATAAATTTACTTATATGATATGTATTTTGCAACAAGTAAAAAGAAGATAAAGAATGAAAAAAAAAAAAAAAATTTAACAGCACGTAGGCTTCAACCAAGAACCAGCACGCTGACAGCCCATCTCGTTACCACTCAGACAACTGGACAAACAGAATCCAGTGACTCATCAATTATATAATCAAAGAAAATATATATATATATATAGGTATAATATTCCGTGATTGAATAGTAATCTGTATGAAGAATCAAACTGTTATGAGAAATGTAATCAGTTAAATCAAAATATTCTAGATGAGACAGGAACATAAATAATTTTCATTTCGCCAATGTGTGTGTCCAACAATGAGACACTATTTCTTGTATAGGGAAATTGCTACAGCACTACTACTAGGCAGAACATCGTGGCAACATTGCAGAGAGTAAATGTGGCAATGCTTACCAGGAAATAGTCTTAACTTTCCTACTTCCTTCGGCAAGGAAGAATACCTATATAACGCGTAAATAATACACGTAATAATTTAATACGAGCAGCATATTTGGCAAAAGTTTTTGTTGGTTTCACAATTATCCAACTTACAGATGGTAATTGAAAATATGGTGGGAATCCATGTTAATTGCATGAGGGCAATACAAAAAGTAAATTCTCCCAAGCATTTATAGATAAAGAATCAAATTATTTTATTTAATTTGTTTTCCATTTTAGAGGTTGAACAAATATCTATTTTTCTACATCATTACCATTAAGTAACACGCGTTTATCGGTGCTGTGACGGTTTGTGAATGACTATGCGTAGTCTGAAAATCGTTTACGTTCCGGTCTCTTATTCGGGAGGACATAGGTTACAATCCTAGTTCGGCCATGCAGATTTGTGATTTCCAAGGTTTCCCCAAATCACTGTATATGAATACCGGAATGGGTTATTTACAAGGGCATGACCGAAATCCTGGCCACTACGCCTATTCAGCCAATAATCACCTCAATGTCGACAAGGCGGAGAATCATAAGAAAAAAAAAAGAGCTGGCAAAATTTATTGAGGAGGTCGCAGCTGGCTTGAAATCGATTAACAATACCTCCTCCCTATAATTATTTTTTTTGTTTATTGCTTTGCTTTCATCGATGTTATTAAAGAAGGGAACGGCCGTGGCCTTCTATAAGAATCAGCCAAGCATTTGCCTGGAGCCAGAGTGTTATCGCTCACCCACTACGCTCGGTCTTCCGGTCTGGAGACATTATCAATCTTACTTTACCGGTAGACTGTGTTTGTTTGAATCCTTGAGTCCTAGGCGATTATGACGAATGTCAAATCTCGAGCGTTCCACTTTATACCGGAGACTAAGGAATAATCACGCGAGCAGCGACATCCTCATTCGCCAAATGCTTGTATTTATTTATGTTATTCCAAACAAAGAATAACGCTGGTAATTTCATGCCTCGTTAAGTTATAAGCATTTAGCCCCAGTATTTAATAAATCCCAATGCTGTAAAGATCATGAAGTAAGAATGTCAGAAACTAGTAACAGCATTGTAGAAAATGGTAAAAACGGTAATTTAAGAACTCCCTGCCCCTAAGGCCGATTCTCAATTAACTTTAATTACTTATAACAGTTATAAAAGAATTTATATTTGCCCTACGATAATAACCTTGTTGTAAACTTTTTAGTGACAATGGTCGTTTGATTTGTTGCAGTGCTAATATTTAGTTCTATGCGATTAACTCTCATTTGTTTATATAGTGCATAATCATTATCGTCCACCTACAAAGAGAGTAATAATTCCTATTATAAATTATTTCTTTCTGAAACGCGATGTTCGTTCTAGTGTGAAATAATTATTTTGCAAACATGTGTGTCATTTGAAAAGGGACAGATGATATGATTTCGGCGTGGCTTGAAACCCGTGTAGATTTCCTTCAGTTCTGCCGCCGCAAATCTTTCATGCTTACGTTGGATATTGGTTAAGAAACATTGGGTACTTTCGCAGATGTTTATCTTATTCCCTGACGCAGTTAGGAAAGAATCATTGATACCTTATACTCATAATCAATGTGCAGTTTCGGTACACTTATAAAGAAAATACAAATAAAGATAAATTTCTAAATTAAAAAAAAAAAATATATATATAAGAACTGCTTGGATTTGGACACAGAACCACTCGCTCAGCAACCCAGAACGCTAACCATAGGACCACTGCACTCTCGGTGCCAGTGTCCTCGTATAGTTGTATACAATGCAGTGAAGGAAGACTGTTTCATTCAATCGATCTTGGAGAGACACTCTTCCGAAATAATTTCTTGTTTCTGTAGTTTCGTAGTACTAAAAATTCTACCCCCTGGAACATGATTATCTCTAGGTTTGTGGACTGACCACATATATGAGTGAAATATTATCCGAAGGAATTTGAGTATAACAATCTTATCGTTACAGTTTTATGCTAATCAACTGTAGTAATATATAGCATTGAGCCTGTTTCCTGCCTCCCTTTAATGCAATCCCATTAATTACAACTTTTGGGATACGTTTCATGATCTGAATTTTGGTAAAGTATTATAGAAATGTAATGGAAGTTTGATGAACTGCTCTGCCAATAATAATCGTCAGTGGGAGGAGCTTAAATCCTACCTGTTAGCCAATTGTTTGCTGTATTGCTTAAGGAAATGAAAAATCTGCAGTATAGACGGCTCTGAATGAAATAACCACCAATGAGATTGCGAGGAGGCGGAGCCAGTATTGCGTCACTGTTTCCTGGGATGACATTGATGCCAGATTGTACAAAATAAGAGTGATAGAATTTTTGAGGAGTTGTCAAGAATAAATTCAAAGACTGTACCTTACAGCAAATATTCTTATTTGGTAATGGTGGTTTTCTTGTAGACCATTAACAGCAGCTTGCAGGAACAGTTGGAGCATATGTGGTGACATTATCTTTCCAAAAGCACTCCCAAGATAGAGACATCTGGCTAGCAAATAGGGAGAACCTGTGAACACAAAAAATAAGAATTATTAACTGAGTGACATCATGTATATTGAGCCATATATTTGGGTAATATATAGATCGCGATACCGCTGCAACCACTTACCGCCTTGCGATATAAATACTTCCCGATGGAGAGATTATGTCGTCACTGTGTTTCCATGTGTGATGTGTTTAGCCTTCAATCGATTTGAGAATACATGTAGGCCATAGAACATAACTAATTGTAGTAATAATGAAAAATTTATGGGTTGAAAAAGTTAAAGAAAATTTTTACTTGCACAATTAATAAAATTATTAAAATATGTAAAACATTCCAAACTGTTAATAGATATTGTTCATTAGTGTTAGCATTATTAGTCACAATTCCATTGATTTGTGTTTGATTCCATTCTATATTTCCTTGCGTGGCTGAAATTGCTATTAAAATCATTCACACGAAATATTTTTTTTTTTATAAAAACAAGATTTTGTCAATAACCATTTGCATTTTGGTTGAAACGCAGCCTAGACCATAATAACAGTGATAGATATATGATTTGGAATTTTGTTTCAGCAATATCGTGTGCAACAGTTACGTTTCACTATGGTTTAGGCCGCATTAAGATTTAAACAGCGATAGATACGACATTGAGATTAAGTATCCGCAGTAAGGTGTTAGATAGTTACGTTACAGTGTGGTCGAGGCTGAATCAAAACCTCATTGCAAATGAATGTTTTCCTTTACTATTGGTGCAAAACTAACGATTTCTTGATATAAGATGTATTAATGATGGACTACTTTCCGTGGAAGGACTTGTTTGTCACATTTAAAGCTGTGAACGGAACGTATACATCACATTCAGCAAGGTAGGGACGTCATACTCTCTCCATCTGGAAGTGTTTAAATAGCGAGGCGATAAGTGGTTGCTGCGGTATCGCGAACTAGATATTACCCTATTCGAAGATTTATCAAAGCAGTGCTTTTTATTTAAATACCCATCATCACATTCCGTAATGTATGTCTCTCTCTGCACCATTTTAATCATATTTAAAACATATAAAAATCAAAATTACACAATTTAATGATAACTTAATAACATTTTTCACTATCAACAAATTGATGAATGATGGAGAATTGTGTGCTATGAAACATATATAAGAACTTCATTTTGATTATTCTTAAACAACAAGAAAAGTCATAAAAATACTTACTTGTTAAGTTCATATCTGCTACGACAATGTTTTGTAGGAAGCCAACCAGGTCAAAATCAGACTTTTCACCTGCCTCAAATTTTGGCATTATTATATACTGGGCAGCATCTAATGCACGCATACAAGCTTCATGAATTTTCCACAACTCTGCACAGTTAGTTTCAGATGTTTGTAAATGCTTCGTTATAGCATTGCTTAATGCCTGAATACATGAATCTTTAAAAACCTCAAACAAAGCCTGCAAGAGGGGGAAAAGCAAAAGTATAAATTTAGGCTAGCGAAAATGCTAATGTAAAACTTGATTCATAATAAAACTTAAAAAATATAGCGACTAAATTTGTAACTATACAAAAGTGGAATGAAGATTAGCATAATAATTCACTAGATTTACATGACCTATGAAAGCACAGGGAGATAAATTTGTGAAAGGCATTTGTTTCTGAGAAGATGGAAGGCAGACCCATTGACATTTAATACACATAATTTTTTCCCATTGTTAAATATGTATTAGTTTCCCAAACCTCATTAAAAGAGGGGGAATTCAAAGCATAAAACAAAGCAGCTAAATGATACTAACTAATTCTTATTAATAAAGAAACCTTCAATTCAGAAATAAACTGCTGTAAAGAAACAGAAAAATCTAAAAGTCGAAATTTCGGTGTGAATTGATTTCATTGCATTCATTTCTATAGTTAAAGCTCTTTTGAGTTTGATGTACATTCTTCAAAGCCTCAGGGTCACATTTAGGGATAGCTACCTAGGCTGTAGCCTTGGGGCCCGCACCATATGCATTAATAAAAATAAAATAAATATATATATATATATTAGTCGCTGTCACCCTGTTGACTTGTATTGTGAATAATCAATATTGTGTTTTTAATATTTCTCTATTGCTTGATTTGGTAATGTTAATAATTTTTTATCATTTGTTACCTTTATATGTAAGACTACTGTTTTAAATTATTACTGAAACGTTTCAGTTTGTAATTTTCAGGGCTTTTGCTGAGGGTATTTGGTTGCAACAACAGCACTAAAATAGGCAAAACCTTATCTAATAATTCATCAGTCAACAAACTGAATGTGCGGGCATCACTTGCTAACATCGTTCACTCGGAAACGTTGCAGAAAGCATGCTATGAAATTTCAATTGTTCAGGAAGTTATCATCGTATATTTTACTATGATTACATTATTCTATATTTTGCATTAAAAGATTTATTAATTTATTAATGAGTAATCGATATTGCTTTATATATACATAGGGCCTACACCACATGTATAGCCTAGAGGACTACATACCATAAATACGGCCCTGTATAGCCTATATAATCCATTAAGGGAGTATAACAATTTTAAGATGGATTTCACCATGTGATTGACTGGTGAGCACAAATGAAAAAGCATTGAATTAAGGAAACTTCACTGATTTTAACAGATAACTCAAAATGAGCTATCACAGTAAGTTGCCAACATAGGAAGGCACATTCAAAACAAAAATTAGAGTATATAAGTATAATAGAAAGATGTTTTTTAGTAAGATAAAAATTTTGTAAATATAAAAGCTAGGAAGATAAAAGTAGGCTTAAATAATAGAGAACAATTTACTTAATAATAATACTAATATAACAGTTTGATAGCAATTTGAGTTTTAAAGATAGAAACGCGAGATTTTAATATTGAAGCGTGATAACCTTGGCATGTGTGACTTTTAGACATAAATAATTCTTAAACAAGTAGAATTAAAAGAAAATTTTCAGAACTTAAATGATTCTAAATAAATCAGACTATAACATACTAAAATTTCAAAGAAATGTGTTTAAAAATAGTGAACAGTGATAAACTGGTACCTTTGTATTTCACTAAAGAATGGCAATTTCCCATGGGTAAATACCCTTAGTACAGAACATTCTCAGCCAGATAGTATATAAAGCCACCATTTAATTGTGTCCGGATCAATCTTAAGTCAACAGTGTATCAGATCGGTCGCTCATGGCAAATTTCAGACAGCGTTTGTAGACTTTATCTATTATGCTGACAGTGAACATTAACTCGTATTTAGTAATGGAAACTTAAAATTGTAGTAAAACCAGAGGTTTTACAGGTGCAATGTATTCATTTGTTTAAGTTGGGATAGAGGACAGATAAGTGAGCAAAATTAGGCAACGTTATGAGAGCCACAACCTGCAAGTAGAGCACGAGTAAGTAATTTGGCAATTGTCAGGCGCCGAAACCAGAACGTAAGCTGGCATTATGATCGAATGTAGTTAGGTGATGTCAGAATTTGCCCTCTCCAAAGAGCTGGAGTGGAGTGGGAGTCGTCATATTAAAACCCTGAGCACAGCTAGCTAGGTCTTTCTATCTGTCGTTCAAGCTGATTGTTGCATTTTGCAGTGGGAGACAACGAAAGAAGTTACCAGGCTCCAGCCTCGGAGCGGAGCCAGTGCAGCCACAAGAGATGTTCTACAGGAACGCAGATGTTAGGGTCTACTGAGAAGGAGTTGGATATGAGATGGATAGGTTCAGTTGTAAGCTCGCTCTATCTCTCCTCGTTCCCATGATGTTGGTGGTGGTTAGCAAGGTGCCACTGCACCAGTTTATCAGTTTCAAACAGTAATGTTAATAGTAAATGTTTCCACAGCTGTCTTCGTTTATGTGTAAATATATGTACTGCATCATACCTTCAGAAACCTGATGTAAAAAAACATGTAAATATTCAGAAATTATTAGCCCTGATTTTCCAAGTAATAATCCTATCACAAGACTCATATCCAAACAATTCATAGATTTCCATGTAGACGCTTATCCATGTGTCCCTATGGCAATCTGTCCTTGTCTCACCTCTTGGCTGGACAGAGCGACTTTGAGGGTCATTCCCAAAGGGGTGGCAGCCAGCCAAGTCACTACAGGATTCTGTTGTTCAGATGTGGGGTAAGCCGACACGAAGGGGTGTTGGTGTTTACACGGCATCACTGAGTCTTAGTCTGTAGTAAGAGTTATTATGTATTTAGTTTTCTGTAAATCACAACCCTGAATCAAAAACCAGATGCATCGGCTTGTTGTAATTATAGAGGAGGAATGAGCAGATCCGTCATATCCATTATCCAACTTCCAGTAGAGCCACAGAGAGAGTTATTAGAGGAGCAAAGGGAAGCATAATCTATAATCAATACGAAACTTGCAGTTTGCAGTTGTGGCAGTCCAAGAGGGGCCAATGTCAACACACATGCAGCAGGTTGCAGAATTGCAGTCGTCAGCAGTCATAAGGGGTCTACGACTTCGCCATCAACAACACAACGCAGCACCAGCCAACAGGGTCAGAGTCCTTTCTGCAAACGTCATACAGCAGCATCGCAGCATGCACACACTGTGTACAACCACATCAGCATTTCACAGTAAGTGACGCAAAAATGCAGACCAGCCAAGCAGCGCATAAACAGATGCCAGGTGTTAACAACTCGTGCATTAACAGAAGCAAAATTAACTCCATCAGCAGAAACCGTAGTTGAGAAATGAAAAAAGTTATGTGACTATATTATTATGAAGAAATTAGTGGTTGATGGAAGTCAATATGTCTGTAAGAATAGTGAAAGATGCATTTAGTAATTAAATCGAACAGTATACATTAGGGAAAAAATGCCTTTTTGGAAAATAATACGTTAAAGTGGGCAAAAAAGGTGAATCACTGTAAGTTTTTAAATTGGTTGCAGCCAGAGAATTGTTGAAAATTGAATAACCGGGTATTGCGGGAAGATGTAGTCCATAAGTTATTGATAAGTATGAAACGAGTACTGCTGTATGTGAAATTATATGTAGAAAAGAGATTACATAATACAATTTATAATTTAACTCCAGAGTCGAGGTAAAAATTGCTACCGTTGGGTGATCTCAATTGTAATTAAGAAAAAATTATTAAAGATATTGTTGTGTTAGGAATTGTTCAGAATACGTTGAAATCGGGAATCCATGGACTTAGAGAACACAGATCTTTGCCAAAATAAGCAGTGATTATTTTCTTTAGAAATTAGGCGTGTTAAAACTATCATTTTGTTTCCATTGTAATAGAGTGCTGTTCAAGAATATAACTGGATGGGTGATTCAGTCGAAGATGTTGATGAGTTAGCAGAAAATCTAATCGGTTACCATATGGTTTTGTCGCCTAAATAATATATTTTATAACAAGAGTGGTGCCACAGAAATTGTGTTGAGTTATAGTTAATTCAAATGCAAGCAATGAACCTAGTACTTAACTGCAATATGTATTCAGATGTAAAGGAGTACAAATAATTACGAGATTCTAAATTAGTTGAATATTATATGCATAATTTATCTGAAAAAGTTTGTGCGAATTTTTAAGACTATACGTGGTAGGAAATTAAGTTAATCGCATCATACAAATGCTAGTGAGGTCAAGCTCTGTCATTATTAGAACTATAAAAGACGTATCATTGTGCAAAATATTACAAACGAAAAACGAGACGAGTTTTATGAGGGATAGTTCTATGTTCAAACGTGTGTTAGCAATAAAAATAATTCCTAAGAAAAGATAATTCAACCTAAAGGGAGTTACATAAAAACAGAGATACTGGAACCGCGGTAAAGTACGGTAATGTTGTATACTTATAAAATAAATTAATAAATTGCTTAACGTACTGTGCGGGCTTGGGAAGTGACGAATTTTGGAGTCTAGAGTGCGCGAAAGATAAGATTGATATGCTTTGAGCATATGTGTTGACAGTTATATAGTTTGATAAGTATAGTAAATAATGCTGCAGTTCAGATGAAGCTGTAAGTCGTGGAGTATATTGGCCATAGTACCCAATATATTCAGAGAGAAATAAACAGGTGTACAGGACGCTAGTGGGTCTTATGAGATAAATAATTGCATAAACAGCTGATTTAAAGATTAATAAGTTAGTGAGATTATGCATAAACTGTAAAGTGGTAAATGCATTGTGTCGGGGAAGGACACAATATTTTAAAACGTTACAAAAAAGTTGGTGAGAAAAAGGTCATCGAGAGAAGCTATGGAGGAGTGTAGTTCACTGACGGGTGTTCCACGATAATTTTCCGATTGGAAAATTCGCAAAATTAAATAGTGAGTAAAGAGGATTTTTGTCAAAGGTGGAACAAGTGTGGAGGAAGATAAGGGAGGTAAGGATACTGCAAGAGGGCAGTATTGTGTGAAGCATAGGGGTCATAGAGAGCCTCTATCTACAGGTCGTTAAAGAGTTATGGATTTTGTGAGCTAACCTGGAAACGTAGAAGTGATCTTTGCCATAAGGGAAGTTATAGGATTCACGGGGAATCCGGGATTTTGCATTGTGTTCACTCAAATGTGAGACTGTAGAATCTGGGTAAATGTGGGCGTAGCAGCCAAAGAGAAAGAGCCGCATATGAAATTATTTGCCGGGGAGTAAAAATTTGTAGGATCCTGGGCGGTAAGGAGACCACAAGGCATGGCAGGTCTCAGCTGATAAGTGAACGGAATCCAGCCACCTGTGAGGGTTGGGTAAGCCAACGATGTTTAATTCGAACACGAACGAAGTGTTACGAAGAAAAGGGGAGTCATGGAAATCCGCATTAAGTAGTGTATGTGAAGGCTACACATCAGTGAACGAGGTAGTTAATCCGAGAGAGGGTTCGCCAAAAAGGGTAAATCCATGGACGAGTTATGGGAAAATGCGATGGATGCATGCAGGGTGTCATTGAACTCCGTAAAATGGGGAAAAAGTCAAGGAACTTTGAAATTAATATTGTGAGCAGTGGGCGACACATTAATGTAAAAAGAAAAGTGGGGGGGCAGTTCACCAGTATAAAAGCAAAGCTATGTTGACGCATGATGAAGATAACTGATCCCTGGGTAATACGAAGTTTGTAGAATTGTTGTGCAAGCAACGCAGAGCAAAATCATGTGTGAATAACCAGAACATTAAGTTGTGGTGGTTTGCATAATACAAATCGGTAGGTGCAGCAAAATTCAATGTTAAGGTGTAAGCAGTGGAAGGGAATCAAAAGAATTAATGCGGAAATATTGCACAGTAATCCGTGAAACAAATGTATGTATATAAGAGGGGCAAAATGTAGAATTGTAAGTAAATGATAAAAAAAAGTTAACAGGAGTAGATGTGTAGAGCATGGATTATTTGTTAGAAATCCTATATTCCCAGTATTTGTAAGGAAATAAGTTTTTGTAATTGACAACATTTGTGTGAGAGAATTATTGGACGCGAGTGAGGGGAAACAGGAATGTCGTGAGAAGTTAAAATGTAGTACATAAATTGTAATTATGATGAATATTATCAAACGCGTGATCTAAAGTTATGTGGAAATTAAATGGTGAATTACTACATTATTGAATCGACGGGAAGTCGTAATGAAGTCATTGTAAAGATGGTTAATCTGTGTTAGCTAAGTGTTAAAAAATTGTGAAGCGACTTATATGCGATTGAAGAAATGTAAAAACTAAGTGAAATGAATGAAAGATATATGTGCAATTGGTAATTGTTGTATGAGAGATAATGCTAGTGCTTGAATGTAGTTGAAATGTAATTAGAAGTTAAGAGGTAGATACGAAAGATAATTATAAACTATCATAGCTAGATAAAAATAAGTCAGGGAGAGCCATTAAAATGTTAAATTAGTATAAAAATCTCTGGAGAAGATAATTAGAACATACTTATTTATCAAGTTAAAACAAATGACGATTGCCACAGCAGAGATAATCAATCATCAAAACAAAACTAGAGATATATTTGTAATCTTTGTAGAAATTATTTGTGTGAAAATGTTTTGGTTGTGTATCAAGGAGAATGTTAAGACTAAAGCGGAAAATCAACTCATTATTTAATACGAGTGTTTCAGAACAAGTAACAGTGTCCTCTGTGACATCACGGTAGATGCTGAAAGCAAGGTCGGTAGCCGCTGTGCTGTGGCAAGCGCGCACAATCAGCACAAGGCAGTCGGTCACCATATGGCTGACGGAATGTAAACAACAGATCGCACCTGCTCTGTGACGCTGGAGTCTGCTGTGATCACAGTCAATCCACATATATCACACCATTATGCCTTGTCTAAGCATTATAACACAGAGAAAAGATGTATGCAGTTTTGAGGGAATGATAGTAAGTTTATATTTTGAAACACAGAAGAACACGGTAAATATTGTATACAAATAAAAACGTAGAATCATACCATGTAACTGAGACACTAGGGGAATTGTAAAAAACCACAGTAACCAGAACACACGGAAAATGCAGTCGGCTTAAAAAGAAAATTGTACCTAGCATCAGAGAAATATTTATACAAAAAAAAAAAAAAAAAAAATGTTACTTAGATTCAACTTTGGTTTTGGAGTGGAGCTAAAACAAGTCATGGGATGGGAGGTGTAGTAAAACCAGAGGTTTTACATGTGTAATTTATACATGTGTTTAAGTTGGGATAGAGGACAGACGAGCGAGCAAAATTAGGCGACGTTGTGAGAGCCACAACCTGCAAGTAGAGCACGAGTCAGCGATTCGTCAATTGTCAGACGCCGAAACCAGAACGCAAGCTGGCATTATGATCGAATGCAGTTAGGTGATGTGAGAGTTTGCCCTCTCCAAAGAGCTGGAGTGGAGTGGGGGTTGTCATATTAAATCCCTGAGCACAGCTAGCTAGGTCTTTCTATCTGTCGTTCAAGCTGATTGTTGCATTTTGCAGTGGGAGACGACGAAAGAAGTTACCAGCCTCAGAGCAGAGCCAGTGCAGCTGCAAGAGATGTTCTACAGCAACGCAGATGGTAGGCTCTACTGAGAAGGTGTTGGATATGAGATGGATAGGTTCAGTTGTAAGCTCGCTCTATCTCTCCTCGTTCCCATGATGTTGGTGGTGGTTAGCAAGGTGCCACTGCACCAGTTTATCAGTTTCAAACAGTAATGTTAATAGTAAATGTTTCCACAGCTGTCTTCATTTATGTGTAAATATATGTACTTCATCATACCTTCAGAAACCCGATGTAAAAAAACATGTAAATATTCAGAAATGATTAGCCCTGATTTTCCAAGTAATAATCCTATCACAAGACTCATATCCGAACAATTTGTAGATTTCCATGTAGACGCTTATTCATGTCTCCCTATGGCAATCTGTCCTTGTCTCACCACTTGGCTGGACAGAGTGACTTTGAGGGTCATCCCCAAAGGGGTGGCAGCCAATTCACTACAAAATAACAATTTGTTAATGAGTAAAAATTCAAAGTTTAATGCAGTCCTACCATGTTTACTAGGTATGGGATTGCAATCAAATTCAAGGAAGCGGGAATTAATGCTTTTATCCTGTGTGTGTTTCTTGAAGAATAATCTGCAGTCTTCAAATGTGTTCTGAAAGTCCGATTTAGAATGCAAACATGTGACCTGATACCAGTTTAGCTTCAACAATTTTTAAAGAATATATAGAGTGATTATGAAGCTTGTACTTCTTAAGGCGCTTTCTCCTATCGGATGTTGGAGGTCGCCCTAGCTAGCTAGCTCTAAATGTGACATAGTGGCATGGGAAGCCTCTTCTGACATGCAGTTGTACCATCTCTGAATGTCCTTCTGCCACGAATTACTTGTCTTGGCAACAGATTTTCCCCTGTATCTTTCCTTTAATGATGAGTTGCAATAGCTGGTACCTCTCACCTCTCATAATGTGCCCTAGATACTCGGTTTTCCTTTGCTTTATAGTGAGCATCAGTTCGTTTGGTTTCCCTCACTGATAAAGTATTTCATTGTTTGAGATTTTCAACACCCAAGGTATGCATAAGAGACTACGATAAAAATGCATTTCAAAAGCATCAATTCTTTTCTCTAGATTTTGGTCTAAGGTCCACCTATCAAACCCAGAAAAATGGATAAAATGTAGCAGCAAATCATTCACAAATTGAAGACTAAGATCTGAGCTTTATCAAGCAGTGACGTTTTATTTGGGTGTTTAAACTCTTCACCATTATTGGTTGCAGTTATAAGAGTAAACAGATTGACGACCGAATTATAGTATATGAACCTTGCAGCATCTTCAAATTAAGGTATCAGAGGCACGATGTAATGAACAGCATCATCTATAGCCATACTTTTAGCATGTATCTGTACAGTAATCCCATGTGCAGGTTTTTTTTAACACCATGATATGGTTTCTTATTTAAATTCCTTTCTATATTACAAAAAACAAGAGAGAATAATAGTTATTGTGGGAAGCCTGAAATTGTCAGTACATCCAGAAACTGAAGTTATTATGTTGAAGAAACCAACAACACTGCCAAACACAACTTTGATACAAATGCAGGGTTTTTATTACCCATTCTTAATATTGTAATCAATTCTTGGTGTGCAGTCAAGTACACCATCCTTAAGCAGATCTGAAGCATTCATAGAGTGAGGCTGACTGAACATTAATGGGTGTGATCAATGTATCATGTATAGAGCAGAGTGAACACACTGAATATGTACTATATGCGAATGACCAAGGCTAAAAGTAGCTAACAAGGTGGACTGCCAACCATAAAGGGAAGACAAGTTGATATGAAACCTATGCCAATGTTATTTGGCAGCAGACCTTGGTCCTCTTTATACCAGACACCAAGATTAAGTAGTTATTTAATAAATAAGTATAACCAAATTTATATAAAAATGTTATTCTAAAATAGCTATATTTCATCACACATTAAGGGTATTTCAGTCAAAATTGTTAATAACCTCTATTGAAGTAACACAAAAACCACTGAGACTATACTAGGAATTTTACGTATCACATACCACCATCTGAAAAATTAAATAATATGTCTTCTTGCCCTAAACAGATATAATACAAGAGAAAATACCAGACAATGTCCTTGGAATTGAATAAGTATAGACAAAATTCTGAACATTGTGCTTTGTAATCAGAATTAGATAATAATGGTTTGTAATGCTGTTACTTTTGTACACCCACTGGAAGCTCCAATAGATTTTGTAATACACTGAAACGTTTCTCCTAACTTATTATGAAGCAACAGTTAAAGTATCCTCTATGCCAACATCAACATAGAGCCTACTCTGTAATGTTACCTAATAAATTATCTCTTGGAATTGCTCATATCATTCAATATTTGACATTCTGTCAATTTTCCCACGAGAGTGCAGAAAGACAGCAGCATCACTACTGATAGTTTCATAAAAAGGCAGAAGGGGGAGGGGGGGAACAGAGGCACACAACCATTTCAAGGAAAATAATTTGTTGAACTAAAATGCTCAGAGAATTACTAGACATGCATAGGAAGAAGGAAGTAATTAAAATAAAACAGCAATTTAATAAAAATATTAAATAATTAACTTAAAAATGACAAATGGATCATTATTTTTAAAATGACAGGGTATAAACTAAACTGAATTACTTTAGCCAAAATTTTGTGGAAATCTATGAAAAATATCAACCTGCAAAATTTGTAGCATATATGCCAATTAAAGGTTACCAATTGCCGATAGGAATGGGGTATATTTATTACATTGTATATATTGTCATTAATACATTTGAATTACAAGAGTGCAGCACAGATTCCATATAGCATGATAGAAGAAGCCATACACCAGGTAGTAAACATGTCATCGACCATTAGCCAAATTATAAGTTTTATGTAGGCCTGTATGAAATTATAGATCTTGGCTCAAACCACACTTTTACTGTGTGAGAGAACCTTAAACAACCATATAGCAGAGAGAGGTAGAAGAGGAGTGAAAGAGTGTATGTGTGTAAAATGTTTACTCAGCAAAAAGTTTGCTACCCACCAAGGAATGAAAGTATAGATAACGATAATGAGCTGACTTTTACTAAAATAGATAAGCACAGTCAGCTGGCCCATGAGAGTTCCCCATCAATAGGAAATTTCTCATTCTGAAGCAGATGCAGAGCTACTAGCAGTTCATCATCAACCCTGTACTAATCCATAGTAACTGTTGGGAATGATTCCACGAATACATTTCATTCAGTTTTTGATGTGGCAAATTTCTTCCGCTTCCAGCAATTAAACATAAAAACAGTAGATCATCTCCTGAATCTAACCAATATCTTTAAGAATTACCAAATTCGAATGATCTGTAAGATCTGCTATTAATAACTACTACATTACTGATATAGACACCTTGACAATTCTAAGATCATTGATGTTAAGAGCTGAAAATATGTATTTCCTACCCAACCAAAGCAAAATGGGAACACTTACGAAATTCCTCAAAAATAAAAATTCTTTTAGGCAATAAGGTCTCTTCTTATATACCAGTACATTTATTCAACAAATATTAAGAGTCATATCTGTAACTGCAGTTTCAAAGAAGTTATCTCTCCTGACTCACTTGAGATGTCACAAATGAAACCACTTTATAATTAGTGTGAAAGCTCACAGACAAATGCCTGCTGACCCACCTCACTTCTATCAGCATTTTCAGAGATTTCCTAAAATAAATGTACAAAGGTTGTATACACCTCTACAGAATAATGAATTACTCAGCAATTGGGTAAGGTGTTTCAACAGTCTTCTTTTATAGACAATAAAATGGAAGTGATGTATATATATATATATATATATATATATATATATATATAAAAGTTATTCTCCATTAATCATCTGCAATGTGGCTATGACCTTTTATTGCAATGAATATAAAATTATTTTATAGCAATTAGAAGACTATAATCCAAATGGTAGGGAAGGATATTTAAATAGAAAGCAATCTGTATCCATTACGGTCGGAACAAATAGACAAGGTGTTTCACAGGGATCAATAACTGGCACTCTGCTGCTTATCAAATACATAAATGGCCTCCCACTACAATAACAATGAAGTGAAAATATGTCACCTTCTGCAGATGACATTAACACATGGAGTATTTATTTATCACTCTGATATCCAAAGATGCATTTTTAACTATAATCATAGTTATCAACATTGATGATATAATTTTTCCAATATTTGCGTGTTTTCTTTTGAATTTCCAGACTATTGCTGATATCACTTTAATGTTACCATTTAAAGAGGTGAGACAATCTACTAACATGATTTAAGTCAAAATGTAAGATATCTGAAAGCATTTGTTATGGAGAATGATAATAAATTCAAATCAAAGTTCATCTAAGTCGGAAGATCATATTGAAGTTAGTGTAGAATTTCATGGTATCATCACAGCAAATGGTAAGCTTCATATCTTAGCAAGTGAAAATGATATGTCTACTGCTAAAATGGGTCAAGATTGGATGATGATAGCACAAAACAAATTCTTGTTGTTTTTAGCAACTATAAAAAATGTAAGACTGCCTAAACACCAACACCCAGAAGTAACACCATTATATTAAAGCACTCTTATAGTTCATATGAATATTAACACCATTAAAAGTATTTTCAAACACTTTGTTAGTAATTAAATCGTAGATATCATTGTTTTGTATCCAAATCAGAAGAGTTAATTGAGATTCAGATTTTGGAATTTCAAAATACAAAGAACCTGTTTTGATGAATACCCACTGTCACTGAGGAAATTAATGCACTCATATGTGTTTTACTGGTAGCAGGTGAAATGAAACCTAACCATAAATATGCAAATATCTTATGATGCACTGGTCCATTACTTACAAGACCTTTTTTTCCAAGGAGCAGTGGCAAAGGATTTGTTCAAAGAGTTACTTAATGTTCTCATACTCTATGATATCAACATGTGAATAAAGAAATGTTGCCAACAAATGTTGTTATCAAACATTCTATGAAAAGTGCTTTGATTATCTGCTCCATCCTCTGACTACTTTTACTTGGAAGAGATTGTAGATGTAGAATATCAAGGACTTGGTTAACCTGTAGTCAATTCTTTTCAAACTAATTTCTCAATTGCTATTCTCATGTTGGCTTCATCCCTTTCTCCACAAGTTTGACCTATGTTTTGCAGTATATCGACTGATTCACAATGTCAACAAACACATATGCTGAACATTTTACACACTTCAAAACTTACCTGTAACAAGCCCACAGCAGAGTTTCGAACGGAGAAATAAGATGATTTTTCTTCCTCCGCTTCAAAATAATGGCTTGGATTGTCATTCCATGATTTGATCTGGAAAAATGAAAACCAAAATGTGCTATAACATTTACGAAAGTCTGAAGTCCATAGCATACTTTGATTCATTGTATCCATCATACCACAAGTGTTCATACATGAAACATAAATAATTTATGAATCAAATTTAATGTAAGTAAATATCACAATAGTGCACAAAGGCCACTGAAAAAAAAATTTAACACCATTTTTAATACATGAGAACTTAAAGTTGTGAGGCAAAATAGAAAGAAAGTGTAATCTTGATAAGTGTTATGATTGTTAGGTTTCAGCAATGTTTCCATACTATCAACAGCAACTACCATCCATGTTGAATCTTGGGAACCTATAAAGGACATAGAATGAATGTTTGTCACAGTGCACAGTTACATTCAACTGGTATGATCCAGAGTCATGTCGGAAGCATAAATTCTTTAATTAAGCCTTGACTCATTTGAAGACATATGCATCTGACCAACCTCTACCACTGACAAGTTGGGTACAAAATCTAAAGTTGTTAATGGCTTTGTTAATGCCTTACTCTAATGTTTCTATGTTAATCAGGCAATAGTTATAATATCCCATCAAGTTTGGAAATAAATGCCATCTAAAATATAGGTGAATTATATGATAATTAAATTGGAACAATGGTGGAATTTTTATATATACTCCATTTAATGACTCTGAATAAGAACTTAGAAAAAATACTGAAACTGTAACTTCAGCTGACCAAATTCCAACAATCAATCTCTCCAAATAGGTTTAAAGAAATTATTTATGGCCAGTTTAGGATTACATCTGAAGCATTCCTAAATTGGAGTCCAAAAGGATAGCCATCACACCATCCAATATTTGTCACTGCATGTGTCTATGAAATAAGTTAAAGTAGAATATGTATTATTCAAAATTCAATTCATTATTCAGTTCATTCAAAATCGAAAAAGCACTGATATCTACAGTGCATTTAATGTGCTATCATCTTTCTTACCTTTTTTTTTTCTCACATTTGGATATATGTTGAGTGAAACATAACAATCTTCTTTTAAGAAGAATCTTAAGACAAGAGGCAATAGACAAGCAGGTGGGTCATTGTTTTTGATTTTCACATTTTTCCACAATCAAGGCAGGCAAAGGTAACTAAATCATACAACCCTGTCCTTTGCTATAGGTTAATGAATTTTTCAAATACATTCTGTTGTTGTCTCTGCCTTTATGACGCCATAACGTAAGAAAATGCATAAATAGTATTTCCAAAATACAAAGATACCAAGAAAAAGTATCCAAATACAAGTTACAAAATAAAGATTAAGAAAAGTATTTCAGATACAAGATGAAAATACATATCTTGTATCTGTATTTCAAATACTTGTATCTCAAATAAGTCACATTTCATGATGCCATGGAATATACACCAACATTTTGGAATGGACAGTGTGGCTATCATTTTGAAATCCTCAAATCAACCCCTTATGAAAATGGTAACTCCCCAATATAATGTAACATATCGACCTTTACATATTTCGAATAAGGGTGCAAGGGGACAGCTTTAAATTGTTTTTGCAGTGTACTGTAGATAGTTTCTGGTGGACACATACATGAAAATGACAGTGAGCAGCAATTGTTGAACATATTATTGAATTAGAATAAATTGTAGTAAATTCATTTGCACGATGCTATCAGAAATGATTCTAACATGAATGTAAATAATTTTGGGACAAATGATTATTCTACCACTGTCACTTGTAAACAACCTGGGATACCTTCAACAGTGCACAGATGACACTTGCTAATGTTTTTAATTAATGATACTCAGAATTCTTCATAACGTTTACTTGCAATCCATGCTGAAAGGAAATAACTGACAAAATAATGCCTCACAATAGGAAAGATTTACAGCAATATAAAATATTTTACACCCCCCTCCCCTCCCCCTGGAATGGTAGAAGCACAGGCATATGTACCTGCTGCTCTGATTCTATTTTGGTTTGGGTTCATCCCTTCCTTCTCGCAATGTTCTTGTAACCTCTTTCACAGTACCTTTTCTTGTATTTTGCTCAGCACATTTAGCAAGCAGATGGCTCCATAGGATTTGGGCAATTTTGGATCTTTATCCTCTCCATTATATATGATTAATATGTCACTCTACTTCCAGATGTTTGGTACTCTGCCTTGATGCAGGCATTCATTGTAGAGCTTACACAAAGTGGAGGCTACTGGCACTACCAGTTGTTGTGCTGTTTCAGATAGATCACGATCTGGACCCAGAGCTTTGTACTACCCCCAAGACTGTAATATCTGGAGTGTCATTGCTACTTTGCCTACATAGGTCCATTTTCAGATGGAGCATTCTGAACTCCATTTTGTCACTTTCCACTTTACCGTCTGGAATGAGTTCTTGGAGTAATACTTCTGCAGTAGGCTTCCAACACATTGTAATAGTTCCATTTTGTTTCTGTATAGTAGACAGTGTAGTTGAGGGTTTTACATTTCCTACTGCAATTTTGTATGGGATACCCGCAGGGCCTGAGCACAGGTTTGTTTTCACAAATGTTTCCCAACTTTTTTGTTTAATTAGTATTAATAGTTCTCAGAATTCACTTTTAATTTGGGTATATCTTTCCAGCAGCTGTCCTTTAATATTGGTGATGAGGCAATGTTGGTAGTTTTTCTTGTTTTATGCATCCTTTGTCATAGCCTTTGCAGTCTATGAGACCAAGGTCTGTCCACTGTGCAGTGGTACTCTTTAGAAGAATGAACCTTCTCATGGATATTTGGAGTGCCTGGGTAAGATCTATTGATGATCAATCAATCAATATCATTATCATTTAATAGGATTTCCTGTTGTACAAAACTACCCCTCAGCCTGTTCCAAACCGCCTGTCAGATGTTATAATATACCTTGGAAATCTGTGCCTCTGATGTTTCAAATTCATTCCATCATTTGACTAAATCAAAAGTAATAACAATATAATCACTGCTAAAAATTCTAAAACATTACAATTCCTCAGTAAGTTTACAGATCACAAATTGGTCAATGTAATATCAATATTTGACTGGGCTCCTGCTTGGTTGCTGTATGTGTAGGATTTATGCAGTCTGTGCCCCACAACTGCCTTTAGTGAAGCTCTGAGCATATGGTATATCAGATCAACTTTGTGAATGGATAAAGGATTTTCTAACTGGTCAGTCCAGTATGTCATTGTTGAAGGAGAAAGTTCTTTTAATCTAGATGTTACATCGGGTATACCACAAGGAACTGTAATAGGACCACTTCTTTACTTAATTTTTATAAATGATCTCTGAGACAAAGTGATAAGCATTTTTAGATTGTTTGCTGATGATGCAGTTATTTTAGGAAAGTAATTACTTCAGCCGATTCCTTAGAAATTCAGCATGATCTGTATTTTATTTCAGCATGGTGTGATTAATGGCAATTTATATTAAATTGTAAAAAGTGCAAGATAATGAGCACAAGTAACAAAAATAATTCGATTGTTCAAAAAAAATTAGGTAAACAGTTCAGTTATTGATATGGTCTATTCTGTGAAATATTTGGTAGTACAAACAGTTCAAAGGAACATGAAATGGGACTTTCACATTAATTCGTTGGTAGGCAGAGCTAATTCTAGGCTGCGATTCATAGGTCAAATCTTGAAAAATTGAAATGAGCAAACAAAGCAGATAGTGGTCAAATCTCTTGTGCGTCTACATTTTGACTACTGTAGTGCCATTTGAGATCCATTTCATAAGCGGTTGATTGACAGTACAGAGATGAGCCGCTCGATTGGTGACCGTTTGCTACAGTTCTTATGAAAGCGTCACAGAACTGATTAGTAGACTGGGATGGGAGTCTCTGGTATATAGACAGCACACATTTTGTTTAAACTTATTGGTAAGCATGTGTACTCCCACTTTCACTTATGAATGTGGTGAAGTACTTTCTCCACCATCCTATTAGGGTCAGAATGACAGGAAAGATGAGATTAGAGAAATAAGGTGCTGCACTGATTCTTATATGAATTCTTTTTTCCCTTGTACCATTCGTGATTGGAATGCACAGCATAGAGATTATTTTTGTTGCTGAGCACCCTCTGCCACCCACAATGTAGTGAATTGCTGAGTATATATGTAGATTTCTTGCTTCTAGATTCAGTTCACTATTAACTTCCACTAAAAGCTCACCTCTTGTATCTGTCACTCCACTATGCCAGAGTTTGGATTTAGCATTGGTCTGTTACCCAGAGCAGTGAATACTTATCTTATTTTTCCAATTAATGGTTCAATGGGATCACTACATTGAAAATACATGTTGATGAGAATTACACTACCCCAGTAAGCAATAAAATCCACACGTGTCATATGGTCATCACAGAACTGTATTATCTTAGTTACAGCACTACTGTCATAGGGTTTATGCATGTTGAGCTTATCTGTGATGATACTGGAATTTAAGAAATCATCTCAAAGCATGAATGGCATATGATATCCCATTAATATTTGTCTGACACTTTGTGCAAAACCAACTTGAGTCTCCCAGCATTTAGTAGTGCAATTCGTAGCTTACAAGACAATTTGTGACGTATGGAAGTCTAGTGTGGATATTACAGTATGGCCACAGAAGTTTTGAATCAAGAACTATACGCTCATGATTTAATACTTTCTTTTTATATATTTGATTGGGATTCCATTCCTTCTTTTGAAGACGTTATTCACACAAGAGAGATGCTGGAAAGTCTCTGTAGGAAAAATTGATGAATTTTAGATGTGTACGATCAATGGCTTCTATCTTTTAGAAGTTTACATATTTACTGGCCGGATGTGCTATCTGAGTTAGACGCCTCAGTGCCACACTGAAATTTGGTGCCTTCTCCAGTCGACCAAGTTTTAAGTTTTGTTTCAAAATCGCTGTGTATTGTTTTGGTATTTATAGAAGTGTGTCTGTTTGTTATGTTTCCTAAATTCAATGGATGTTCCATCAATTTTGGACTCATTACAGGCTTTTGGGTAATATTCAACCCCATTTGGTTTGCCCGTATTCCATCACAGACCAATACTCTTGACAGAAGTGTTCCAGTATGACTGGCAGAACTTGAAGAAATTTCGTTAATCTGTACTGAACGGTCATCAGTCTGTGCTCTAGCATCCTGTTCCTTACGGTTCATTTCCATGTTTAGTTTTTCTCTGAAGCAGGCAGCCCTCTTCGCATTTCTTTTCTGTTTTAAAGAGGGGTTTCCTTTCGTTTTTGTCCCCTGCTTCCTAATTACTTTCTCAACTATTTTCCTAATAACATTTGCCAGTTGAGACTAAATATTGTTTCCCATATCTGTTCCTTGTAGTAAACTATCCATAATCAGTCTGTGTACATTTCAATGTAGGAGTAATTGGAAGGTAGGACACACTTTGCCCCTCTTGTTGCAGCTTTTTCCCTGTCTATTGCACAGTATGCATATTGATGGTTGAGAACTTTTCTTTCACTGATTCCATTGGTGGTTTTCCTCCCCACAGTGTGAACAAAAACTATTGTTCTTCTTACAATGCTTAATGACATGTCCTAAATCAAAATATTTATTGAATTTTGGTATGATGATGTAATCCTTAGCCTTGATAGCAGAAAAATCTATGAAGATTTTCTTTTGCTGCAGCAGAAGTTTTCTAAGAGAAGGTCTCACCTCCCCAGCATGATGAACTGTTGCACTTTCTCTAGGACTGGTCTTAAATTTTGGTTGAAAATCTTCCATAAATTGACTTTTTTCCATTTTATCATCAAGGTTTTGTTGCCAAACAGTATCAGCAAGGATGTCTACATGAGTTGTTGTTGGTGTGTCATACAAAATAATGAGTGATATTCGCTTTCTAGAGAGTTTGCACCACATCTTTCCAGCAAGATCCTCATTATTTAGATTTTTTTGTGAATCCTCAGGCAATCTGTTTCCACTATAGTGGAATTTTGTGTATTCTGTAGATTCCAATTTTATCCCCCCCAGGTTTTATAATTTTTGTAACTTGTTCAGCCACTTGCTTTGGATTGTCCTTCCTTTGGAAGTGATAAAAACTGCTCTTTCAGTGGATTGACTGATTTTGAGATTCACAGCAGTCGATCCTCCAGGTTTTTCCAATATTTGACTAATTCCCCATACTCATTTCTATTTATTTATATATATTTATTATTATTATTATTATTATTATTATTATTATTATTATTTTACTAAACTTGTTTAAAACCCACCCAGAGCTTTCTTCTGGTGACCCCTTGTTGGCAGCAGCAGAAAATTTGTTTACTGTAGTGACTCACTGTAGCTGATCACCTGACTCGGCTGAGCACAATTGGTATGTCGCGAGTCACCTACTCAGCTCGATGACAGCACTCGCTGCAAGGAACTGTTCACTCTGTCAGCCACATTCAAAACAATCAATTATCACTCGATAATCACACAACATTTCAAAAAACTTTTACGTCCTTTCACACACAGGTCTGAGAACACTTACGTAAACTGTGTGTTTTGTACCATACACTAATAATTGTTTTTCCACAAGAATCATGATCAGAAACAAGAGTAACCCGACTGGAAACACAGTGCAGTGGCCATCTTTCCCTTAATGCTGACAGTAAGTGTGATTGATGAATATCATGTGATAATATTTTGTTAACTCAGCTAGTTACCCGAAAGCATTTTATAGATAAAAAGTGTTGAGCTACCCAACACAAATATGGACCAACAAATGTGTGACACAGTTTTAAAAAATGACACACAAAGGGAGTGCAATGGAAGTATGTTGCATTTCACAAAACTGGGCAAGAACAATATTGGTACTACAATTCTCACCACCATATCTACAACTGTAAATGTCTTCATCACATACCAATAATTCCTACCAACACACTATTTGTGTTCTGGAGACTACAGTTCCTCCCAAATGTCATGTTTCACAATAATTATTAAAAAATTGTAGTGGCAGATGATGAGGGTTTCAGGTTTATATTTAGACACATCTTGCAGTTCACATGGAAACTGTATGTATACTGTTCGTGTATCTCCAATGCCACAAATCTGCAAGTATTTATAAAGCACAGCAAATTGTTCACCTCTATTTACATGGATGTATTACAAAAACTTTGTTCTGCAAATTAGTCAGAATGAAACAATGTCTTTGAAACATGGTTTGCTTCACGTATTTAGTAAAATGCATCCAAAGCAGTGGCTTTTTAAATTATTTCTTTCATTCTGTCTAAGTTATCTTGCTACCCTAACTGGCCTTTAATCTACCACCTATCATATTTCAAAGCAAAAACCTTCATTAAATGTGCTTTCCAGATGTATGCATTCAAGTCTGTAACAAATTTTTTTCCACCATGCAATCTGCACTCACTTTATCTGTTAAAGGATTGACATTTCATCCTATTTATGTACTTTAACTTCCCCAGTAACCCCCTTATATTTGTCAATGCTTGGTGCCTACAGTATACTATCAGTCCAAGTCACCTTCAAGTATCTGTTTATATCATCTTGCTGATCTAACTTGCCTTTAAGTAGCCCATTTCTGCCATGTGTCTCATTGTACCATTGAAATTTAGTTATTTGTTACAGACAAGGTCATCTTCTAAAGTAATAATATTACACAAATTCCTATAGGAAGCTATTTTGTAAATCATCTGACCTAAATTTTTCAATTAGTTCCCTTTATAGTGTCTATGATGTCACTATTAACTGTCTTAAAGTCACTCATTTATCTGCCCTCAGTGTTTTCTGTTGTCTTACAACTTCAAGTTGATTTCAAGTTGCATGTCTGTCTTGTAATGCATCCTATTGCCAAGTTGGATATCTAGCTCCGCCAAGCTGCCCACCTGTCATTAAAAATTACATTTAAATTGTGTAATACTTGAGCCTACAGTTAACCCCACAGTCATTATCTCACAGTCCTATGATTTAGTAAATACATTTCCTGCCTCTCAATACACCAACCCCTTTTTTTCTACTGTACCAACTCCCCACCCTGCCTATCAAGATGGATTTCCAAGTAGTTCCTGTTACTTCAGTTATTGTGAGCTACCTAAGTTACCAGGCCTAGAGTCGTCAAAGTGGTTCATCAATGTTATACACACAGTGCCCCCCCCCCCCACAAAAAAACCACCAATGTCACCCCCGACGACATGGACTTTGGAAACTTTTTTTTTTTGCTATACTGTTTGTATGAGGGTGGCAATCTGGAATAATGAGTCAAGCCCAAAAACTAAATCCGAGCCCCCCCCCCCCCCTCCCAAACCAAAATCCTGGAACCGCCACTGAACAAACATATAGGCTCATGCATGGAAAGTCTACATCTACATCTACATTCATCCTCTGCAAATCACAAACATTGTAGGTGGCAGAGGGTGCTAAGCACCAATCCTAAACCTGCCCATTCCAATCCCGAATAGTGCGAGGAAAGAAGGAATACATATAAGTATCAGTACGGCATCTTATTCCTCTAATCTTATCCCTCCGGTAATTGTGACCTAAATAGGTTGGCAGAAGAAGTATTTCATTGCACTCGAAATTTAAATTTTTTCGCATATTCTCCAATAAATTCGAATGCAAGCTACGTCGTCTGTCTTCCAAACTATCCCAGCCCAATCTATGTATCAATTCTGTGATGCTTTCATAAGGGCTGTAACAACAAGTCACGAATCTAGCGGCTCTCCTCTACACCCTCTCAACTGAGTCAATCAGAACCTTGCGATACGGATCCCAAACCCCACAGAATTCCAGATAGTGTTTTATACGCTATCTCCTTTGTTTGAGCATTACATTTCCTCAAAATACGGCCTATGAATCATAATTTAGAATTAGCCTTGCCTACAACGGAAGTTATGTGCATGTCCCATTTCATGTTGTCTTGTACTATCACCCCAGATACTTCACGGAATCAACCGTGTCAACAGCTGAATTGTTTATTTTGTACTCGTGAACAAACTGATTCTTCTTGTTACTTATCCGCATTGCCTTGCACTTTTTGCAATTAAGTGTAAGCTGCCATTTATGGCACCAATCGAAAATAGCATCCAAATCACGCTGAATTTCTATGCTGATGAAAGTCATAGCTGATGGCTAGTTTCTGAATAACACAAAGAATTTGAAAATATATTGCTACTAACAGATATGACTTTCTATTGAAAGATCCAATTAGTAATAAATTTATGAATAAGTAATATCTTTCTTACCTGTTCTCCAGTTATTTCTGTGAAAATAATTAAATAATAAATCAAATCTCCCAATGA
>CM061921.1:290270076-290294232 GCA_031002005.1 Vandiemenella viatica | reverse complement strand
TATCTAGACAAATATGCGACTGGGTTGCAGACTTCCTGAAGGGCAGAACACAGTGTGTAGTTCTCGACGGTGAGCGTTCATCACTTACTGAAGTGGGGTCTGGAGTTCCCCAGGGAAGCGTGTTAGGGCCTCTGTTGTTTCTCATATACATCAATGATCTATGCGACATAATAGGGGGAATGAAAAGATTATTTGCCGATGATGCTATAATTTATCGCGAAATCAAAACCCAGGACGACTGCGCTTTGTTACAAGACGATATTATGAAAATAATTGCGTGGTGTAAAGATTGGCAGTTGGAGTTAAACGCTAAAAAGTGCCAAGTCATGCGTGTAAGTAAAAAGGTGACACCATTTAACTATGAATATACGATTAATGACTGTCCTTAGAACGGTAGATTTCGCTAAATACCTAGGGGTTTACAATTCGTAATAATTTGTCGTGCATGAGCATATCGAGAATGTATGGGAAAAGCAAATCGTATGATCCGATTTCTAGATCGTAATTTAAATCAATGTACTCAGGAAGCTAAATCGATTGCATACAAGTCACTAGTACGTCCTCACTTAGAGTATTGTTGTTCTGTATGGGGTCCCCATCAAAAGGGGTTAATGGAGGCTTTAGAGAAGGTCCAAACAAGAGCCGCCCGATTTTGTGACAGATATATATAGTTGGAGAGAAGCGTAAGTGTGATGTTGAAGGAGTTAGGTTGGGAAGACCTGGAACACCGAAGGCGTTGCTCTCAATGGAAGCTAATTGAAAAATTCATGACAGACGTATTTCGAAATGACAGCCAGCAAAATATTGCTACCAGCAACATTCATATCTCGAAATGACCGCGAAAAATAAGATAAGAGAAATCAGGACCAGGACCGATTCATTTCTGTACTCATTTTTCCCACGAGCGATTAGGGAATGGAATAGAAAGGATTTACCGGCCGAGTAAACTTAAAATCCAACAGGAGTAGCTTTCGAAAAAGCACTCCAGCCATCCTGATCTTGGTTTTCCATGGTTTTCCAGATCACTCCACGCGAATGCAGGGATGGTTCCTCACAACAGCCCATGGGCGCCTCCTGCCATTTCACTTATAACCCTTCCAAACCATAACCCTTTTCGATAGGTGCAATGCACCCTCCGCCACACACTTTTAGCGAATCGCGGAGTAATAATAATAATAATAATAATTGGGGTGCAAGGCCCGATTGTACAGAAATCACAGCTCATGCAAGCAGCAACTGGGACAGTGTTATTAAAAACAATGATAGTATTCTAGCTGGATACAATTTTTTTAAACAAGGATAGCAGATTTTTACTTATTAGGATCCAGTGATAAGAATGTTGTGCAGCAGTATAATGGCACCTGATGGCCAGCCAGCAAGTATGATACAAAGGAGTTGGTGAAACATACTAGTGTTCAGTTCGTTCGTCATCAAGGAAGATGGCAGAGAGATCACATTGATAATGTGTCTATATATTAACACAGCTGGAATGCCAGGGAATTTATTGAGGAATTTTTTCCACGATAGGCTCAGTTCATTTGACACCATTTTGTTTACTAATGAGGATCCTTTCCAGATAATGGAGGAATACAGTTAGTTACTATGGTTTACAGTTTTAAGCATGAAATTCTGGCATGTTAATAATAGTAATGCCTCAGAAGTATGTAACACTAGCATCAGTACATAAAAATTGGCAAATATAGAAGCATTTAAATTAATCTCAAGATACACAACCTATATATAAGTAAATATCAAATATTGTCTTTCATTAACTGAGCTAAATAGAAAATAAAGAATGCAAAATTCATTCAAAAGTTTAACATTAGACGGATAAAGTCAAAAAGGAATACACTTAAACAGAATATGCCACAATTGTTATAAGTGGCTAAATTAAGTTCCCGGGCTTTTTAGTTTATTGTTCCATCTACAGCTCTAATCAGTGAGGATAATCTATCCTCAGCAAGGGAAGCAAGTCTATAAACAGTGTAAGATTTGTGTACCGTAACTCTTTTATTCTGTTTCAAAAAAAAAAAATGAATTTTGATGTCAATTTTGGGGACTATTCTAACATTCACCTTGGTAGTTACAGAAACTACCTAACCTATGCAGTAAAGATTGGATTTGTATCATGGCAAATACACCTTCTAAGTTTAATAGAATGCACTATAATGTGCAAGGTTTGGGAAGAAAAGTTTCATATGCATTAATGATATCTCTTAGCTTGTTTGCCCAAGTTTATGGCATCTTCTTTCGCTTTTTCACTAACGTAGATTATCCCTGTTGATCTGATACAGTATTATTTAGGATTATCCCCCCCCCCCTTCTTTGGTCTACCTATGTTTCTTCTACTGCCTGTCTGTACTGGTTTATTGCTTTCAGGAGATGAAAATCGTTCACTCTGTTGCCACTGCACAGATCCCCCACCACAAACACTGCCATTCTCAATTCCAATGTGTCAGTTGTTGCTGAGGTATGGGCAATTGAACATGGCAAGTTACAAGTGTAATCTGTTTTCTCCTAGCAAAAGGAGATAGTGCCACTAAAATCTACTGCAGAATGAGCAAAGAATACGGTGAAAACTTTATGAGTGATGGTAGTGTACAGGAATGGTGTAAACAATTCAAAGAAGAGTGAATCGATATCCATGATGAAGGAGGACAAGAGCACAAGTCTACAAACGAAGGGTTACAATCAGTGAATTCCAGAAATTTCAAGGTCTGGTTTCTATACAATCGTATAGCCGGGGATACCACAAGCCATTTCCTAGTTGGATCCCAAAAATGTTGAGTGATAACCACAAAATGCAGTGCATTGCATCAGCCTTAATATTTTGCACATATTATCACAATGAGGTGGAAGTCCATCATTACTGGCAATGAAACTTGGGTACTGTATGACAATCCTGAAACTTAAGACTGGTCTATGCAGTGTCAAGTAAGCCAAAAAAGTTTAAACAGATATTGAGCTCAAGGATAACAATGGCTACAGTTTTCTGGGACCAACAAGGAGTGTTGTTGGTGAGCTTTCTTCAGCAAGGGACTACAATAAAAAACGAAGTTTATTGTGAATCTTTACATCATCTCTGCAGAGCCATACAAAACAAATGAAGAGGGATGATATCATCAGGAGTGGTTTTGATCTATGACAATGCCCAACAACACTTTGCCAAGGTGACAAAATACCTTCTTAAACAGTTCAAGTTGGAACTTTTTGAGCATCCACCATACAGTCTGGACCTAGCATCAACTGATTTTCATCTGTTCAGAGACAACATTTTGCCACCAACTATGAACTTAGGATGCCATCAAGACATATCTCTCTTCACCAGTGACTAACTTCTTTGAAGAGGGCTTTCAGAAGCTTGTGTCATGATATGACAAATGTCTCAACTGCTTTGGTGATTATGTACAAAAATAAGTAAGACGCTGATGTACTTTTGATAGTAAAATTATTATGTTATGTAAATTTGTCTTTTTTTTATAGCCACTCAGAAGTTAAAAAAAAAAAAAAAAAAAAAAAAAAAAAAAAAAAAAAAAAAAAACAGCCCTAATGTCTAAGGAATCTTCAAGGCATACCATCAGATTGTGTAGTGAAAATATGATATTTCAATGACTTGCTCTGTCACCTTCTTCTGGTCTGTGTTAGTTAACAGGAAACTGATGAAAAAGTCAGCTTTTTATGCTATGTGTCAGCTCACCCACATCTCCACTGTTTTCACAGTTTTTTCTTTTAATTTTTTGGGTCAGGGCTTTACATCATGATCATTAGAAGCAGTAGAGGATCGGAGGCAAGGAACGGATAAAAATTAACGATAGCCTTTTGAAGCAACAATCTTGGCATTCACCTGGAGTGACTTCAGGAAACCATGGAAAGCCAAAACCAGATGGCTGGATAGGGATTTGAACCACATCCTTCTAAATGCCAGGTCCAATCATTGCCACTCTGTTAAATGCTTCCAGCTAACACTCTGTTCCCACCACTACTCCCAGCCTATGGATGTGCAAGATTCATAACCTAGTATGGTAAAAGAATCAGCCATCCATCAGTCGGAAAAGAGCTCAGTCACCATGCGCCATCTGAAGTATTACCAGGGCTGGTTTCAGTACCATTAGAACCATATATATCTTTTCTTTTCATTATCCTCAATTGATTTCCATAGAGAAGCAAAGAAACTGTCCATAAAATTATAACTTGGTATCTCCAAGAGTACTGTTTCCTATGGTTTTAGTTTCTTTCCCCCACCTAATTTGACACTTTTTCACTTAAACCTCTATATCTCTGTATACTTTATTTTTTAAGTAACAACAAGGGCAGTTACAGCATCAAATGTGTTCCACCAACTAAACCATGTTAATTATTTTTGCTCTAATTGCGTCAATCCAAAGAAATCCATTCTTTTTCATCATTTTCCAGTGCATTATTAAACGCTGGTCATCAGCAAGTACATTAATAGCACTGTATTAAATTTATAAAACTCACTGGATATACATTCTGTTACATAAGGATGGCATCATCAAAATATACATTTAATAGAATCTGTGATTCTTTAAAAAAAATTCCAATACCAAGCAGTTACCACTTTTGAAGATGTAAAGGAAGATCAGAGATGCCAAGAGAAATCACAGGGCCATTCTCAAATTTTATTTTCATATGCATTTGCCATGAACCAAGATCCTCAGATCATAACAACCTTCAAACCACTAAAGTTTCTTGCATTTAAAGTTAAAATACCACTGCAATTAACCAATTTCTTCAAAAGGAACATAATAGAGAAAAAATTACAAGTTGTTAAGATTTAAAGCAAAAATGGTTCTATAAATATGAAAAAAAAATACAAAAGAAAACTGTGTCATTACACCACTTCTTTAGACACACTTAAAGAAAATAGGTTTAATTAGTATACCAATTGCTTACATAAGAAATGTTACAGTGCAAAAGCAATAGATATCACACATCTGTGGAATACAAAAAAGCATGGTGAAAAAATGCAGCAAATAGTAAAGCATATTCAACTGTAAAATGCTGTGATTTCAACACATTCTTACAAACAAATTGTGACTGAATTATTTCACAGCTAAATTTAACCCCATGACTGTGTTTTGGGTATGGTACAGGTCTAGAATAGTTCCACATTTGTTGTGATATATGCAGCTTGGACCACAATTAAAACTAATAATACTAACAATTATATTTAAGCAACTGCGAAGGAAGTACTTGCAGAACACATGTTCAAAGGAGAAGTACAAAAATTTAAAATGAAATGAAGAAAATTCAGTACAGTGAACATGTAAAAAAGCAAATGTAAAATACTAATATAACATTATATATAAAAGTAGTTGCTTATTAAACATTTAAACAATGTAAAAAACAAATTAAATGTAGTAAAAATCACCAATGTATTTAGTTTTAATAGGTTTAACCTCTAGTCTGAAGTCCACTGTTAATACCTTAAGATGGCTTAATAGCACGATAGTAATGATTGAAAAATGGCAATGATGGGTGGACATCATTGAATCATAGAGTAGAATTTTATTCCATTTTTTTATCCATGAAGTTTTATGATATGTTTTTAACTACACTGACATACTTAATTTGAAATGAAATGCTGCTACAAAACAAAAAGCAAACTTAATGAAAGCTAAGAGACTAAAGTACATATTATAATTTCATTGGGTCAGGTTGGCTCACATCGGCTGTCATCCGACCAGTATAGTGAAGGCCCAGCTGTTAACTATCATAGTGACCACACTGGATACAGCAAACAGAGTGAGCCACTAAAATTAGATAGAGCATGAGTTTAATATTTTTCAAGATTGCTTAAGAGTATATCCGAAAATGCAAGGAGGGAGTTATCATTGACACCAAAGAAAATGAAGGAACAATAAAGGAGAACAGAACGGTAAAAACGGAAATATACCAAATCTAGCAAGAGTATCACCAATGTAGTTACAGACTTTGGCTAACAGGTGTAATTGCACAAAACAAGTAATATGAGAACAGTTCTGGTTGAAGGAAGAAGTTGTACAAAATGACATTTTTCTTTAGGAATTAAGACTTTATTCCAAAAATTGAAGGAGGAATTGACAGGGGTGTATTTAAACAAGTTAATAAATACTGTCATGGTTCAATGGCATTCACACACTATTGGAATGTTAATGATCCTCGAAATTTTACATCATTTTCTTTCTTACTTTTTTTTTTGCAAAAATTTAGAATAAAAATCTATTCAAATGTCATACATTTCTTCTATGAAGAGAGGAGCTATTAAATTCAAACCATCATGGATTTAGAAAAGGCACTTTTAATTCACGATGGGTGCGATCTCAGGTTGAATTCAAGATTTACTAGATTTTTAAAAAGATTGTAATTTGCTTCATACTAAGTTACTTATGAAGCTTTACAGCTATAGCATATGCAGACAAATATGTAACCGGGTTGCCAACATCCTGAAGGGTAGAACACAGTGTGTAGTTATTGATGGTGAATGTTCACCACAGACCTAAGTTAGGTCTGTCATCCTGCACAGAATTGTGATAGAGCCCCAGCTGATCCTCATCTACATCAATGATTCGTAAGCGGTAAAGGAGGAGAAAATAACTATTTGTCAATGGTGCTATTATTCATCATGAAATGAAAACTCATGAAAACTGTGCTTTGTTACAATCCAATGTTGTGACAATATTATCCCAGTGTGATGAGTGGCAGTTGGAACTAGATATTAAAAAGTGCCAAGTCATGCATATAAGTAGAAAGCTGACACGATTTAGCTCTGAATATGCAATTAATGACACAGTCCCTAGTACTATACATTCTGCTAAATACCTAGAGATATTAATTCAGCATAACTTGTTGTAGAATAAAGATATTGAGAGGATAATTGGAAAAGTAAACCACTGGCTCTTTTTCTTAAAACGCTGTATGCTGGAAGTACAATTAATTTCATACAAAGCACTAGAACAACCTACCTTGGAGTATTGTTCTTCTGTCCACGCCAGCATCAAAAACGGTTAATAGAGGCTTTGGAGAAGATTAAAAAATGAATTTTCTGACAGGTACATTTAGCTATAAGGAAAGCATAAGTGTGACATTGAAGGAGTTGCTTTTGGAAAACCTGGAACCATAGGTGTTGTTCATATGAGAAGCTTGCTGGGAAGTTCATAAAATATTTATTTTGGAGAGGTAACATACACATTTTACTACCAGCAAAAATGACTTAGAAAATAGGAGAAATTAGGGCCAGAACCAGCTTTATTCTTTACTCATTGTTCCCACAAGTGATTAGACAATGGAATATCAAGGATTTATGAAGTGGGAAAACTTAGAATCTGACACGAGTAGTTCTCATGGAAATGTGCTGCTGATAGCAAACTGGATTTTCTATGATTTTCTAGGTCAATCCAAGCAAATCCCAGGATGGTTCCTATAGATAGCCCATTTACAACCTCCTATATTAACCTACACATCCATTCCGAAGCATATTGGTTTAATGCGCACTCCTCCACCCACTCTATAGTTAAACACTGAGTAAAAGTAATACTAACAGAAAAGAAATACCAGAGTGTAATGTATTGGAACCAACGCTGTTTATTTTAACAAATGATTCTGTTACTAGGCTAATAATCAGAAGTAAGCAAACAAAAATGATGCTGAATAAGATGATTACCTCAAAAGAGCTACAGAGAGATCTGAGCATCATATTTGGTTGAATGGATCAGCACAGAATGAAGGTAATGTCAAACATAGTAAGCTTATTAGGAAAAGACAAGAAAATAATGGTTTTGTATGATTATACAGTGGAGTGGGTTTTTCTGATGAAAATCGTTCTAGAACATCTTATGACAAAGATATGTTCAAATAAATGAGATAAATATATTTATTACTTTTATTTTCATAAAACCTATGCCACAAAACTCTTTCATCTTTATAATGTAAAATTCACCACTGAGAAAAGAAGACCTTTCCAATTTCTTCAGGCAACCAATAGTGTTCTCTAAGGCCCTCTTCACACTGCGCAATTACCAAGTGACATGTTGGAGACTCTAGTATCTTGAGAATATCCAGAAAATAACTTCCAATGTTGTGTAATGGGGAGGCACAAACGGCGCCACTCCCAAGAGACGCATATCCTACAGGTGTCCTACCAGTCTCAGGCGACCTGGAAGATGACCAGTTGCATCTCTCATGAGTCTTGTGAAACATGGTGGATGATCATGCATTCAATATTAAGTTTGTGAGTGAAATTGAATAACATCCCTAATTGTATAATTACAGTTTGCCTCAGTATTCGTGGAAGGACGTCATGGAGAAGAGTTGGGCTGTAGTTGTGAAGCAGATGTACAAGTCAGGTATGCGTATGGCACAACTAATTACTTGATAATTCCATTTGTCACCTTCTTGTTTCTATTTTCAGTCTTATTAAAAAAATTTAATTCAATTAAGTTACTTAGATTCACTTTGAAGAACTGCAGAAAGTTTGCATACTATCAATGGTATTTTGTATCATTTTGGCCATTTATTTAACTGTCAGAACTTGAAACCAGTAATATTCTTTATAATTTAAAACTATTTCAATCTCATTTAAATTAATTATTGGCATCTATAGATTGTTGTGCAAGATTCTGACAATGCTACATTTTTACATTCTCAGAGTACTCACTGTAGGGATAATAATCATAATATTATTAAGTTTAAAGGAAGGCAGGAACAATCAGACTCCATCATATGGTCAACAAGGCAATTATTCACAATTATTCAACATCAAGCATTTTTATAACAAGCAATCAACAAACGGTTTAGTAAAAAATGAAGTTTTTTTTTTTTTTTTTTTTTTTTTTTTTTTTTTTTTTTATCTTACATAGTCGGTGGTAAATATTAAATATTTTTGGTGCAGTGTGTTAAATGAAGATACTAATTGTAGGGTTGCCACCTTTCTTTGGAAAAATGTGAGTACGTTTATGTTTTGGGATGGCAAAAATATAGTACCCTGTATGGAAAAAGAGTACGATTTTTGTTAATGCTTGAAAGTTATTTGACACATTCTACAAATACTTATTTTTCCTAAACACTTTGACAGCATATGTAAAGTCTATATTTAAATAAAAGTGTATGATGAACTCATACTTTAATAAGTTGAGTGATGATTTGTTTGTTTCATTTCTCCGCTTTGGATTAATTACAGAGAAAATGGATGTAGAAGTGGCCAGTAGGGGTAAAAGAAATTATTTTAATGAAAAATCTTCACTTTTATTGAATATGTAGTCATATTTTAGAAGTTGACAAATCAGTAAAATTTTTATTATCGAGTTTTCCAAGAAACTCATTTAGCAGTGTTTTTTTTTCATATAAAATGGTCCATTGCAATTTGCAGCTTATACAAATTTAAAGCTTCAATAGCACTCACAAAAAGGTCATATCGAGTAGGTGATAGTTTGGCTAAGTACACAACACAATTACACAATGTACGAATAAAATCAGTGGACCAGGGGCATAGTCCACAAAACAATAAACTATTTGAATAGGAAGTACGTGGTCAGCTGATGGTGGCCAATTTGCCCAAGACATGAGAAGGTATTGTTACGTTGTCACTTCACACGACATCGGTTGAATGCGGCAAAGTAGCGGACAAATCCCACGGTCTCATTCCAATGATATTTTTGTATCTATAAAGTCAACCAGGAGATGAGAATGCATGTTGGCTAAAAGGAGTATTTTAACGTACTCTGTTACTTTTGTAGATTATTAAGTATATCCATCTGAAATAGAGGGGTGGGAATTCTAACTAATTGTCAGAGAATTCAATTAAAACCAAGTTGGGTACCTTGGACGTTGATTTGTTTTCATTAGTTTAATATCACTTGTTACTAGTTTCAATTTCACAATCTCATAAATGATCGTTATTTGCTATTATTTACCATCACTGTCAGGTTACTTTCATTTATGTTTTAGCTTTATTATGTATAGAAAGGTAAAAGAACTTGAGGTCAGTTTTTGTTCGATACCCATACATTCAGGCTCAGGATATAAAAAAAAAGGAAAATGTATTACTTAATGGAAGCAATGAAATTTGCGCTACCATTTGTGAAGACAAAAACACCTGCTGTACCTGGAAATATGCTGTTGATCTTACAACTACCTCACCCTGAATTCGACGAAAGTGTTGATGACATTCTGGAAAACCCAGGTACATTTTGGCAGATCACCTCCCCCAACTACTACCACAACAATCAGCTTCCAGTATGGACCTATCTTCACAGAAGCCACCATCAATAAATATCCAGCAATTACCTCTGTGTCAACCACCAACTTGACTACCTCAGGCCTCCAACCAAAATGAAAAGAGACCTGGCATTAAACATGGAATGTCAACCACTGATGTAGATACCACATTCGTGGAGTTTCTCTAGATAAAAACAGATAGACTTGCAGCACCAAACTTCCATGATACAATTTATTTAATTAGTTATTTCATTTTACAACTGCATTTACTTAACTAATTGTTTCACATAGTACACCATAAATTGTTTTATAATTATTAAATGACAGTGAACATTCCTTTCAATGTACGGATTGTGCCACATTTTTCTGATATTTCTATAATAATTGTAATAATAATAGTAGGTGTCACACACATTATCATCACTTGACGAATCTTTACTTGACATTGTGAAAAACTCGCTCATAAGCCACAACAGGAATGGTAGCAATGCTCACCACAGTTAGTGGCAGACTGAGGAGACTGTAATGCTTCACAGTATCCTCAGTGTGTAGTACTAGGTCACCTGTGGGTATCGTACTCGCATGAAACTCAAATTGACAATACTCAAATCTCAGTTGCGTCATCTCATAATTGCACAGTATGAAGAGGGCCTAAGGCACTAGCTACTGATGTAGTCAATCAGTGACTGTACATATATCTTTCGGACCAGCACCCTCTAGACTGGAGCTGGAGAATGACAATGATGACATATGTTCTGGGAACTTTGATCCACTACATACTCTCTTTGACTGTGTTCCTCAATTGCATGAGCCACCATAATATCAATGTTGCATTTGTTGTCTGGCCACACTGCAATTAGCTGATTATATGTTTTTGTGGACTCTATACTTATCAATCTCACTACTACTTAATTGTCTTTGTCACTCCACCTTGTCACTGGTGGACATCAGTTGCAACCATATCTCATGGTCTTTCTACTACTGCAACATTCTAAAAATTCCTACATGTATATTCTGCTCTGTGTCCCCTAACCAATAGTCTCATTTTCAGCCCATGCCACTACTGAATCCAACTTAAAAACCAACATCAGATTGCCTGAATCCCTTCACTATGAGGCAAGCATGCCCCCAAGTACAGTATTTAAGAGGTGTGACTACCAGCAAAATCCTGAAAATGGGAAACAGTGAAAAAGCTGTCTGCTAGACACTGGACTTAGAACAATTCTTCTATATATCACACCAAAAATAATATATAAACTAATTGTACTAAAGGTAATCATAAAATTACAACCCCTACCAAGTTTTAATTAGTTCAACCTTGGTAGGTAATTGAAACCTAAGACAGAAAGAAATTAAATAAACTAACATGGAAAGATTTTCCTCCTTTACATTGAACAGTCCAACATCTGAGCTTTTTAAGGCTACTGAGTTGGTGACATTACAGTTCAAATCATCTGATTTCTAGGTACCAAATTAATACTCCTAGTCTGATGAAATGGATATGAAAAGTACACCATAAACAATGCAGAGTATTGACAGCAAACTTCGTAGAGCGTATCTACTCTAATAAAAATTACAACATGCACTCACAGATCAACACTGGTTTTGTGTCCTTAAAATTAAAGGCATTTTTTTAAATAAAGTTACCTATATATTTATATCCTGTCAGCAATATTTTCTGGATAACTATAAAATTTTATTGACACAAGTGGACACACTATTTCATACCCAATAAACACATTATCACAAACAGCAACAGTTTCCAGCTACTAGCTGGGATTGCTTTGTGCATAAGCCTCTCAATTTTCTTCTTTCATATCATCACTACTCATATCATGTTACCACTATAGTCCAGTCCTCTCCTCACTTCAATACATATATCTCCATTCCTCTCAGCTACCCATCCCTTGGTCTTCCTCTGTCTCATTTAGTGTGAATCTTTATTTCATAGATTTTCCTCCTGATTCTCTGATCCACCATTCTCTTACCATACCCATACCATTGTAGTCTAGGCTTCTCTATTATTTCCTGTAGGGGTTCCCGTTTTACTATGTATCTAATTGTTTCGTCCTTGTCTTTTCCAATCGCATAACACCCATTCTGCATCTTAGAATTATTTTTGCTTGTTTGTAGCCTAGTGATGTCCCATTTCATTACTGTTGAGGTTTTGGCACCATACAATAGGACAGGAAAGTAGCATATGTGACAGATTACTCCCTTACTTCTCTATGGCACATCCCTGTTTCATATCAAGCTTCTGATGTTTCTTAAAAATGCCTCTGCCTGCCTACCTCTTTTACCTATCTCAATATCATTCCTTCTGCTTTCCTCTACAACAGTTCCCAGGTACTTGAAACTGTTCACCTTCTTCAAAAGTTCACCTGTCATCACAATTCCCATAGTTATCCTGTTCTTCTTTCTAGTTGTTAACATGTACACACTTTTCTTCACTTAAAATGCCAGACCATTTTCATGCACACTGGCTGCCCACACATCAATATTTCTTTATATAGTCATTATTGTTTACCTATTGATTAAAATGTTACATATTACCAAAGTCACACTCTTTACAGAATCAAACAATCACAGTGTACAAGCATACTTTAAACAAAGGCAAATTATTATTATATGCTTCTGCGGCCAGAGTGAGATGTCTCTTGGCTATACGGGCGACACCACATCGTGATATAAAAAGTTGACGTTTCAAATGTCGTACTGCAGTCCTGTTCTTGAGCAGAACCTGTGTTCTGTATCAGTTTTGGGTGTTGCTACATACCCATGGCCCACTACCCCTCTAGAGAGTTTGGCCCACCTGGCCAATCAGGTGTACAACCCGCACATATTTGATGGTCAGATGGGGCATGGCATGGTGGGGGTGGTATATGACCTGTTCCATGTACACTAGACACATCCATGTATCGTGAAGCTTAAGCTCATTATCTTACTTTTTATTCTCTGACATTGGTGATCTTTAATGTCTCCTTTATCCTCTTGGCCACCAAAGCTCTTTATACAAAATCAGATTAGCATTTCTGAATTTAATGGCAGAACTGCTTGTGGATGCTTACTCTACAATGGTCGACTTCTTCTTCTTAAAATACCTATAATGTGCTTTTGCAGCCTGTCCTTTATAGTGCTCCCTGTCTCTCCCACATACACCTGGCCACAGGTGCATGGAATCACATTAAACCCACCGACCTGTAGCAGGGGCAGTTTTCCATTGATCTGGACTAGCAAATTACTGACCTTGTTGTGGCCTTATTAACTGGTTTTATGTTGACTTCCCAATAGCTTGCAAATTCTGTCAGTAACACCTTTCATGTAGGGCAGAATTGCTACTTTGCATTCCTAAGAGATGCATTGGTTTCATATCGAATTGTTGGCACCATTAGCAGCTCTTTCCATTGAGGCTGTGCGCAAGGCTACTTAGTAAAATAATTGTAATAAACATTAACCTTGAAGAAGTGTTGCAGTGCCGCCAACCCCATTAAGAAACTTTTACTGTCACACATTTTCATCATTCGGATACAGAAGGTCATGAGGACACTTCTTTTGTGTGCCCTTGTGAGTTCCTGGATCATATAAACAAAGAACATCCCAGAATCAAATTTACGATGGGAATGGAGGAACCAGGACAGCTGCTGTTCTTACGATGTTTTGGTAGCCTACTCATACAAACAGATATTTATATTTCACATCACACCACCATCCAACAACCAAAGAAACGTCCTCGTGACCTTGTGCACCCGAACGACTAAAATGTGTGACAATAAAAGTTTGCCAGCATAGTTGCAGGCACTGCAACACATTTTCTGGTGTACTGGCTACCACAACCATTTTATTAAATAGGCCTTGCATGTTGCCTCAGCAGTGGGAGCTGCCAATTGTGCCAGCAATTCAGCATCAAACCAACCCAACGTTCAGAGTGTAGCAGTTCTGCCACACATAAAAGATGTTACTGACAGTATTGCAAGGCCATTGAGAAAAGTCAACATAAAAACCTGTTTAAAAGGCGAACAGCAAAGTTAGTAATGTGCTAGTCAAGGACCAGAACAAACTGCCCCCATTGCTACAATCTATGAGGTTCTGTACACCTGTGGACTGGTAAATGTAGGGGAGACGGAGAGCACTATAGAGGGCAGGATGCAAGAGCACATTCAGAATTATAAATCTAATAATATGGAAAAGTTGTGACCATTTATACTATTAACATCAAAAACACTAGACTAATGTTGCGCGAAGATCATTGGTGGCCAAGAAGGGTAAAAGAGGCATTGGAGATCACCGAATGTTTAGAGAATATAAATGAAGATAACAGGCTTAAGATCTATGGTGCATGGCTGTCTCTAGTATGGATGGAAGTCTCATAACCCCCACCCCCCACTCTGTTGCACCCCACCTGGCCAACAAAACACGTGACAGATGGGACATTCCAACTGGCCTGGTGGACCAAACCCTCTAGACAGGCATCAGGTCACAGGTATATAGCACCCCATACTGACATAAAATGCAGCTCCTCCCAATAAGAAGACCACAGTATGTTGGTTGAAATATCAGCTTTACATATCATGATGCAGTATCACCTGAACAGCCAAGAGACAAAGGCAAATTTACTTTGTTTAACTTTCTCTGTTACTTAAAATTCCAATCTTCAGTTCTTATAAAACCTTATTGATGTGAAAAACATCGTATTTACTTCACAATGTCCTACGCTTTTCTTTCCCTTTTCCTTGTTCCATCACATTGTTGGCATTTTTAAGTCATTTGCCATAACAATCTTGCCCTTTTTACTGTATTAATTTAAAATTTTGAATTTTCTCTGATAAATACAAAACCAGAAAACTGATTCTGATCATCCTATACACTTCCAATCACATGTCTCACATAAAACTTACAAATTGCACATTCTTTTATCCAAACAAAATCTTGCAAACAACCAATCAGATTCATAGGGAGTCTTTTCAAGTTCTTCTGAGGATCGGTTAGAGTTCCAAAAATAATTTTTAATCCCTACAAAATATTCAGGCTGATTAAGCCCCAGAAGCAACATTTCCAATACACCACCAAAGGATTTTATAAGATCTTTGCAGTGCTCCTGAAACCTCTGTCTTTCAATCTGTTTCACTCACCTTCTTTTTCAGGACCTCTATCTCAGAGTTCTTGTCATCTGCTAATAATGTAAGTAACCCATTATCTGCTAATGCTGTTTCAATTTTTTTTCACCAGTCTGTGACAAATGCTACAGCAGAATCTGCAATGGCTGACCTGAAGGTCAGCCTCTGCAGATTCTGCCTTTTCTATAGTTCAATAGCTGTGCTTAGTATAGGTGGGCAAGGTGACTCACTCGAAAGAGCAGTGCTCATTTGATCACTCCATGAAAAGAACTAGTTCTTTTCAATGGTTCACCAGTTCACTAGCTCAGTTTAAACAAAAATAGCAGTTATATCCATTTTTAGTGCAATATCTGTTCGTTTTATTTACATTTAGACTGATTTCTTAGGTTAATCTCACATCGGTTATTTTCATTTATTTTTATATTTATTCTGAAACATTTTTGTTTCTTAAATACTATCAGATTACTTTCACACAGAAAAGCCATTTCAAAGTGTCAATGAAAATTGTTCGGATTGCTGGGAACACTTGAGATAATTTGATGATAGTTAGTTTTACATTAATTTATTTACAGACACAAAGTGTTAAAGAACTTTTTACTTTGAATGAAATGAAGGTTTCTGTTCACAAATTAAATTTTACTTATTTTGACATTCAGCAGCCTACTTCTTTTTTTGGTGTAAATTGGTTCAGCTTTTGAAAATAATCTTTTACAAGGCATGCTTTTAGTCAGAATACACAAAGAGAAGCAGAAAGAGAAGCGGAGTGGGTTGTCAGATTCGAAAGAACAAGCTGCCCAGTGGCACTGCTCAGCGCTGGAATCGGAGAAAGTCGCGAATGAACTAGCTCTTTCTGTGCTGAATGCTGGGATCGGAGAACAATGCAAATGAACTAGCTTTTTCTGCACTGGGCACTGGGATTGGAGAACAACAAGAATGAACAGGCTCTTCTCGTTCTTCGGAATTTCTTATTCTTTTAGAGTGGAGTGGATAAACAATAACGGCGTGGAACAGAGAACAAACATGAGCCAGGACGTGGGTGAGAGTGGCAAAGCCAAAACTGACTTATTTTTGGTGCACACACCATTGAAGTTAAGTTCAATCGAGACCGGCACACCACTGTCATTACGGCTTCCAAGAAGAACTACCGTTCTCTTTTAGTGAGCGCTAGTTGACTCGAACATTCAAAAGAACTGTTCTAAAGAACTGGTTCACTCACGAATGACCCATCTCTAGTGCTTAGTAAGTTCCTTTTTAGTTAAGTAACAGTTTTTCCATCTCAGCATTTTGTTCTTCTGAAATTATCATCTCTGCCTTAAGTTTTCTATTTCAGCACTGTGAGAAGTATTTTGCTGTGCTAACTGTCTCTCCTTTCCAACGATACTGACTTTTACAGTCTCAGCCCTAATATGCATCAATTTTAATTCTGTATTCAATGCTAATTGTTATTCAGTCAATTGCTTTCTGTTTTTGATATAATACTTTTGTCAGATTGGAATTTTGCTAACAGATCAGATACCTCTGGTGCAAATTTTTGTGTGTCATATTGCAGCCAAAGCATGTTTTTAAAACTAGTATTATCATTCTGTTAATTAATCAGTCTGGTGGCTCAGTGTTTAAGGCGTTTGATTGTTGTTCAAAAGGTCACCAGGTCGAATACCTGTCTTGGCGGGGATTTTCATAGGCACTTAACCCGGCCTACACCTCTGGTCCAGTTTGCTGTGTAATGTGAAGTACACTAGGCTGTGGTCTGGAGTCCACATTAAACTGTAGGTCCCCCTGAACCCAGCAGGATTGTTGGGTTAGGTTAATGCAGCTACAACAGGGGTGGAATGCGCAGCCAATAGAAACCCTGTTACCAGGTCATTACAACCACATAAAATTATTAATTATTTTTATTCTGTAAAATTGACTATCTGCACATTCACCATATCCATCTTCATGATCTGGCACAAGATCTCCTGCAACTGGTGCTAACAATAGTCATAACAATTCTCTGTCAAATGGAGCTGAACCTATTAACTTCAATGCCTTTCCTTGAAAATATCTGCTGTTCCAGTTTCCACTTTTTATGTATCATTTTCTGCAAAATTCTAGTTTCATCAAGGCTAGCCTTTAGCTTGTTGAGTCCTTCTTGTAGCTTACTAAGACTAACATGGTCCCATGCAGATTCCCTGCTTATGTGAGCCAAGTTGCATAGCTTCCAGTTTGGCTTTCACTAGTTGATGATCATGGTGAGCAATAACAAATGATTGCTGCTTTTCATTTTCTGCACACTGTACAGCTTCATATTTCTGGTAAACATCTGGCAGATGATGCTTACGTTGTTCAAATTGTCCTTGCAATTGTTGTATTTCCAAGTTTTTCTATGTGGTCAGCTGTTGCATATGTTTCTCAAGAGATGCCTATACCTGCTCCTTCTCTTCAAAAATCTCCTGCATATTTATCTCATTAGTTTTATGCAAGATACCTATTTTTTTTTTTTTTTTTTTTTTTTTTTTTTATACCCTACATCTCGGGAACCTGAATGCTGTGTTAATGTTGTTTCAATGTCACTTACATTTCTCTCAGTTTTCCAAATCACAAGTAAAACAACATACCCATTCATTGAAAGCTTTTTGCTGAATTAGCAGCTCTTGTTTTAACTGAACCCATCTTGTTTCTGCTGTTTCCAAATTTGATTTTATACTGGAAGGACATCCTCAAGAGTTTCCTTTTTACTTCTCAATGTGCCTAACTATTCCTAAGGCCTGTTTGAGTTGGTCTCCTTATCACATTTCTCATCTTCATTTGCTGCAATACAGGGTGATATAGTCTCCTGTCTTCTAACAATACTCAATAAACCGTCAAGTTCTACATAGTGGCACAATTTTTCCCCATTTACGTTGTTCCATTGCTATATGTATACATCACTCTCTACATAGATGAACTCAGAATTTTGCTTGGTTTCCAAACATTTTTCAGTCCTTAACGAATAAAGACCAAATTTACTCCTTCCTAATACGACATTTCCTTTTAACTTCATAACTACTTAAATTATGTAGTTTAGAATTTTCCACCATCAGACAAAATAACACCCACCAAGCACACAAATTCAAACAGCCAAGACCAAGGAACACCGATACAATCAACAAATAATTAAAAAAAAAAAACATACATAAAAAACAAAGGCAGCAAATCACCCAGGCAATACTGGAAAACAATTAACAAGACCTCAGTTTTTCTAAGATTGTTTCTTCATACCACTTTACAAAAATGAAAACCTGTTATAATGGCTTTGAAAGAGCATAAAATAATTGTTTAAACAAAAGATGAAAACCACCTTCAAAAAAAGAGCACTAAAAACTTTAAAATAGCTTTATACCTCGCTTAGAAGAAAGTAAATATAACTGGACAATATTTCACATTACTGTTATTGAAATTTTTACATTAATTAGTAATTTTTGGAGTTGGTGCCTGCTGTCATATCACAAAGATCGAATTGCTGAAATTTATTTGGTGTTTGAGGTAAACCGGGATCTATGAACAAAAATTACGAATATTATACAGCATGTAATAAGGCAGATATTGTTATTGCGGGAGACAGTTTAGGGAAACAAATTAAAGAGTATTTTAATCTGTGTCATGGCCTTGTTGTTTGTCCAAGCTTATCTCTGGCACTACAGTGTCAGTTGGTAGGCTGCATCATGCAATAAATGCTTGTTTGTTTAGTTCTGTTGAAACATGTTACTAGCATTAGGTAAGTAGTAACATGATTTTTTATGTATTATTGTTATTCATTATTGTTTTTAATTTTGTTTTTCTTGCTTTGGCTGGCACTGACTCCAAAAATAAATAATGTAAAACTTTGAATAGGGTAGAAGGGAAGAAGAATTGGGCTTCTGCAACAAAATTTAAACACAATTGTTCCATATATTTTAAAGTAGATATGTGCAAATTTTCCTCAAAATCAGATATAAACAGAGCTTTGTGTAGATTAAGGAGATGGAAAGGGGGCGAAGGGTTTGGATTTTCCAAACCAATTATAGGCAGTATTTTTCTGTTTGTTTTGAAGTATACGTGTGCATACGTATTTCAAAATTAGATAGAAACTGTTATACAACATTTACAGTAATTAAAGGGGTGGAAAGGGGGATAGCATGAATTTTTGTGAAACTAATGTGGAGAGTGTGTTTCTTTTTCTCTTTGTTTCAAAGTATACGCAAGCAAAGTTCCACTGAAATTGGGTTAAAATGTCGATTTGTACAAAAATTAAGGGGGCAAAATGGGAGTTAGGGTAGTTTTTTGGTCAGAAATCTTCTCTATATATAAAAAATACATTTTTGTGCCTACTTTCAGAAAGATAGGTGTTGACTGTATCATTTTTAAAAAGAAATTTGACAAAAATCAATGGAGTGGTAATGGGGAGAGTGGTTCAGTTTTTGCAAACCAATAGGTGACATTATTTTTCTCTTTGTTTTATAGGAGAAGTGTGCTAAGTTCTATCTAAACTGGATAAAAACTGTGGGTTTGTATAAAAATTAAGCGGTTTAATGGTGAGAAGGAATGGTTTTTATATTTTTTTTTATTTTTTGGTCAGAATCATTCTTCGTGAATAAATATATATAAGCACCGACTTTCATGGTAATCAGTCAAATGTTGGCAACTGTAGCTTTTTATTAAAAAATAAAAAACATTGAAAGGGGGTGGTAGAAGGGAGAGATGTGTGCTTTTGGTATGCTAAATGTTGACAGGATTTTTCTCTTTATTTTAAAGTACACTTGTGCAAAGTTCAATCAAAATCAGATAAGAAATGTAGGTTTGTATAAAATTAATGGCTATAAAGGGGGAGAGGGGTGTTTTTTTGTTAGAAATCTTCTCCATTAAAAATCACATGTATGTGTCAACTTTCATGGTAATTGGTCAAGTGGTGGTGACTGTAGCTATTTATAAAGAACATTGACAAAAATTAAGTGAGTGGAAGACCAAATGTTGACAGGATTTTTCTCAATCAGATGAGAAAAGTTGGTTTCCATGAAATTAAGGGGTGTAAAGAGGGAGATGTGGTGTTTTTTTTATACATATTTTGTCTTTTTTGTCAGAAACCTTCTCCAAGTGAAAATGATGTGTATATGCCAACAATAATGGAGATCTGTTTAATGGTGTCCACTGTAGCTTTGTATAAAGAACATTGACAAAAATTAAGAGGGTGTTTAGGGGGGAAGGGGTTAAGTTTTTTCAAATCAAAAGTTGACAGTGTTTTTCTCTCTAATTTTGAATATACATTTCTAAAGTTCCATCAAAACCGGATAAAAAATGAAGGTGTGTATAAAAATTAAGGGGTGTTTCCTCAATGAAATTCATATGGGACCACTTTGGTGGTATACCCTATCCACTAAAAAAAAAAAAATCATTTTAAATCGGTTCAAAATTGGTGAAGAAATCGCTGAACATACATTAAAAAAAAAAAAATGCCGACAAATTGAGAACATCATCCGTTTTTTGAAGTTGGTTAAAAATTCACTGAGTTTAGCAGAAAAAATAACATAGGAAAAACCGCACTGAAATTTCATTATCTTTTGTGGAAAATACCTGGTTTTGTAGTGTTTTCCTGTCTAATTACCTCAGCTGCCCCTTTGTCCATTCTCACTCCAAGAAGAGCTCGTACCTCATTTCCGGCCAATCAAGTGACCTCATAAAGTTCTTCTTGCTGGTTAGTCTTTTCAGGATGCAGTAATAAAACACCTACAGCTAGTTCAGCATCTACCTGGGCATGTGCCATACCAGTCATTGTACACACTACTGCATTGTGGTTGGTAAAAAATTTTCCCCACTACAGTATTCTTCATACTTACATTCCAGGTAGTATCTGTGGGTCCCGTCATGCTCACCATGAACAACTTGTGATATAAGTATGTTTGAATAAATGAAGTAAATTACATATATTACTTTTATTCGCTGTTCATGAAAGCTATGCCACCAAATACTTCCATCTTTATAATATCAAATTAACTGCAGGGAAAATATGATCACTTCACTTCCTTTGGGAAATTGGTACTGTACTCCATAACTAACTGCCCATCTATGTTCCAGGACCTGTATTTCACTATGTTTTCTCTTTGACTGTGTTCTTCATTTATATGAGCTACCATAATATCAATTTCACATTCATGGTCCTTGCAGAACTGCAAGTAGCAGACTATTTGTGGACAATACAGTTCTCCCTGTCTCATGTCTACTGAAATTTCTGTGTCATTCCATCTCAAATTATGTTACTGGCAGACATTAGTTATAAATATTTGTTCATGTTCTCTCAACTACTGCAACATTCTGAAATTCCCTCTCCATACCAACCTTCTTGTTTATGGCCCATGCCGCTACTGAGTATAACTTATTAAAAACAAACACAATACTACCCACAACCCCTAACTATGAGGTGGCATCTGGCTAAATCATGACATCAAAACTGGTGTCTGTTATACACCAGATCTCTGAGCTGAACAGTATATATATATAAGATACAAACTAACTGCACTGAAGGTAATCATAACATTACAGCATCTCATTTGATGGTAAATTCAGTTGGCTTGTATGCATTGGGGAGTGACAGGGAAATCTTTTGAATTTCTACATGTATTTGAGAGAGTAATGAAGAGACATTACCTGAGGAGTAAGGGATCTGTCTATGAAACCTTGGCAATGGCACTGTATAGGTATAAAATCATTGTTTCAAATACACGATTTGTGGATGGTACCAAGGGATGTAGATAGACATGTGGAAATTACAAGCCAACATGCACTATGATTGATGTGATAAACCATCGTCAAAAGACAGGAGACATATATAAAGTAGTGGTTTTCTGTAGTGCATCTTTTATTGATGAGGCCTGGGTGGATATTGGGTGAAGAATTAGGAGTATTATGTGGAAGGAGAGAACCAACCATCTCCAAAAATTAGCAGTTTGTAAGTAGAGAAATCAGAGACATGAGTAAGAAACCAAGGGTGATGCTGAACAACGTTACTAATACAATAAAGATATGGATAATGTATAGGAAAACTTCCCCATCCCTGTTAATAACATAATGAAGAGACTCTTACATTGTAGAGAGTTATGCTCAAATCACCATGAAATTTCAAGTTACCCAGTTTCTCAAACACATTGTCATTGATAGCCCAGACAAAAACTTTGAGACCACCATGTCAATATTAGTGATACCATGCTGTCACAGAAATTAGCTAACCAGCAAAGCATTATCCTTCTGCAAAACTAGTATTATGGCATCTCATATCAGAGCCTAAATAGCATGTTCAAAAATATTCATGGAAAAATTTTGAACATAGGAATTTAATGTTGTCCTAATTTCATACAGTAGCATAACATCCATTCATTTCAAAATTAATGGTTCATTCTTTGGGGCAGTCAAAGTTCCCACAACTGGTTGAACCACTCTGAAGGAAATTCTGTATACAAAGGCTGTAGGGTACCTGTGACCATTTCCTATTAATTACTATTTCTTTTAAACAACTGGTTTTGTATGTAATAAAGAAAGAAATAATTTGCCATTAATGTGCAAATGTATTTCTACAGGTCATAAATTGATTTGTGTAGTGCCTAAAAATGACATGAATTAAACTAAATGTACTTTGGTAATGTGTTCAATGTATTACAATGTCTGGTTTATCATTTGAAACACTGTAATTATAAACTGAGGCTAGCTGTCATATTTAAAGGGTGATTTTAATTATTTTCGGCTTTCATTTTTGTCAATATTGAGACAAAAACATATAAATATGCTGTCAGTTTGTTTGGAAATGTTTCAATGTTTTATTAATTGGTTTGTAATAAATTTTGATAATTTTGAAGTGGTTCCTATTGTTTTCTACACTGTTCAGTCTTTGAGTAACTTCCATATGTGCCTCTGCCTGCATATGTAATTTACAATAGTCTGACAAGAGAAAACAGCACAAAATGTCTTCTGGGAGCAGCATGAAAAAAAAAACCTATTTGCCAGATTGGGGGGGGGGGGGGGGGGGGAGGGAATGTGTGGAGGCAAAAGCTACATCAGGTTACATAAGGGGAAGGGGGTTGAGAGGCGGTCAATATGGAGATATTTAGTTTATGGACGCTCCCATTTCACGGAAAATTGAAATCTGGATGGCTGGATGGTGATTCAACCCAGTATCCTCCCGAATGGGAGGCCACAGCAGTACCACTCAGCCATCAAACTCACTCCCAAGATTAAATGTGACATGAGAGGGCTTATAATATAGCAGTTTTATACACAGAAGAGTTAGGTAATGCCAGAAAACCAAAAATTAATAAAATAGGTCATGATTTCGTTACATGGATTGAAGATTCTGTGGTAGAAATTGGTTTAATGCCTAATTTAAATAAATAATTCTAGAGATAAGGCTGATGTAGTACCTGAAGTTGACAAATCTCATACCAAAAGAGAGTAGTGACCCTAATTTCTTCATTAAATATGTCAATGGTATAGTTATCTACCAGGTAATGAATGTGATGCAAATGATGGAATTTTTGAACCATGTAAGTATGGCGAATCTAACCTAATTTTAATGAAGTATTAAGTAATGATATGTTACTGCAAGTAGAAGACGTCGAAGCATCATTGAATATGATTAATAATCCTAAATGTGACCTTTTTTTTTAACTTGTGTCTTTATTCTTTGTAATGGTCATTACAGGCAGGATGGTATTGGGACAAGGAATGGGAAGGAATTCAGCCAAGGCCTTTTTGGAGGAAGAATCGTAGCATTTCCCTGGAGTGATTTGGGGAAAACAAGGAAAACCAAAATCTGGAAGCCCAGGTGGGGATTTGGATACGTGTC
>CM061921.1:290156802-290269076 GCA_031002005.1 Vandiemenella viatica | reverse complement strand
TGGCACTGTATAGGTATAAAATCATTGTTTCAAATACACGATTTGTGGATGGTACCAAGGGATGTAGATAGACATGTGGAAATTACAAGCCAACATGCACTATGATTGATGTGATAAACCATCGTCAAAAGACAGGAGACATATATAAAGTAGTGGTTTTCTGTAGTGCATCTTTTATTGATGAGGCCTGGGTGGATATTGGGTGAAGAATTAGGAGTATTATGTGGAAGGAGAGAACCAACCATCTCCAAAAATTAGCAGTTTGTAAGTAGAGAAATCAGAGACATGAGTAAGAAACCAAGGGTGATGCTGAACAATGTTACTAATACAATAAAGATATGGATAATGTATAGGAAAACTTCCCCATCCCTGTTAATAACATAATGAAGAGACTCTTACATTGTAGAGAGTTATGCTCAAATCACCATGAAATTTCAAGTTACCCAGTTTCTCAAACACATTGTCATTGATAGCCCAGACAAAAACTTTGAGACCACCATGTCAATATTAGTGATACCATGCTGTCACAGAAATTAGCTAACCAGCAAAGCATTATCCTTCTGCAAAACTAGTATTATGGCATCTCATATCAGAGCCTAAATAGCATGTTCAAAAATATTCATGGAAAAATTTTGAACATAGGAATTTAATGTTGTCCTAATTTCATACAGTAGCATAACATCCATTCATTTCAAAATTAATGGTTCATTCTTTGGGCAGTCAAAGTTCCCACAACTGTTGAACCACTCTGAAGGAAATTCTGTATACAAAGGCTGTAGGGTACCTGTGACCATTTCCTATTAATTACTATTTCTTTTAAACAACTGGTTTTGTATGTAATAAAGAAAGAAATAATTTGCCATTAATGTGCAAATGTATTTCTACAGGTCATAAATTGATTTGTGTAGTGCCTAAAAATGACATGAATTAAACTAAATGTACTTTGGTAATGTGTTCAATGTATTACAATGTCTGGTTTATCATTTGAAACACTGTAATTATAAACTGAGGCTAGCTGTCATATTTAAAGGGTGATTTTAATTATTTTCGGCTTTCATTTTTGTCAATATTGAGACAAAAACATATAAATATGCTGTCAGTTTGTTTGGAAATGTTTCAATGTTTTATTAATTGGTTTGTAATAAATTTTGATAATTTTGAAGTGGTTCCTATTGTTTTCTACACTGTTCAGTCTTTGAGTAACTTCCATATGTGCCTCTGCCTGCAATAGTCTGACAAGAGAAAAACAGCACAAAAATGTCTTCTGGGAGCAGCATGAAAAAAAAAAACCTATTTGCCAGACTGGGGGGGGGGAGGGAATGTGTGGAGGCAAACAGCTACAATCAGGTTACATAAGGGGAAGGGGGTTGAGAGGCGGTCAATATGGAGATATTTAGTTTATGGACGCCCCCATTTCACGGAAAATTGAAATCTGGATGGCTGGATGGTGATTCAACCCAGTATCCTCCCGAAATGGGAGGCCACAGCAGTACCACTCAGCCATCAAACTCACTCCCAAGATTAAATGTGACATGAGAGGGCTTATAATATAGCAGTTTTATACACAGAAGAGTTAGGTAATGCCAGAAAACCAAAAATTAATAAAATAGGTCATGATTTCGTTACATGGATTGAAGATTCTGTGGTAGAAATTGGTTTAATGCCTAATTTAAATAAATAATTCTAGAGATAAGGCTGATGTAGTACCTGAAGTTGACAAATCTCATACCAAAAGAGAGTAGTGACCCTAATTTCTTCATTAAATATGTCAATGGTATAGTTATCTACCAGGTAATGAATGTGATGCAAATGATGGAATTTTTGAACCATGTAAGTATGGCGAATCTAACCTAATTTTAATGAAGTATTAAGTAATGATATGTTACTGCAAGTAGAAGACGTCGAAGCATCATTGAATATGATTAATAATCCTAAATGTGACCTTTTTTTTAACTTGTGTCTTTATTCTTTGTAATGGTCATTACAGGCAGGATGGTATTGGGGACAAGGAATGGGAAGGAATTCAGCCAAGGCCTTTTTGGAGGAAGAATCGTAGCATTTCCCTGGAGTGATTTGGGGAAAACAAGGAAAACCAAAATCTGGAAGCCCAGGTGGGGATTTGGATACGTGTCCTCCCGAATGTGAGGCCAGTGCATGACAAAATGTTTGTACTAATGTAGCATCTTTAATACTATTAGGGTATATGACTATATTTGGGAAAATGTTTTAAATTATTTAATTTCACATAATTCACCCAATACTATTTATTTTTTGATGAAAGTACAGATTTTAAGTAAAATTTGATGTTTATTTAATGAGTTCAGAATTCCACCAAAAAAATCCTTTGCAAGACAGTGCAAGCTAGTGACATGCACACTCTATAAATAACACCTTGTTTGTTTCTCTGAATTGGAGTATAAACTGTTGAAGACATTTGTGATGCCACAAGGCATATAGATGAGATAAAAGTATTAAAAACTTTAAGTAGAATAGTGATAAATAGAAAATAAGGAATAGGATTAAGAAATTTTAATTATGGTAGCGAGAGGGAGGCAGATAGTAGACTTGATTTAAGAATTTTGGGAGGCGAATGCAGCAACCACTATGGCACCAAGGTAAAGCCAAGCGGTTAGTCACCCTTTTTCCTGCCCTTATATCGGTGCGGAGAGAAGTGCAGTCTGTTGTCAACCCCCGGATGTGAAAAGGCGTCTTATGGCAGGGGTAGTATCTGTGAAACACTCTGCACATTCTCCCATTTAGCTGAAATTGTCCTCACACCAGCTGGGTATCCAGTAAGTCAATGTTGGTAGTGTTGCACTCCACATCTGCCCCACCCATACTACAGTTAGTCAGGTTGTATTTAAGGCAACAGTGTTTTCAGTTTTATTCAGTGTAGCTCTGGGTGAATGAGTGTGGTGACTGCCTTCCTGAATGATATAAGTCCATTTTATGTCTATTGTCTCATTACGGTTATGCAGTGAAGTAAATTAATACCGTTAAGATGATGTGTATAGCTGCTTTGGAGTAGCTATGTAGATTTGAGGAAGTGCTTATGGAAAACTGTTATGAACTTGTTGGATTGAATAGGTATTCCAATTTTGAGTGTGGACCTACATTTTGTACCTGTTAACTGACCAGAATATAACTTTATTTTGTATGGTACACCATCTACTCACTTATACTTTTTCTTTGTAATTGTTCCTGTCCCCAACTAACTTCCCATTGGGAAATGGTTTATCAAAATTTGAATGCAGACAATCTTTGGGAAAGAAAGAAGACCAACTGAATAATGAGTAAATAAACCGAGAAGTATTAAAGGTAGGGTGATGGAAATGTTACACATGGTTTATAAAATGTGATGTGTAATACACCACAGTACAACCACAACAATAAAAATGTCAAAACACTATTCCCACAATTGCTGAAATACAAAAAACGTTACTGCAGCTTGCTCGTAGAAACCCAGATATTTCTGTGACTAATTCACTTACTGTTTTATGTGAAGGTCAATTATACTGTAATCTCGCTGAAGAAAATGTAGTTCTGAAACATGATAGTGAAATTTACACACAATCAACACAGAAAAAATTGTGAAAGATTTTTTTGCAAGGAGAGATTAAGTGCGGAAATTTATCCAAGAATGGAAATGTCACATGTATAGAATAGAAAAGCTCCTGTTTCTCATACTAATACCAACAGCCATCTAATTTAAGGTGAATTGTCAGTAATTGTTTGATCCTTGCTTCCATACATATTTACATTCTATATTACTTCCTGTTGGTAATACTCAAAATTCGTTTCTGTGAAAATTCACAAAAATATTAATTTGTTTTTCTATGAATATTCATTTTTATTGACAATAATCATCTTACAAACATTTGAAGAATATCTGATTTGAAACTTAAACTTATTCGCATACCGAAAAAAAGTTTTATTCAAACTGAATATTACTTTCACCTTAAAAGTAACATTATACAATGGGGCACATTCCTATCAGGCTGATAACATGCACTTGTATCATCATGTAAAAATTTCAACAAAAGGGATTCAAAGCATTTCAGAATTATTGAAACATTAGCATTAAATTTCTACACATGATGTAGCTGTCAAAATTAATTCCATTATTCACCAACGTCTACTTGCCATTTTTCCCCCATTGTAAAGTATGTCTGGTATGTTTCAAAATTAATTGAAGGAAAAATAATTTAGAAATGTAAATGGAACATGCTTCCTAACTTCAATAGTAAAAATATTGAGGCGATTGAAGGATCTCTCTTCATAAAATTTTCTTTTGCAGTGACTAATGTTTTAAAAGACTACATGACGTTTATTATCCAAAAATTTGTAAATTCTTTGAACAAAATTGAATGGTTCCTTCTAAAGACCATTACCGAATTCCTTCCCATTCCTTTCCCCCATTCCTTCCCTGCCTCTAATGACGTCAACTTCAATGAAGTGTAAATCCATAAAAAAAACAAGCAAATTTGAAGTGCAACAAACATCAAATAATAAAGAAAATACAAAGATAAAAAAGAAATATATATATTCCGAAGCATGGATTGGTCTCAGGATTCTTTATGTACAAACATAACTCCTTAAACCATGCAGCTACCAGGCCACCCAGAGCTGCTGACTTCCCTACACATAAATTAGCACGTAAAATTTCTCAGTTTCATCTAGTAAGAATGAAGTGAAACGCGTTTGGTGAGTAAAAAACTAAAGAGAATTCAGTTCAATTAACAATAAACATTTATTATTTATAATATTAATTGAAGTATGAATAGGTAAATATGTAAGTAAATTATAAAGATATTACCTAACTCTAGTTCACTTTTACTAGTATTATCTATGAAGTATAAAACTGAAAGACGATTTAAATCTTTCATGAAAATTATAAGTTATGTTAAATGTCCTATCAATGTAATATATAATTAATGCACTAAAAGCAAAAAAAATATAATAATTCATATATCTATCACTCAATTTTCTTCTAGCTTTCACTCTTCTGACCAAAGCGACCGTAAAATCTGATTTGATTTAAAATATGTTGCCATCAGGAAAACTTCTATTTTTGGGAGATTATCTGACAAGTCTCTGTAATTCTCCTTTAACCCTTAAGGTGTGTTTCCACTTGAGAGTAGTCGGGCGTTAGTCTCAGGAAGGTGTCTATTTGAGAGTAGATTCCAGCTAGCTCTACTCTCAAGAGCTCTCGGTGAGCCACTCTCCGGGACAGTTCTCGCGACAACTCTCGGAACCCTGTCCACTAGACATGAGCAGAGAGTAGTCAAGGTGGCGCACAATATAAAAGTCGCGTCAGCTGTGATCATACTAGCTACTATTACCAAAAAGCTGAAAAAATGTGTAGGAAAAGCTGCATGGTTACGCGTTGGATTAAAAGGAAAGGTGTTTTCGGAGCCAGACACACACTGACACAGAATTATGGATCAAAGATGCCCAACAGTTTAGGAACTTTTTAAGTAATTGAGGTGTGAAGTTGAGCTTATCACAGAAATTGTGGGACCCACAATTTTCAAACAGGACACTAAAATGAGAAAATCTGTATCACTACTTGAAAGAGTTATGGCTACTCTTTGATTTTTTGTGGCAGGTAAATTTACTTGTTATGTAATATGTTGCTTTCCTTTTGAAAAAATTATTTATTACATTGACTTGACATAATTTTTGGAGATTTCTTATTCAAGCCTCCATTATATTAACCTTACTGAATTGCGTTGTGTTGGTAAGACAGTCAATTATGGAGTCACAAAGGTCAGGTCACTGATGGAAGGCTACTTACATTAATAACTTTCATCTACCGCACTTCCACTTTTATATATTAATTTTTTTACAGTTCTTGAGATACTTTGAAAAATTAATAAAGTCATAATTTATTTTTGAACTTGCTACTTTCATTACAATGTGTTTACAATAATTATAAAAGAAATTAGTTTTCTTGATAATAAATGTTATGGAATTGGATTTGTGCATCGTTCACATTTCTAATTGTAGAGCTTCCTTTGAACTTCATCTCCTGAACAAGAAAATTTCTCTCCTGTTTCCTTCAAAACATCTGGTTTATTAAATCTGTCACACTGATTGGCACATTCCACAGCAATTCTCTGCCTTCAAAGATTTTAATTATCTCCATATTTCTTCTCATTAAAAATTTTTACTTATCGTGTTAATAAATCCCACCGAGCTCTCGGCTTCTGCTCTCAGACTTTCGAAAATTCGTATTCTGTGAGCAACTATCAGAAATATGAAGAATGACATATCGACTTGCGAGTAAGTCAATTATTGTCAGCTCTCAGGCAGTGGCACACTACTTGCCATGAGCTACTCTCAGAGGCCTGTCCACTGGTGAGTTATGCTATCGAGAGCTTCTTGATGGTATTTACTCTCAACTGGAAACACAACTTTAGGTTAAGGGATTCTTGTCAGAAGTACCTGCCGTCTTAGAATTGATTTCGTTTATTTGCCTGTTTCCATATACGTGTATATTTTACCCTATATATTTTTCGTTTCTGTTGAGCCCTTTTTTATTTATAATTTTTTATTTAATTATTTTTCATTACTTTTTAAAATTCATTTTTATATATATTTAATTTTAATATATGTAAGTGCTTTCCTCTTGCTCTGTGGATTTTTGCAGTTTTCTCATTCATTTTATTCTGTCAGCAGCTGGAGTGGTATTCTATGTTGACCCTTGTTTATACCATACTGTGCTAGAGAGCGAATAAGGTGGTTGTTGCTTTCCTCAGTTTTTTGATAAAATTTTCTTGCCATTTGCTTACTTCTATTCTAAAGTCTTGGGATCCCCAATGTCTCATGGAGGATGACCATTGGCAATCTCATTGGCACATGGAGTGCTCTTTCAGTGCCTTGTTTTGTATTCTCTGCCGCTTCTCAATGCGCTTTATTGTGGCATAACTGCATATAGGGATGCATATTTCATGATCGGGCACAGCGGTGATTTATATAATTGGAAGCCGTATCTGTATGGCATTGTGCTATAATAGTTCAACACTGGACACAGTTGCCCCAGCCATTGATGAACTCTGCATCTGATGTCTTCGAAGTGCGGCTTCCATGTTAGTTTCATATCTAGGGTACCCGAAGATACTTTGCTTTGGCCACCAAGTGGATTCTCTCCTAGAAGAGCCTCAGCATCGGTCATGGTAGTTTACATCTCTGCGTCAACATAATAGCCTGGCTCTTCGATGTGTCGATCTTTATTCTCCAATTGGTGGCCCACTCCTCCATGTCTTGCTGCACTGCTCAGAGGCGGCATCCAATGAGGATCCAGCAGTGAGACGTAGTGAAGATCATGGTGTTGTCAGGGTATAATGTCAGCTTGTCTTGTTGCTGCATCAGAATATCTGCTGTGTACAGCGTGAGGAGAATGGGCCACAGCACACTGCCTTGAGGTACCCAAGTGCAGATGGCCTATGTTGTTAATTTGGCGTCACCTATTTCCACCGTGACGATTCTTTGTTGTAGGTAGCTCTTCAAGAGACATGGTCCTGAAACTCCAAGTGTTGCCATTTTGAAGAGCAGTCCGATGCCACACAGAGTCAAAGGCCTTCGCCACATCAAGTAGGACCTCGCCACAGTGGTCTCATGTGTTGAACACTGTAGTTGTAAGTGTACCTGCAGGTATCGTGCCTCTTTCACGTAAGTGGACCTGCAGTTGCTTAAGTAACACCCTCTCAAACAATTTACTGAGGTTAGGTAGGAGGCTGGGTTGTCTGAAGTTATGTGGGTCTGTTGCATTCTTGCCAGGTGTGGGGGTTGGAATGATCACCACCTTTTTCCAAACTACCAGGTACACTTTGTTCCGTGCGGTCTTGTTAAATAACTTTGTACCAGCCTCACGATGGCACAAGATGGTAGATTCTTCAGTACTCTGGGTGCGCAGACTTCCGTGGTCATTGTCAATGTTATCTTGGTTGTCCGGGTTGAACCGCGTCAATTTATACAAACTTAATGTTTCAGCCATCATTTTGTGACCTTCATCAGAGGACTGTCATGGGATATAACATTTAGCTCGTGGGCACTATTTAAATGTTGGAAAAAAGTCTAGTGGGATTCTCACCGATGAGGCCAGATAACGAATGTGTCGTCCAGGTATCACAGCCATAAAAAAGGGCAGATTGACATCACTCCTAAAAGTCAGCGTGCATTACAGGAGCTATATATAGGCAGCACCAGTTCTAGCCAGGACAGTTCTCTGAAGAAGGTCACAAAGTGATGGCTAAATCGTTAGGTGTCTATAAATTGATGCGGTTCAACCCAGACAACCAAGATAACATCTTAAGTACTCTGTTTGTGATGCTGCTTGTCTCCGCGCCATTTACTGGGAAAGCTTCGAGATCTCCTCCTGAAGGTCTTCAACGGTGAATGGGTCAATTTCACACTCTTCTCCTTCGTTGTTGTCTCGAAGGTACCGATGCAGTTGGCCCTTGACTCTACGGTCGTGACCTTCGTCTACTGGCTCTGCGACGGGTGTAAAGTTTCCCCTCAAATGCATCCATCAAAGTTGGCTTACAGACAAGACCATCCGCTGGTGGGATTTGGCTGCAACGTCCAGTGAGTTGCTTGGTGTGTTTCCAAGCCGTGCCATCATAGACTTGTAGAGTTGACACCTTGTCTGCCCACTGTTGGTTTCAGTGTTCTGTTACTCTGGCTTTGATCTCCCAGATCAGTCGATTTAGGTTTCGTCTATCCACGGGTCTCCTGGTTTCTTGCTGCTCTGTTCTTGATTGTGACCAGCTCCCAGATGTCAGCTTGAAGGCTCTTCTGCTGATCACCACTCTGTGATTGTGATGTTGCAGAGTCAGCTGCTCTTTTGATGTTGTCAGTGAGTTTCTGAAGTGCAGCATCAATATCTTTGTCAGCCTCCTCCCTGTGAAACTGTTCAGCCAGGTTTATTTTGAAGTGCTGCCAATCTGCCTATTGATAATTTCTTCCGTTTTCAGTGAGTCATTCTGCTTCTAAGTCTGGTGCTTCTATAATCACTGGCTTCCGAGAGGCTTGGACATCCCTTGTGATAGTGACGTCCAACACGTCTCTGTAGTGGCGGTGGTTTTGTGGAGTTTGGGTTGGCACGTCTGATGCGAACACAACATAGATGTGTCAGTTTGTAGCTCATAGCAGCCTCTGCCCACTAATGTTAGTGGCCTTCTGTTCTACATCTGATGCTTAGAGTTCAGATCCCCCACGATGAGTAATCTCCCAGTGGTTGAGAGGAGAGTCTCCAGGTCCAACTTGTCTATGTTATTCCGTGGTGGATGATAAACCGAGATCATGCTGATGGGTCCATTGGAAGTCTCCATTACAACTCCCGTGGCTTCAATGGAGGTCATCGCTGGCATCTGAATCTGGTAGTGGGGCACCATAGAGCGTATCAGGATGGCTGTTCCACTTCCGTCTATAGAGTGGTTGTACCGGATATTCCTCGCCAACAGCCTGATCTGCGGTTTAAGGTGTGTCTCGCAGATGAGGCATATGTCTATGCCTTCATCTAGAAGGAACTGTCTTAATTCTCCTTACTGTTGGAAGACTCCATTAGCGTTCCATGTCCAAAACGTGGGACTATTTGCTCATCTACGCCTGTTCATGGTTGGGTGTCTTACTTTTGGTTGAATTTGTGATCCATGATCTTCTGTGGCAGGGTCTCCAGGTGGACCATGATGGTGGCTATCAGCGTCAGCATCTGTTGGAGCTGGGGGGTGGCGCTTATGTAGTCTTTTAGACTTCTCCCTTCCACGTTGTTTGACTATGGATTTTGTGGATTAGCTGGAGGTTGGGGTCATGGTTAGCTGGTTGCTATTTACTATTGGCTGGTGGCCAAGTAGAACTGACCACTTTGAAGTTTCAGCCACATGTGATGGAGGCTTTTGGTTGCTTGAAGATTGGCTTTGCTGACGCTGGGTTGCTACGCGTCCCCCAATAGGGCCAGTGCTTGTTTGGCATAGGGCATCTCCTCCAGGAAGCCACATGGTTTTACCCACATTGTGCACATGTGGGTTTTCCTGGCCCTTTCTAGAGCATTTCATTTGCCTTGCTTCCATGCAGTGCTCTGCATTTTATGCTGTGTTTAGGCATTTGACAGTACTTCTGTACGTGTCCAAATGCCTGTCAGCGATTACACTGATGGGGTCCTCTGATGGATAGCATCTTCTCAACACTCACTATCAGTCCAGCTAGTCTACAAAGATGCTATATTGTGCAATTTTCCGGGCTGTCCATAATGGTAATCATGTAGAGGGGCATCGGAGAGTTGCTACGCAGCATCTTCATATGCGTGATTGATAATGAATCATAACCGCTGTTTTCCAATTAGAATTTGATGTAGTCTGCCACAAACGTCAAGGGTACACCTCTCAGAACTACTTTTAGGTGCCTTGTATGGGTGGAGGAGTAGGTGAAGTCAATGCTACTCTCTCTGAATGCCTCTATCACGGAGCTGAAGTCATACAAACAGTGTAACTTCACCTTTCAGTGGTTTCCCATTTGAGGCTCCATAGCAATGTGCTGCTGGGTTTTAGAATCATTGTGGGCCAGATTGTTTTCATGTATGGTGTTGGATTCGACTCTGCTATCTCTTGTTGTTCTTTGTCCTCAGTAGCTAAGTTCAAGAACCTGTTGCTCGTTTCTGTATTGCTGTTGTTACCAGCCGTTTATTGTACCACCTGCAAAGTTTTCTTTGGGAGTCTGAATTCACCCATCATCTTCACCACTAACTCTGTCACGCAACAGTGCGGCTGGTAGTAATTTGGCACCTTCTGATTGTGTCCCAATTTGGGTGATGACATCAGCTGGGTAGACCTCCTTTTAAGTGCAGTCTACAGTCTTCTTCTGGCGTATATTTGGCTGTTTGTTGTTGCTGTTGTTCTTCTTGACAGCTCAGGAGTTCACTGGTTGCATTGTGACAGCTGTGAGCCATGGCACTGCCTTCTTGTTGACCAGGCAACAACTTACTGCTTGCTTTTGGAGACCGCCATCTTATAGGGCACCCCTCCACCATTCGGGTGTTTCACCCCACTTGCTAGCTAGGTGAGCGCATCCTCCCATTCAGCCGCCAAGTAGACCCATCCTGGCACATCCTCGCTTTCCAGTGCAGAGTAGACTCATATTTGGAATACGATCTCCTTTCCGCAGGCAGAGTCCAGTGTGTCTGTTGATATATTCACGTCAGGCGCAGTAGAACAAATATTCACACTATCATCTGGCGCGGATCAAGAGATACTCATAATGTCTGCCGGCTCGAATGTTTTTTCAATCACTAATCTGTTATTTTTTGATGGCGGCTTTGGCAGATCTTTTCATGGAATTTTCACACAAATCACTGGCAACTGGTGTATTCTTGTCTCAAAACAGTTCATTGCTTTTGCCAACAGAAACCGAAGGCTTTGTTAAAATACACTCTTCATCCTCTCTACCGCACTCCTTGCTGTGAATAATACAGTTAACTATCACATCTGTCACTTTTCGTTCTCCTTCCTTGCATGAAAGATATTTCTTGAGCTCATCAGATTCACTTATATAATCATGATCAACTGACAGCGAACACGGACCGCTAGCAATGTTATGTGGAGTCAACTCCGAGAACTGACCACTGTGATCAGACATCCTACCCATACAGCAGCTAGCTGGCGACTCCACATTATAAGACCGCTTTAACAAAACTGCTTTGTCATTATTTATTGCATGTGTATTCTCACAAGAATGCAACATTTCACCAATTATGCTAAAAATTATGATAAAACTTAAACACAATTACAAAATTATGAAAATACCCAGTAACCATGCCACTATTGACAGTATAAATGTGGATTTTGACATCAAAATCTGATCTGACCAATAGCATTGTGCTTTGTGAATTTAAATTTCCCTTGTATTTTTAAAACTTTTTAGTATTTAAGAATCGATTAACAAAAATCAAATAAATACAAAAATTACATTATAGGTGTGATTCTATAGTAAAGTCTTCAAATGAAAATACTAGGTCTGTATTTGCATTACATGTATATTTCATATTCTGTGATCTGTCAACTGAACAGTGTTCTGTTGGCAGCTCTATATCTGAACATTATAGCTTACACATCGCACTGGACAGGGATTCAATTGATGTAAAAAAATATAAACAGACCAAGTTAACAGCAGTAGGTATATTACTTTATGAGTACTACAAGACCTAGCGAGTACTGGTGGAGGAGACAGGCAATAAATCTATGAAGCATCCAAAACGGGCTTTTTCATGTAATGTCTGTTTTTACAAGGCACATATTCTATTACTACTGCAGCTAATATTTCAGGCACTAAGCTTGCTACAATAATATTCTGTGCTATTAGCTAAACACTTTCTATAGTCGGAGACTGATGTGTAAATCCTGGCTCTGTTTCACTATATTACCCTAATATTGCTTCAACCAGTTGAACAAAAATCTGAACAAGCAGCTAGGGAATCTGTCATATTGGCTTACTGACAAACATACTGTCTATTATAAGACAGCAACAATATTAAAGTCAGACTTCAAACTGTATAGCAGAAATGATTGTGGGATGACTATTCATGCAATAGCTAGGGGCTTTTCTTTATTCCTTAACTTTTTCTATTTCTTTACAGATTCACACTCTACTCTACTACACTCTACTCTACTCTACTACACAAATTCATTCTTGTGGCAACATACAGCTCACCTTACTACATGGTTCTTTCAGACCTTCTGTTATGAGATGCTTTATGCGAAATTTCACTGCATCAGTAACTTCAGGGTTGCGAAACGTCTCGGAATCACTGCACCAGTGGCATTCAATATAATCTCTGAGTAACACAGATGCCAACTGTCTAGCGGAAATATCTAGATTTATGTCAAGTGTAAATTCTGTTAGGTGAACTCCAAATTCTGTGAAGTAAAAATAAATTTTCAAAAAATTATTTATTATTTTTAATTTTGTAAAATGATTTTCTATATGTTTAGAGAAAGAAATTTTGAATATTTCATAAAGATACAGTAATGTATGACAATAGGATAACTAAGAAATTATGATATACTTTTGTAGAAAAAGTGGAAACTGTTTTTCAGTGGTGTCATAAGAGAGAAAAGATGAAAGTTGAATTAAATAGAATATACTATTTTGAATAATTACAAAGACGAGACAGGTAAAATGTAGCATAAGAAGTAGGCCTTAATCCAAGAGTTCAAATTAAAAACATAAAACAACAATTTTGTTTCAACAAATTGAAGGTCACATGGATAATGTTGAAGAAATTGTATTGCATTACATTTGCACAAAAAAATTAGATATATCATTGATTCAGGGAAAGGTTTGCTAAACTACTATAGTCTACCTTCCTGAGTATTTTTTCCCTCTTTTTTTATGATTTTAAGGCACATAGAGGTAAGGTCAGTAGAGCAGGGCGAAAATTCGGGTCAATGAATGGGAAGAAACTCAGATTGGCCCTTTGAAAGGACTATTCCAACATCTGTCTGGAGAGGATGCTGTCGAAAACCAAAATGTGAACCCATGTCCTCCAGAATGTCTTTAATTCCTAATATACTGTTTGGTCACATGGCGATTTAGCATGATTATTAGGACTTACGGGAAGAAAAATGCAATAAAATAAATCACTTACATCAATAAAAATGTATGCTACACTGTCATATTACTTCTTTATAAACAGTTCACACAATGTAAAGAAATAAATACAGAATGAGATAAAATGAATACATCATATATAAAAACATTAAGAAGGGGAATTCCACCAGACATGGAACACCCATAAGTGAGACAAGAAAATTAAATGTTAGTAAATCAAAAAAAAAGATGGAGTAATTTAAAATGGAGACCATGACAAAATTTCTTTCTGACAATTGGCAAGTTGGAAACATTGCAATCTGATTAACATGAAGGAGAAATAGTTCTGACATGTGGCAAAACTATCAGGAACAAAAAATAAATAATTAAAAAACTGCAGTATCTCAAGAAAGCGTTGCACGAATTAAAGAAACAACAATAGCAAACCCAACCATGGTAAAAGTACAGCAAGACAGAAAACAGTGAATCCTTTCCAACTGAATGATTTTTTCTATTTGTCTAAACAATATCCACAAGAAGTCAATCTAATTTTTAAATTCCATTATCTGCATTTTTCACACATATTTTTAGCTCAGAATGTTTCAGGAAAATTTATTTCTACCAGTTTCTGTGTGAATATTCAGTACTTGGAGATCTGAATGAACAATAATTTTACTTTCACCAGAAAGAAGCCATAATAATAAAAATTTAAATTGTTGCATTTTCTTGTGACATCCTTGATTTAAACCCAAATTATTTACTATAGCCTTATACAACCCCATAAAAAAAATGGAATACTATGGTATTTTTGGGACCGCAGGTAAATGGTTTAAATCATACATTGAAAGCCGAATGCAAAAAGTTTCAATTTTTGATTCTAAAATAAGTAAAGATGCTTCATCAGACTGGGAGAAAATAAAACATGGAATTCCACAAGGCTCTGTCTTAGGTCCCCTCCTCTTTCTGTTATACATCAATGACCTTCCTGGAAATTTATCCGACAAAGTTAAGAGTGTTTTATTTGCAGATGACACTAACCTGACTGTGCGTAAAACACCAAACAGTACTATAGAATTTAATGTAAATGAAGTACTTAGAGTAGTAGCAAATTGGTTTAAGGCAAATTCATTAAAATTAAATTTTGAAAAAACACATTATATTAGGTTTAAAACAAAAAACTATGCACAGCCAGATATATGTATAAACTATAAAAACAACACAATCTTAGAAACAGAGAGTATAAAATTTCTTGGTATTAAAATAGATCAGAAACTCTGTTGGCATGATCATATCACTACACTACTGGCAAAGTTAAGTAGTGCCACCTTCGCAATACGAACACTTTCTCTAACAGCAGATCTAGAATTAATGAAACAGGTGTACTCCTCATATTTTCATTCAGTAATGTCATATGGCATAATTTTTTGGGGAAACTCTTCACAAAGTAAAAAAGTTTTCATAGCACAGAAAAGAGCTATTAGGTTTCTGTGTAGGGTAAAACCAAGAACTTCTTGCAGACAACTCTTTAAGAAACTCAATATTCTTACAATGTATTCTCAGTATATATATTCTCTCATGAGCTTTGTCATAGAAAATTTTAACCTGTTTACACCTAATTCACAGGTACACAGTTTCAATACAAGAAACAGAAATAACTTGCATAAAACACAAACATCTCTGTCATTAGTACAAAGAGGAGTTAATTGTTCTGGGATACATCTGTTTAATAAACTACCTAATCGTATAAAACAGCTTTCAGATAATAAAGATGTATTCAAACAAAAACTTAGAGATTATCTTATTGGCAACTCCTTCTACTCCATTCAAGAATTTGAAGAAAATAATTAATTGTACTCATTATGACGTTAGCAAAACTCAGTTGCAAAAATGTATGTTTATTATTATTTCTTGTATTTGTAAAATATGTATATATATATATATATTTACTATGATATGACTCATATTATGTGTATATGTATCAACAATGACATGTTTCACATCCCAGAGGTACTTCCTCAGCAGGGATCCATGGAACAAGATTGATAAATAAATAAATAATAAATACTAATAATCCCAATTCATCTGTCTTCAGGAGCTCCCATTTAGTTCTCTCCTGGCAAGCAGTGTAATATTCCTTGTCCTTCATTGCCATGGGTACCAATTTGGCTATCTTCTACACAACCTTTCCTACTCCAACTTGAATATTAATTTTTGGATAAAAATTCATCTGAAATCCCTCAAGTGGCCCAGCTTCATAGATGATACTTTTATCATCTTGAAAAATGGGGGGAAACAACCTTCTATATTCCCTTGACAATGTCAACTCCAATCACACCCTGCAAATAACACTTCCTGAAGGTGGATATGTCTTCCCCAGTGGCCTCCTCGGCAGCTTGATCAACAGTGATCCAACTAAATTGTAACAGCACTTCCACTTCAGCAGTTGATATCCATTTAAACACCAAATGCTCACTTCATTACAGCTTCAGTATTCATGGCAGTTTGGCAGTTCTATAACCAACAGTTCCAACACAATAATCTAACAACTACCCCCAAGCTTTGATATCTCACAATTGCCCACCAAGTCCAGTACACAGACAACTATCCTATGCTTCATCACAACCGGCATGGTCCAACTGCCACCCCAAATGTTCTACAACTAAACAGTCCAGTTCTGATTCCATAGTTCTTATCAGATCTGGAGTCCATCAACCACAAACTTCAGCAAGGTTATGATATTCTTCAAGCCTGCCCTGAAATAAGATCATTCCTCCTCAAACCAATCCCTTGGACTATAAGTACTAAACAGATATCAGTCATTCATCTATAAATAAAGTCACATGGTTCCTTCCCCCCAACGACCCATGCTCTATACATAACGGTAGGACAGATGAAAAGACACAAACATGCAATTAACACTGAAATTGTTGAGTGTATAAGCCTTCCTTGACAGTATAAATGGTTTTTCAGCCATCTCACTCTACTACTGAATACACGCTATAGGTTAAAAAATTTTGCTCTATGTGTATACGTGTTTTTTCCATTTCTCGAAGCCACAAGAATCCTCTTCTATGGTAAGCGTTGCTTTTTATCCTCCTATTCAAATATATATATCTGGATATCAGCTGCTGAAATGGAGTTATTGTTGCAACTTAGTGGATCAGTGTTAGTCAAATTGTTGAGGAGGCTGCTGGGGAGGACACATCCAAAGTCTGTGAAGTTTAGGGTGAGATTGCAGTTGACATTGTTAAGGAAGTTTAGAATGCTGTTTTCAGAAGTATTATCTATGAAAGTCAAACATATTATACACAATCCTTTCTACTGTTGAGGAAGGTTTATACACATTAATTAAACATGTGGATATTAGAATGACCATATTAAACATTTGAAGGCAGGAAAGGATTGAGACATAGATGCTCGACAAACCCAACACTCAACAAAGTTAAAAAAAAAAGGTAGGTTAGTGGTGAACACAAAACACAATATGAACATCAAATTACAATATTTTGGTTAACTACTTATTCATGTATAGAGATAAGAACTATTTGGCAAGGGAGGTGTGAATTTAATGCAGCCTACTGCCACAATGTATACCTATCTTCCTTGATAAATGGCTCATTGCTCTCTACGTAAATAAAGTGTAAAACTGAGGTAGTGTAACTTTAATTAAATGTCAATTAATAATGACAATGAATTTGTTTTGCACTAAATGAATATAAAACAGCTGCACTGGAATTGATAATTCACATTTAACATGTTTTGTATGTTTATCACTTCTCTCCTGCCTTCAATCTATATTCAATCAAAATTCCATATTAATATTCATCACCACCACTATTACATATTCAAATGGAACCAACATCCCCTGCCTAACCACCCCTAGCCATTCCATCAAATTCACTTGGGTCTACCCCCCCCCCCCCCATACATCTGATTCCTCAATGCAAACACTGCCCTATAGCAGGGTATCCGTCTCACCTGAGTTCACTTCATTCCCACTAATTTAAAACAATATCTAAAATTTGATACTTGTCATTACTTCTACACCGAAGATCCCCAACTGTACATTTCTGTCTGCTGCAGATGTATCGGTTCAGATTAAGAACCTTATCACAAACATTGTTTTTCTGCTATTATCAAACTAATCTTGTACAAAAGAAATCTTGCTAACACCATGCCCCAAACAACCATTCTCCTTCTGCACCTCTAAAATATATTCATCTATTTGAGTGTTCTGCCTCCACCAGTGACATTGTTTTTCATAATTACTAGGAGTTTACTTTGTATAATTTAAACCAACTAACCCACTATGTTCATGGTATTCCCAGGAATGCGTTAGATCCCAGTATGAGCATAATTCCATCGACAAATGGTTCATCTCTCCTTCCAAAAATAAGGGTTTAAACTGAAATATTGTGAAACTGTATTCATCTCTTTCTTTTTTTTATAAAATTGTTTGCTGCTGCCATTCTACCTTCAGTTTTGGTAAGTGATTGGTCTACTTTAACTATCCTTTGTTATTTATATATGGGCTGCACCCATCAAAGCCATTATAAATTGCTGATTTAGGTAAAACGTGAAATAAAATGAAAAAATAACTTGTTTCAAAGTATTGTATACTGTATACACTTAATTTTCTTCTAGTTCAGTTACTGCAGTAGATGATAACCATTTTTTTTAAAAAAAGTAATAAAATGTAAAACCTTCATCATATTTCTATCTAAAGACCAATTTCAATGATAATTTTGTATATAATTTTCCATCACACACTAAATCAATTATATTTAAAAAAAATTCTTTGATCAATAAAGATCTAATGTCAAAACCCAATTCTTTCAATTAACAATACCAAAAACTAATAACATTTGTAAAATAAAAGCATTTCAAGGCATTGTATTTTAATAAATTACTCTAGGGCTTCCAGCCACATCAAATTGTCATTTACTTGGGATATTTTGCCAAATAATATCGTTATATTTTTGACTGCACTATATATATGTGTGCAACTTTGTGTGTCACACACACTATTTTATCCCTTTCCTATTGAAAATGCTGAGAAATTGATAATTTAAGCCTTATTTTTGTATAAAGCTGCTTCATATTAAAAGAAAATGCTTTTTTCATGTTTTTATTGGAGTTCTAGTTACTATTTACATTAATTAAATTCTTTGTGCAACAGTAATGAAGGACATGAATATTTAGAAAAACGTCACAGAAAACTCAACAATTGCCAAGTAAATAATAACTTAAAAAAGCACTGGAATTTAACAATCATTATTATTCTTGGTGTACTAAAACTTCTAAAATCAAAAACATTGAAATTGGCTATTTATCACTGTATTTAAAAGGAATGCTCTATTTAGCTGACCTAAGCGTATGAGAAAGCATCATCAGGATGAACACCTTATTGTGCAATCATATAGTCATAGAGGGCATTTGGTGGTATATAATGTGGTACAATTTAATACTGTCAGATAGGAAAGGGTTAACTAAAATTATGACGTATTGCGATAGTGGCAGAAACACAATTTACCTTCAGTAACCTCCAATGCTTGCATTCTTGCTTCAGCTGTAGTCCTCTCATTGCGGTCCGGTGAAAGAAGACCCAGAATTGTTTCATACAAGGCCTCTCTTAGAGATTCCTGGGTTGCTACATTGCTTGCCATATCTGAAATAATTATTTTGATGATTAGGTTACTTTTAAATAAAGATGGATCGTATTTTTAAGAATTATAACTGATATAATAACTTGAACACTCCAATAAAATAATTATATAAAAATAATTTTAAGAATACAATACAGACAAAGCAGATGCTAAATGAGGCGCAACACATGCATTCAAATAGCTACAATGAGGTCCACTTATTTCAGGAATGGTGCCAACTAGACAGAAGTGCACGAAAAACATGCTATGGGTTTTTGCTGATTACAGATTGCTATATCTTCCGTTGCCATGCAGTCTTGTGAGAAGGGTCTCAACAGCAAACGGATTTAATGTTTGCCATAGCATATGGACATAGTTCCTTTACAGCTGATGATAAAGACAGATAAAAAGCATCCAAAATTACCTAGCAACCATTTTTAATTTCATCAACAGATCACCAGAGCCATCAGATATCAATATTAAATGAGCTTCAACTTGCATTAAGAACTATGCTTCAGTTCAGGCTTTCCAGTCACATCTTGGCAGCATCTTCAACCATAGATGTTTGTTCGCTGGCAATTTAAATAAGGGCAGACCCTCATAGACGCCTAAGCTAAGCCTCCAGTGTAACAAAAAAGTAACAGAACAGAAAATCTATTATGTGAAAATTTTTAACAATTGTGTTCAGACTGATGGGTGAGTGGAGACTTTCCAAGTGTAATGATGCAATAAAATCCTCTCCCGTGTCCTGCCAGATGGTATGGTATAAACATGACATTTTGACAGCTAGCTCTGCTGTCTTCATCAGGTGTCTTCTAGCTGTCGCAAGCTGACTGTAACCGCCTAGACTAGCTTAGCCTTCTATCAACCTTCCTTTATACAATTAGGAATGGCACACAAAATCTTGGGCTCACTACAACACCCGTTCCCAGGCCGCCAGGATGTACTGGCAGTCCACGATGCTGGTGGGCACGCTCACTCCGATTAGTCAGGAGCGCTGGCTTAATCTGTTGCAGTGGCTGAAAGGTGCCACTTGTGCCCTAGCGCAAATCTGCTTTGATTTTGTCGGAGATCGCTAATGATTGGTTTCCAGACTTCGTTTATATAGAGCCCACCATCCCTATTTGTTATGTTATCATTTAGCCAGATTTCCAATGCATCACTTACGAAGAAGCCTTACGAGAGGTTTGTGTTTGGTAAGGCAGTCTTCGATCACTCTGATAGTCTGATTGATATACATTTTGCTGCATTCACGCAGTATGGAATAAATACCATTTATTCTCAAGCCTAAGTCATCTTTTATCGAACACAGCAGATCATGTATCTCAGCGGGAGGCCGGAAGATACTGTTTACCTCATACCGCACCAGGAGTCTGCCAATTTTTGCTGACGTGTTCCCGGCATAGAGAAGGAAGACAAGAGTTTTCAGTGGTTCTTCTGGCTCCAACAGTGGTCTTGGTGGCTTCTGAATAAAGGCACACCATATCTGCCACCAAGACTAGCCATTCTGTACAAAGTAAGCTGGCAAGTTGGTGGCCCAATGGTGTTGACAATAGGTCTTAAGGGTACACTCTGCATGTGGACCTTGGGCAAACCATATAGTCTCGGTGGCATCGCAGCGCGTGGCCTGCTTCTCCTGGTCACCTCTTCTGGTAGTTCGCCCTTCTTGATGAGAACCATCGTCATCCTCACAACTTTTGTGGTATGGGATAAAAATATCTTCAGGCCTCTCACCAAGTTCGGCTTATCTGTGAGCTAACTGCAAAATACAATGTGCACCAGATAGCTTTCCTAATCCAAATTGTTTAGTTTTTTTGTCAGAGCATTTATTATGTGGTTCATAGTATTGTATGTCAACATCTAAACATTTTCTGGATAGTGTCAAACAATTCAACCTTAAAGGAAAACCCAAGTTTCTTCCTATTACCATATACCAACTAATTCAAAAATTTTCACAGTGGTTTTGTGTGTCAATAGACAAGTTCTGCATACATGGGAGCTGACTGGTTAATACAAAGTGCCTCAATGGCCTTCCTCAATCTATGTAGTCGCAAGAATGCTTAATGTCTAGCGAGTCATGCGAAATTACAAATGAGTGTTGTGTAGACAGTGTTACAACACTCATTATTCTCCATTCCTGAAAGAATGCTACAACAATATTTTGTTATAAATTTATTACACCCAACACTAAACAAAGAAAATTAGCCATTAAGATTATAGTATCTTAAATAGCATCTTTAATGGCTAGGTTTTGGTTCCTAAACCAAAAAAAGGAAGCCACACTATTTTTGAGAATAATGAGTCAAATGCACTGAAGTAGTTATTGGAAATGGTATCACAGGCGTCTGCAAAATCAGAAAATTTTTCATAGTCTTAATACTAAAAGATATTGCTGGAAAAATTAGAAGAGGTGCATGGAAGGGAAAAGATGACTATGACCACAAACTGGCACCCAATTTCAGGCAAAAGAGTGTACGAATATTTTCTTTCATAGGTAAGGGGGTCAGGATTTTGAATAAATTACCAAGAGAAATGATGAACAATTTACGAAAAACAGTAAAATAATTTAAAGTTGAAATTAGTAGAGAGGAATAGTAAGGGGGAAAAGGAAAAAGAAAAAAATGAGTGTATAGGAAAATTGCCACTGGAGCAAGTGCAATATTGCATTTAAATAAAATTAAATCAAATATATTATGAGGCTATGACTGCTGCACACCTCTGAAGCAGGGTCAACAGTAAACATCCTTGAATATTTTGTAATACAACCTTAATTTGTTGATTTATCATCAAAATTAGTTAAAAGAGCTGTGAGCATATTGAAAATCAATAGCAAAACACTCTTAAAGTAGTTTACTAGTAGTGTCAGGTCTAAAAGATGCATTAGAAAGTATAGTTTGATTGAAACAAGAAATCAACACATGCTATATAGGAAGTTTTTCTTATTTTTTATTATATTTTAATCAATTTAGTTACACAACTACAGAATTAAATTACGATAAAAATGTGGTATGCTACTTTTGGTTGAGAAAATTGTATTAAGAAGATATTCGGAATTTAGCGATTCAAAAGCATATGCGAAAGATTTAATTAAAACCTTTTTTTTTTTTTTTTTTTTTTTTTTTTTTTTTTTTTTTTTTTTTTTTTTTTTTTTTTAAAAAAAAGCCTTAATTTTCAATTCACAACAAAACTTTATAACTCAATAGATTCAGAAGAAAATAGCGCACATCATATAAGAAAATAGTTAATAGCTAAAAGGGAAATTGGTATTTAAATGAAAAATAAGGTTTTGGCTGATTGTCATGTTTCATAGAATTGTGCAAAATTAAGCGACTTATAGCAAAAAAAGTATATTCAAATTGAAGGGGAATTTTTTAAACACAGTGAAAGCATTCATTTTTTGGTAACATTTCTATTAGACACAGAAACTCAAATAGAATGAAAATAAGAAATATGGTGGCCAAGTGCCTCTCTGGTGTCACAAAATCACCACAGCAGATTTTATGCTTGCCAAATGATTGCACAACACAAAACAAGAAATTCAAAAGAGTTAAGATGACAGTTAGAAAACACCACCATCTGGTAGTGAATTTAATTTGCAGAACAAGTCTCAACTTTTAAGGTTCAATAGTTTTAAATGTATTCAGTGTCAATTATTTTCTAATTGTGCAACATATTCTAAAAGTTATTTTCTTCAAGACCAAATACTAGTAAAATAGGATTGTATCATACACCATAGGTTAGAGAATTTTCCATAGAACATTATAATAGCAGAACTGGCTTACTAATGTAAGAGCTGTAGGAAGGATGACAGATTTAAGCTTTTACAACTTTATGAATATTTTTTTCAGGAACCAACATACCTATGATGAACATTTATAGAACAAAATTTATCATTTAAACTATGCTCTACAATGTGTAAAAGTTTCAAAGTGATTGGAGATAAAATAAGAATGACCTTTCTGCACACCACCAGCAAATTTCACAATGAGCTGTAAAATGAGAGGATCTGCCATGTTGAGAAAGAAATTACATCAGCTGGTGTTGAAGTGACAGGTCAGGCATAATGTAAGGTGTTTCATTGCTCAGGCAAATTTGAGTGAGTGAGCACGGGTAAGTTGGTATGTAGTGCAGATGACTAAACAACGGATGATGTGATGTTTAGCTTTCAATGACTGTACAAGTTTTCTATGTTTTGAGGTATTATTGGAAGCCACTTATAGTCTGTTTGAATGGTTCAATCTGCAGTCAACTTTATTTTAGGATAGAAGTCTGATATCTTACCTTAACTGGTACCAAACACTGTAATGAACTTTTGAAGGTTAAAACAGTTTCAAAATTTCAACCGAAGTCTATAGAACAACTCATTTATGAATTGTGCATTTATTGCTTGGGGTTATCGAAAGGGACTGGCAACCAAGAAGAACTATTGAGGTATCAGTTCACGGTTATAGTTTATAAGTAGCTGTTCTGAAGCAAACCCCTGTTTAGGCAAGTTGTCTAACAATTTCTGAAAAACTTGTATATCTGTCAATCAAGCAATAAATACTGTTTGTATACTACACTTTTCCTAAAATGAATGCCTGAATATAAAGGCTATTTCGTTCCCCAATTTTTCTACCAGGATCCAGAGTGTACTATCCACGTGACTAGTTTGGAATTCCCCCAAGATTTTAGTTATCCAACCAGCAACAAGCCTAACCTTGTCCTCGAAAATTTCCACTAAACTCGAGGAAGCAGGAATGGAACAGGATAAAATGTATAGGACTCTGCGAAAATATTTATCAGCTTGTTACAAACGGTATTAAAACTTCAGGTTGAGTACTTAGAATGGCTTTTCCCTCCCAACAACCTCAAAATTAATTAAAACTCCTTTCAGCTGGTTGAATTATCTTCCACTGACAAGCAGACAGATTATTTATACAACCCAATTTGCAATATGCTCGAGCCTACAGCCTTTTAAATAAATTAGATATAAATAAATGAATTCCAGACAAAGCAGTGGCCGCTGAATGATTCCTGGTTTAAGATGCCATCCACTGATTACCAATGGCTTCCATGACCTTGGAGTTGGGAATGGTACCTAAAGGCAGGAGAATCAAAAATGGTCACTGCCATGGTGATGCAAAAGACAGTGGGAAGCAATTGCATTAAAAATTAAGAAGGTATCTCAACACCAAGTAATCCTTTTAATTTCATATGGTGGGATGGCTTCTTCCCTGGTAAAATATTCCACATTCCTCCAACCAGATCTCTGGGTAGGTTCTACTCAGGAAGAAATTGTCAGAATGGATAGATTAATTAGTCATAGTATGGAATATTAAAAGTTGTAATATGGCAGGTAGAACAGAAAACATAAAAATTGAGATGGGGTGACTTAATCTGAATGTTGGGATTAGTGAGGTTAAGTGGGAGGATGTTCAGTATTTATAGTGCGAGGAATACAGAATTCTTAGAACACAAGTTCTTAACGACGTTGCTGGTATAGGGATTTGTAATGAAAAAGGAAGTAAGGAAACAGGAGAATAATTGTAAACAGATTATGACATGATTATTTTGAAGAGGATAGAAGCTAAAGCTACTCCAACAACATTAGTACAAGTGTATATATCAATGTCACAAGAGACTGATAACAAAAAAAAAAAAAAATTATGCTGAAATTGAAAATTATTCACCTATGATAAGGATGACGAAAATCTAGCAGAAATGGATGACTGAAATGGGGTAGTGGAAGAAGGAGGAGAGGTGAATATGGTAGGAAGTTTTGATTTAAGAGAAAGAAATGAGTAAGGAAAGCAGGATGTAACAGTTTTGTGAAAAATATAAACTAGATAGATAGATATGTTCACTTTGATCCCATGTGAGAATAATCTCGGGGATGTGGAACAGTACATACACTTATTAGTAATGTCAATATTACTATATAATTGATAATATTATTATATATTGACAACAAGTTAGTTACGACCCATTAGTATAACCAATATTTCCTGTAATCTACAAATACAATCCCGAGTTAATTAATACTTATTATGTGGAACAGTGTATACACTTGTTACCAGCATCTAACAACCAGTTATTTTCTTACCAACCAGTTACCACAATTCATGAGCAGTCAATTACTTAAAAACCTGTTAGTATCATAATTTTTGAGTTGATCAATCAGAGGAGAAATCATTAAAATGCTCAGGACAGAGCAGGAACAGAACAGTACAGGTAATTTGGAAATAAAATAAATGGAAAATGAAATAAAGAAAAAAAAAGTGTAAACAAGTAAAAAAGTAAATTATCATAAGGAAAGTAAAGTGGCATGTATGAGGGTCAAACAGAATTATCTAAATGAAGAAATGGTGTATAAACCTTAAGGTGGTGATGGGCAACAATTTTTAACTTCCTAAAACATCAGAAGATGGAGCCAACCGATGGAAGGAATATGCAGAGAAACTATACAATGTTGTTGCAGGCCATTTTTCCACAGTTGATTAGTTAATTAATTGTGGGTAAATAACTCCAATGCAACTGTTTATTTGTTTACTGGAGCACACGTTACACCTCTATATGAGGTAAAATCGGTGAAGAATCTGAATTAAAATTTAGTATTTATATTGCTATAGAAAAGAAAGGTTGCAGACTTCCGCGGTCGTTGTCCATGTTATCTTGGTTGTCCGGGTTGAACCACATCAATTTATAAAAACCTAATGTTTCGGCGATCATTTAGCATCCTTCTTCAGAGGACTGTCAAGGTTGGGATGGCAATGACCTTAATATAGCTCACGAAGAGCGTGATAAGTATTTGGAGTAACGTCACTCAAGTTACTGCTACCAGCGTGGCCGGACAGATGGGGGCTTGCGTCCCGCACTTTTCTAATCAAGCATGACCATATCTGGCTAAGTTGTAGCCCAACATCCGCATTCTTATTATCTTGTATGTTTTTAATTTCCAGTGCTTCTCTGATACTCCTGGGCCACAATCTGCTTTCATGAACCAGTACACTAGTGTCATTAAATAAAATTGTGTGGCCACTATCAGCTGAATGTTGTACTACAGCTGATTTGCCAACGTCGTTATTTTTAAGATGTCTTATATATTGATACAGCCTTTCCTTGACTGTCTGTCCAGTCTCGCCGATGTAGACTTGGCCACAGCTATATGGAATTGGGTACCCACCCAATGTCTGCAGTTTCTCCCTCCTGTCTTTAACCTTGACGAGCACATAAGAAATCTTCCTAGGTATATCAGTCTTCTTTAGAAGACAGCCAATTTTATCCATCACCCCCTGAACATAGGGTAATACTGCCATGGGTCCGTCTGTTTGTCTTCTGGCATCAACTTCAGATGCTGGAGTACAAGGTAGTGGTTGAGTTTCAAACCTTGCAGTGGCCTTATTGATAACATTAAAGATGTTGCCATTGGCCATAAAAGTCTCCTTCAACACACCACGCGTGTGGAGAGTATCACAAACTGGGGTAATTTCGTTCTACTGAACATGTATTTTGAGTATCAAGATGAAATCAAACCGTATCTAAATATAATAAGGGATATAAATTTAGCTCTCTCTGACAAACCAATGATAATAATGGCTAATACAAACGCAAAGCCAGTTCTGTGGCACAGTCGTCGAACAGATGGTAGGGGGTGAAATGTTGGTTGATCTTATAAATGAATTGCAGCTAGGGGTCAGGAACAAAGAGTGAAATGCTTACACTTACAACAATATGACAGGCACCTACACCAACATTGACGTAACTCTAACAAATAATGCTACAGGGAATCTGTTGCATGACTGGTGAGTGATAGATAACCTGGCAACTAGTGAGTACAACATTATACAATTCGATATTTGATTTTTTATTGATCCATTTAGTCAATTTATAGTACAGGTGCACATTTGACATTGGATAAGTCATTTTGAAGATTAGATGTTACATATTATTATGAGATGATGGGACTTATATACATGATTTATAATACAATGACAAAACAAGTGTACATGAAGAGAATTTAACAATACAATAGTAGATAAAAACAAAATTTGAAGGAATCCTAAAACCCATTTTTTTTTTATGAGTCTATATATTCACTAATAGAGTAAAAGCTGTGCCTCACTAGAAATGCCTTTAGTTTTATTTTAAATGAGCTACAGGAAGCATTTATTACTTCTTCTGGTATTTTATTATAGAGTGTTATTCCCGAATTTAAAATACTTTTTTGATATGTAGTAGTCCTGCAAAATGTTTTGTGGATGTTTGAATGTCCTCTAGTGAGGTAATTATGTACCATATCATTTTTTATTAGTTTATTGTTTCTTATGAGGTACTCTCTTGTGAAAAGAACTATTTCATAGATGTACAGACATGGAAAATTTAGAATGGCGAGGTTTATGAAATGTGTTTTACAGGATTCTTGTCTTTTTAGGCGACATATAGTTCTCACTGCTCTTTTTTGCATCCTAAATATATCAGTGCTTTGTGATGAGCTACCCCAAAAAATAACTCCATATCTGACCAGTGAGTGGAAATGAGCATAGTATACTTGCATTACTGTACTAATACTAGTGGTATCCCTAAGAATTCTTAGTCCGTAGCACACTGTAGACAGTCTTTTAGCTAATTTGCTTATGTGAACATCCCATTTCATGTTCTTTTGTACCCATAATCCCAAGAACTTGGTTTCATTTACATTTTTTAGTTCTTTTTCATTTATGTTTACTTGAATATTGTTTTTATTAGCAGAATGAGGTAGACAAAAATTCAAACACACTGTTTTTTTCCTCATTCAAGATTAAATTATTTGCGTCAAACCAGTTTTTCAACTCACTCATGGTTTTATTTGCTGTTAATTCTAAATTTTTAATGTTCGGGGAGGTGAGTAAAACACTTGTGTCATCTGCAAACTGAACTGCATCTTTTGGATCGATATTCCTAGTGAGGTCATCTATATAAATTAGAAACAAAATAGGTCCTAACACCGAACCTTGGGGTACACCATACTTAACGAACTGTTCATCTGGGGTAAATTTTTCCCATGTACAATTTTTCTGGTAAGTTGTTTCATAGTCAACAGACACTCTTTGTTTACGGTTTTCAAGGTACGATTTTATCCAGTTTTTTGTATTCCCTCTTATCCCCATTTTTTCCAGTTTAGTTATTAGTATACCGTGATCTATTGCGAGAGAACTGAGAATAGCTGATTCATGAAAAATCCACTTCAAAAGGCAATGTAACATTAGAAGGGCTGCATGGGAAAGGTTGAAAGAAGCTATCTTGGATCAGGTAGTTTCAAAGCACTTCAATGTGAACAACATGGCAAGAAAATTAACTTGGGTGATTCAGAATGCAACGAGAGGTGCTTTTCCTCTGAAGAACATTGGTCATACAACAGATAAATCTTCGACTGCAGAATTGCAAGCACCGAGAGAAAAAGTATAAAAAAAGCTAGGAAAGCCTTCCAAAGGAACCAAATAGCTGTAGAAAGAAATTTACTTCTTATTAGATACAGGCAAATGAGAGTAAATGCAAGCAAAAAATTCTAACAGCCAAGCAAAGCAGATGGGAGGCATTTGTGAAAGAAAATCTGAAGGTTAATCAATGGGGAATTACATGCGAATTAGCCACAGGGAAAAAAGACCTTCCACCACAGTGTCCTCAATCAGAAGGTAAGATGGATTAATTTCAACCAACTGGAAGAAATAAGCAGATAAGTTATTGAACAGTTTACTTCTGAACGGCAGGCCAGAGGAAAACACCAGACAACAGGATGAGCTCCACCGCAAAATGTAGCACCACTATGAGAGTGATGTCATGGATAGCAATATCTCACTGGACAAGGGCAATCAATATTCTGAGCATGGGAAAGGCACCAGGACCAGACAGAATCCAGACTGATGTTGTTGTTGTTACTTTAGGGCGCATCAGCGACTGGGTTATTAACACCCCGGAATGACAAAGTGGCTTAAAAATGAACTCCATTACCGTCTGCATGACCGGTTGTAAAGAGGTCGGCCAAACAGTCAGCAAAATGATGTAAAATACTGAAACAGCAGCTGTAAAAGAGTCACGAAAAACACAAACAACAGTTTGTTGGATGTAAAAGGCCAACCAAAATAAACAAGTTTTAAAACAACGAGCTAGTTAGCTGTCCAGCTATAACGTGTAAAACTCAGCAAAATGAACTAAAAACCTTAAAAGGTAAAAAAAAGTACTTGAATAAGTGATTGTATAGAGATCATCTATCAATTCTAAAACCTAAGGTGATATGCCCCAAAAATTTTGGGACAGGATCGGCCAAACTACAAAATTTTAAACCTTCACCACATTGTCATTGCTCAAAATAAGGGACAAAATAAAGGGTCATTGCTGAAATTAAGGGACAGGGCAAGGCCAACGTCTGCCCTTAATTATAAAAATAACAAACATTCGGTTAAAATCTGGCGCACCGTCAAAGGTACGCCACAAACATCACATTCCGGTGGATCCTCTCAGCAGAGAAGAAAATCATGTGTCAGAGGATAGTGCCCTATACAGAGGCGAGTAAGGTGAGCCTCATCCCTCCTTGCCCACTGGAACGAGCTGATCCACGGCTGAACGGTTGGTTTGACCAGCCGGAGCTTATTATGCTCTACCTCCAGCTACTGCGCTTGCCAAACATCAAAAACAATTCTTTACGCCACCGAGGCATGGTCTGACTGTGGGACCGGGGCACTCAATTCTGACCTTGTTACAGGCTAACTTGGCAGCTTCATCGGTTACCTCATTACCCCTAATTTCCACAAGGCCCGGTGCTCAGCAGAATATAACCTCCTTTCCACAAGATGGGATGAAAGGAGGGTGTCCCATACGACCTAGACTATACAATCTGCTGAGTACATGTTTCCTAAAGCCGGAATACAGCTGACGGAACCACAGCATATGATGTACTTTATATCACGACTTACCTTCATATGCTGGAGTGACTTTAGCAGAGCGTAACACTCGGCGATGTAAATACTGCACCTGCTACACAGCTTGTATTTGCAATTCGCTTTAGGGAACATTACAGAACAGCCTAATTCGTTAGACTGTTTAGACCCATCCGTGATTACCGGGGTAAAGGTGTGATGCTGATTTAAAATATCTCTAAAAACATTAATAAGCACTGTCAGTGGTAAATAGTTTGTTATACTGAGACAGTTCTAAAACTGTTCTAGGCTTTTAAAAATACAAAGGAGGAAATTTACTGCAACCTGGTGATAAAATGAGTGCATGTCAAAACCATGGTCTTCTATAATAGCCCTTGTAAGGTAGCTGAATGGTTTGGTCACCCTATGGTGGTTGGTGTAGTGTCATTCGAAGTTAGGACGGATTATTACATCCTACATGGGACTGCAAGGAATAGCGGCAATTTGTATCTCGTAGTGTCACACCATGAGGAGATTCCGGCGGATGAAAAGCGACGGCATGCCAGACTCAGCACATATGCTGGGTTTCAGGATGGTGCGGTAGGCACCCGTAGCGATCTGGATTCCTGCATGGTGGACACTATCCATCATCCGGAAATAACTGTCCTGTGCCGAATCCTATACAACTCAACCGTACTCCAACCGCGACCATACAAAGGCTCTATAAAATTGGAGTAGGCAGTAGCGATCAGCACCCCACGACCTGCCACACACACATTTTAAAACAATTAAATCTTTTGAGGCTCTGGCTTTCATATCTTTAAGGTATGGCTGGCCTAATGTCTAAAATAAGTCACAGAAACCGAACAGGTTCCGTAAAAGTTAAAATGGTGTTCCTTAAGGTGTGGTGGGGCTTTACTAAAAGACTTCTGATACAAGAAAAAGTACACACCAGGTTTCTCAGTAGCGAAACTAAAAGCGGTGAGCACTAACCATTCATTCAACATGTTCAGCGCAAGTTGCAGCTGCCTCTCGGCGCTACTCAGGCTGGGCGAGGTACAAAAACTTTTAAAAAAATCATCCACATATAAGGAGTACTATATGGAACTCTTTATTACGACTCAAATGCTATTAATAGCAGTGTCGAAAAGGGTCACACATAGAACTGACCCTTGAGGAACACCGTTTTCCTGAATAAAAACATCTAACACTTCACTACCGAAATCCCCATTCATGTAAATAACATTCAGGCAGGTAGTATCGTATGCCTTTTCAATGTCAAAAAAATGTCCACAAGGCTGCGGATAAACGCATCCTGTATTGCCGCTTCTAGCAGTTTCGGGTTGTCCAAGGTAGAACGGAATTTCCTAATTCCACACTGAAAGTGGCTCAGAAGGTTTTTTGATTCTAGACACCAGAGCAGGTATCCATTTGCCATCTTCTCCAGTGTCTTCCCACTTAACTTGTCATGGCAATACTACGATAGATACCTGGGGACATCTAGTCCTTTCTAAGCTTTAAAAATGGTAATAACGCTGCTTCTTTCCACGAGTCAGTGAAGTATCTCTCGGTCCATATACAATTAAAATTCCAGAAGGTATTTTTCAGCATCATTACTAAGATGCCTCAGCATCTGGTACTGGACCATATCAGGCCCTGGAGCGGTGTCATTGGCACTGTATAATGCCTACTCCAGCTCCCTGCATGAAAACGGGCTATTGTATACCTCTGTATCTGACGGCACGTGCCATTCGGCAGCAGCTCTTCGCAGCTGGACCCGAAGGTCAAAAGTGGCAGATGAAGAGATTGCAGCGAAACTCTCCGCTATCAGCTGCGCTATGCTTCGTTCGTCGGTTACGACATGTCCCCGTTCCAGTAGTCCAAATACTGGTGGGCGGGAGCATCTTCCGGATAAATGGGGGATGGACTGACATACTTTTGTAATGTAATTTAATTGCAATGGAGCACAGGATCCGGTGGCAATTTCCCTACACCCCATCTTCTCCCCATCCTGCACCCACCTAACGATTAATTGTGCTCACAAAGTTTGCCACGACATTTTCTTGCTCTGCTTAATCACCCAACGCTCCTTAACTCTTGCAATACGGAGTGCTGTCAGGTTGTCAGATGTTGGATACAACCTAAAACGAAGCAACACCCGTCTTTGACCCTGAATAGCGGAACGAGTGTCGTTCTCAGCATTCCGGGGCTTTTTGGCATGGAAACGTCAGCTTCACGGTCAATCACTTTTGTAGTACACTTCTGAAGTGCAACTAAACGGTGGAAGTGCTGCCAATCCGCATTACTGACGTTCCATTTGCGTTGGATGTTTCCCCCTCTTCGCTCAACCCCCTACGTGCATCCATATAGGGAGGTGGTCGTGATACACCCGCCACTGAACGGAGTACACAATTGAAAGAGAGCACAACGAAAGGTCAATGCCAGAGGACGAACTGGAAGCAGTAGTAAAGTGGGTCATTTGTCCTGTATTTAGGATACAAATTTCCTCTTGCTCCATTACTCTACCAACTATTTGGCCTCTGAGGTAATTGGTGTTGGAACCCAACAACGCACTATGTTCATTGAAATCTCCTAGGAGGGGGAATGGCCTAGTAAGCTCCGCAATATATTGGAAAGGTCATCATAATCGACGGGCGCATTCGGTGGTAGATAAAAGGAGCATTTGGTTAGTATAATGGTACCATGTGTCCTTACTGCCACTGCTTATAGATTATAGGTGAGGGCGATAGGTTCGGACAAACACAGACACTTGCCCTTCGCTCGATCACCCTCGGTACCGTCCTTTCTGTATATGTTATACCCTCTTAGCACTGGATCGTCTGTTGGCATAAAATGTGTCTCTTGTAAATAGAGACACAATGGATAATATGGATAAAATTGCGCAAAGAGTTGGACTTCCTCTTTGTTAGCCTGAAAACCTTTGATGTTCCACTGTAGTTTGGGAGCCATCCTACCTAACTAACTTCACCCGCACTGGTTTGGGTGGGTCCTCCGACGGTGACATCTCAGGAACGGGACCAGGTTAGACCACCAGCATTCCTACCTCTTCATGGTCCAAAGACGATTCTGGTTGTGATAAGGCCTTGTAGTCTTGCGGAAGTTTTTTCCGCCGAGGCCTTCGCCCCCTCCTTCTCCTGCCAATTGGGGATCTGGGGGAAGAAGTAGACTTCACAAAAACAGTTGGGTTCATATGCTTAAATTTCGGACCCTAAAACTTTCTCCACTGTTTGCCATTCGCTACTAGCTGATGGCGTTGCCAGTACTAATTCTGTTGTAGGTGCTGCTGCTGCTGCTGTAGCAGAGGGAACTATTGTAGCAGATCAGTGCGCTTCTGCTGGTGGAACTTCAGAACCTGCTGTCCAAGTGGTTGGAGTTTCAGACGTGTTGCTACCGACGTCCACGGCCTTAGGCGTTATAATCTTAGTAGCTTTTACGCCACAGCTGCACATAAGCACGTTGTACTTGTGCTCATGTCTGCAAATGACACCTGAGTAGCAACACTTTCTTTCCTGAAGGGAGTTGAAACAGTTTTTGCGAAACTAGTTGAAAAGATAGGAGGTAATAACGCCTTTTTCTTCTTTCTTCCTTTGCTGTATGGAATTCGCTCTTTCGTCTTTCTCCTGAATCTTTTTTTCATCAATATATATTTGACACTGCCTACTCCAGGCAGGATGCGATCCAGAGCAGTTCACACACACCTGTTGGAGGGTACAACCTGTACCCAGCTCATTAGCAGCTTTTCCACATTTCCCACAGGTGGGGTTACCTTTGCCGTCGTATGACCGAACCGCTTGCATTTGAAACTGCACATTGGGTCCGGTAAATACGGGGAAACGTTGATATTGAAGTACAACCTGCTTTGATGTCCTTCAGCAACGTCAAAGTGTCGAACGTTAGGACGAACACGGCAGTCTTCTCAAGATTGCCGTTAACCCTTCATGTAATCTGATGAATATCGACCACGTGCTCTGATGCCCAAGCCTTAATGAGTTGCTCAATCTCTAAATAAATTAGATAACGCCTTTGATTGAATATGGAGTTCACATTTTACTGCGAACTCCCCGAGCTTCTCACACATAAGGAGTAGGAGAGCCTGCTTGTATGTTAAGTGTTTCGAGCAGCAATGTCCCGTTCCTCAGTATTTTTTACCAATTTTAGTGTTCCCGCAATATTCTTTAGGCCTTTCTGTACATAAAATGAAGAGATCTTCTCATCTTGCCATTACAACGAAGGCGTTATCGATCAGATAATCCTTCCTGTTACCAATTTTAATGTCAGGAGGATGGATATCAACCCTCGCCAACTTACCAACTGTTTGGGCGTTACGTTTCCCCTGCGGCCCGCCCATGCCGGAGGTAGAAAGAGAATATTTGGGATTTTGTTTCCACGAGTCTGGAGGACCTAAAAGTCGAGTGTCGTGGAGCCCACGTATCAATAACACAACAGGGTTGCGGCAGGTGCGCCTGAGGTTTTACACTATCGAGTGGCTTGCCTCATCTCCCATTAACCTCCTCAGTACATACGTTCCACTGCCATGTCCCATGGTGGTCGTTGAAGTGTGGTAGGAGCTTACAGTCTGAGAAACTAGTGGAGCTCACGAGTTTCCAGCTCGGCCACCAAGGGCTCGTCAAACCACTAGCATTCCAGGCCCTTGCGGGCATCCAGACTGAGGTGCTTTAGAAGTTGATATTGGATGTAGTCCCAATTCTGTGCAGATTATTTAACGATTGTCTTAGGCAGGGAAGAATAACAGGCATCTGGAAGCATGGTGAAGTCATAAGACTCAAGAAAGGAAATGATTAATACTCTTATGCTGAAATCATACCGCCCAATCTGTATGCTAAATGTGTTGGGAAAAGTGCAAAAAAAGCCCTTCATTGAAAGTTTCAAGACTTTAGAACAGCCAGAGTAATGAATACCGATCATTATGATTTCAGGGCAAGAAGTTTGACTGAGGATATAATTTACTGAGCTGTCAAAATAGTCGAAGGATCGGAGAAGAAATATATAGTGGGAAACCTGGTTGATATCTTGGGGGCTTTCAACAAATTGTGCTATTCAGCATTGTTTGCAAGACTCCAGCAAACTCACTGTAATACTCATTTATACCACAGTCTGAGAGCGTAGGACTGTTAATATGAGACGCCCTAATAATGCAGCTATAAGAGAAAGAGACAAAGGTAGTACCCATGGATCTGCTGCTCCCCTGTTAGAACCAGGAGTCGAATGTCTTCATCGAAGATTTGCTATAACTGGTTGCCTTTGTGGATGATCTTATTATAATTGTGGAAGATATGGAAAGAGCTGAAACCGAAATAATGAGTGAAGAAGTGTTAAAAATTCTTGTTAATTGGTGTCATGAAGTGAAACTGATACTCGCTGCAAAGAAGACAAATTACATGCCATTTCTTAAAAAGAAGAAACTGAAACGAATGAGTGGGACACTAACTAGTGAAAGAGGTCATAAAATGTACAACATGTTCCCATCTATAGCTGAAACAATCAGCATGAAATTCTTTCAACCTTCTCCAGAGCCAACTGAATACATTGATGGCCATGGACCATACAGAAGCTTCCTACACAAACGTGGATCTTCACCAACCAGCAGGTGCGAAGAGCAAAGTACACTAGAGCACTTGCTGTGGGAATCTCGAACAGCCGAGATGTGAATCGCACAACAACAGCAGCAACAAGTTTTGAGAATATTTTACATACTGTGTTCAGAGAAACTATGGAACTTGCTAAATAAAAAAAGAGCAGAAATAGCCTCTCAAAACGAAAAGCAAAAAAACACGGAGTGGAAGAAAGCTGAGGATGGGAAATGACGAAGGCGTTCAGCATGAACTGTTGAAATCATACCCTCTGAGTTTCCCCCTTCTTAGTGACTGCTGGAGTATCTCATGTATTCCAGGAAGGTAACTTCCTGCGGCACTGCGGTCTCCATCGCAGTCGATAACAGGAGTGAGAATTACTGCTGAGGCAGCAGTCCAGGTTTTTTTTTTTTTTTTTTTTTTTTTTTTTTTTTTTTTTTTTTTTTTAAATATGTACGAGGGTGAGTCAAATGAAAACCTTAAATTTATAATAAAAAAATCGAAATTTCGCGCCGTTATCCTGTAAGTTGGCAAGCGTGCTACAAGCAGCGTGCAGAATGGCCTGTAGGTGGCAGCATTGTGCAGATGCACAAATATCGTCGCAGTTTCAGTATAAAGATGGCTACATCACTTGAGACGTGCACCAGGGAAGAACAGCGTTCTGTTATTCGGTTTTTGAGTAGTGAAGGTGTGAAACCTACTGAAATGAAGGTTCAGTATGGTGATGCATATTTGTCACAGCAGCAAGTCTACGAATGGAGTAGGAAGTTCGCAAATGGTGGACTTCAGTGGAAGATGCTCCTCGCCCAGATCAGGCACAACGAGTTGTGACTCCACAGAACATTGTAGCAGTTGAAACCATAGTGACGGAAAACCGCCAAGTAACACTGAATGACATTGCAGCATGTTTAAAGATTAGTCATGGTTCAGCACACCACATTGCGCATGATGTGCTCCAGTTTCACAAAGTGTCTGCAAGATGGGTGCCACAGCAGCTGACTCCTGAAATGAGAGAACGACGTGTTGATACTTCTAAAGAACTTCTTCGGCGCTTTGAACGAGAAGGTGATGGCTTCCTTGCAAGAATCGTTAATGGGGACGAAACCTTCCACCAACCAGAAACGAAGAGAGCGAGCAAGGAATGGCGCCATTCCTCATCACCAAAAACAAAGAAGTTTCGAACAGAACCATCAGTACGGAAGGTTATGCTGACTCTCTTTTGGGACGAAAAAGGCGTCATTTTGGAGCATTACATGCCTAGAGGGACCACTGTCACCAGTGCATCATACACAGATCTCCTAAAAAAATCATCTTCGGCCTGCAATCAAATCAAAACGACGTGGATTGCTGTCATCAGGTGTCCTTTTGCAATATGACAATGCAACTTTTAAAGACATATAACGAGGTTTCAAAACACAAGTTGGACAGTCAAAGTACTCACTTAATATATGCAGTTTAATAAGATTTTTTCAATAATATATATAAGTTTATCTGTTCAACCTGTAACCTGTTTCCTGATTCAATTACCTCTACCTTCATTGCAAGTTATTTACATAATTAGTATTATTATCATTACTTTTTCTCTATTAATAGTATCTTTAGTGACGAAGACTTAGTGGCCCAGCTTAGCCCCTAGATGGAAGGTCAAATGTAAATGGAAAATAAATAAAACAAATTGTCTGGCTGACTGTAAATTGGCCATCTAGATTTAAAAACGTAATATAACAAAAGTGATCAATAATATTTTATTTGGATGGGTGGCTGTAAATGACACACCCATCCATTTTAAAAACTATGGCAATCTGCCAAAAATTTTTATGGTCGTACCGGCCAATACACTGAAGTTTAATACCTTGACCACGCTGCCGCTGTAATTATTTAAAATAAGTGGTAGATTGCTGGCTATATTAACGCCTGTCCTTAAAACCAAAAATAATACACAATTAGCTAAAATGTGGCACATCGTCAAAGGTATGCCACAGGTATTACATTCCAGTGGCTTCTCCTGGGGGAAAAGAAAACTATGTGTCAAAGGACGGTGCCCTATGTGAAGGCTATTAAGGAGTACATCATCTCTTCTTGCCCACTGGAAGCAGGATCTTCATGGTCAATTTGACCATTCAGAGCTTGTTATGCTCGACTTCCAGCTATTGCCTATGCCATTTGTCAAAGATATTTCTTTTCGATGTTGATGCCGGGTCTATCTTTAGGACTCGAACAAAGTCGTTTATGACCTTGTTCCAGGTTAATGTTGGCAGCTGCATCCACTACCTAGCTCCCCCTGATTCCCACATGTCCAGGAACCCAGCAGAATTAAACCTCCATTCCAAGAGACTGGACGAAATGGGGTATCCTGCATGTCTTGGTCTAAATGCTCTGCTGGGTACATGTTTCTAAATGCCTGTATGCAGCACAGGAAATCACAGCATATAATGTACCTTTTGTCACGACTTACTTTCATATGCATGAGTAATTTTTTTTTTACTTTACACCTCGTCGACGTCGACATTATTAGAGGCGGAATGGGACTGGGGTCAAGGAATTCTTCTATTGCCTTTTGAAGGAAGGAAACCGATATTCGCGTGGAGTGTTTTGGGGAAACCATGGAAAACCCAAATCTGGATGCCCAGACAGGGAGTCGAAAAGGCGTCCTCCTGAATGCGAGGCTGGGCGTTAACTGCTCACCCACCACATTTGAGTAAAGCATAACACCCAGTGTACCTGCTACCCAGCTCGTATTTATAAGTTGCTTGAGGCAACACTACAGTACATTATACTTCATTAGCCCCCACTTCCCATCTGTATATACTGAGGTAAATGTGTGATGCTCTTTTAAAATATCACTAAAAATGCTAATAAAGACAATGTCAGCATCCAACAGCTTTTCTAAAAAACGTTCTGGACCTCTTGAGAAGCCAGGGAGGATATTTACTCCAACCCTGGTGATAAAAAGTGCCAAACTCAAAACCAAATTATTCTAAAATAGGACATGTATGGTAGCTGAAGGATCTGTTGGCTCCACGGCGATCAATGTAGACACATTCGGACAGTGGATTCATAACTGCATTGTAAATGGGACTGCCAAGCGTTGAGGCAATGTAACAGTGTAACAGCACGAGGCGATGCTGACGGATGTCAAGCGGTGACTCACCAGCCCCAGCACAAATGCTGATTCGGTACGCACCCTATTTACTGCACGGTGGACACTGACCAACATCTGGAGATAACTGTCCTGTGCTACACCGAATAGAATTCAGACGTACTCCAACTGCGACCATATAAAGACTTTATAAATTTGTAGCAGGGATGAGTGGTCTGCAACACACGAACTCCTATACAGACACTTTAAATCATTCAGAGCATTTAGGGCTCTGGATCCTGCCAGCGTGGCTCAGTGCAATGAGGCGCTGCACACTGGATCCGGGAGGTACAACGGGAGTGGCCATAAGTCCAGGCCCTTGCATACTGGCCATCTCGACTGCAGTTTTAGGTGGTTTTCCACAGCCATCAAGGCAAATGGCAGGAAAGTCCCCAATCTCCGTTTCATAAACTACATATTTCACAATACACTTAATCCACACAGAACATTTTCACAGACAAATGGCAACACTTCACTTCCCCCATTAGTTGATAGTAAGATCTGACAGTAGGTAAAATGCTTGGCATCAGCAAGGTCATATAGCCATAAAACCAAAGCTCCAAATTTGACCATGCTAATAATGAGTAAAACTCAAAAAAGGAAGCTCACCCCAAAATGTTGGGAAAAGATGGTGAAGAAGAAGGAGCCTTTAAATCTTTGTATGGCTTCCACTTCTCTAAAGGTGTGTAGACACTAGGTGAATGCATGTGAACTAACGCATACGTTCACTAAGTGGGTAGGTCAAAACAAACGTGAATGAACGTTTCCGAACGCATTCGTTTGCCTGCGCTCGGGTTCTCTCGGGAGACGGTATATCATAGCAAAATGGAGACCACACATTTTCGGCTTTTTTATAGTTTGTACATTAAGGAGAATGCTTTTGTTGTTTTGTAGTGAACATGGAGTGGTCTAAGTCAGATCCTTTAAAATCAATAGAGATATATTGACAACATGGGTGTTGAGGAAACCCTAATCATAATGATTATAAAAATATGGTAAGGGAACATATGCCTGGAATGAAATCAGTGATGTGATGAGGTGAGAATGAGACGCGAAAAAAAAAAATGGAATTTCTGTTAACATCCTTCGGACGTGAACGTCCAAAAAGAGGAAAATTCATTTATAAGAGGTTCTGGAGTTGACATCATATTTAAATTAACATGGTTTGCTTTTAAAGACATGTTATTTTTCTCGACAAATTTTCAAAGGGATGGAGAAAGTACTGAGGTTATGAAATCTTCTGCCAATCTGCTATGATAACATTTCATAGTCGGTTGACGTAATACTGTGGAAATTTTCAGAAAGTCCATATCCAAATTCAGCTGTGGAATCATCTATCAAGTCTGTAACTCAATACATATTTCAACTTTTGAACAAAGAAGTCATTCACCACCGTCGTTGTGTTCTCCTGAGTCTTCATTACTTTCTTAACTAATAGTAACATATGGTGGACTACAAATGATTAAGCCATCTTTATGGTAGGTATCAAAATAATTTTACCGCACAAACCTGCGAACAGGAAAGAGTGACAAAAGATACATTTCTTCGTTGTAATGTTGACAACAAGGGAATTTTTAAGAAACGCCACACAGATTCGGCCACATGCATTCCTTTGCGTTCGTCTAGTGCTAAGCCAACTTAAGGCGTGGTAGCAACTATCTGAGTCTGGTGTCAAATATAAGACCCAGAAAATGAACAGTTTTATTATAATTTAAAACATTGTTCCTTGAGGTAACGTGAGGTTCTGCTAAAAGACTACAACTATGGCTAAATAGTATACACCAGGTTTTCTCATCGAAACACGAAAACCAGTGTGTACTGATGATTCATCTAGCCTGTTTGGTGCGAGTTGCAATTGCCTCTCAGCTCCTCTCAGGACAGATGAAGAACTAAAGATAGTGAAGACATCAACAAATAAGGAGTACCTTATGTGACTCTTTGTTAGTGACAAAATGCTGTTGATAACAACAGCAAAAAGGTTAAGACTTAAAACTAAACCATGAGGTAAGATGATCCGTTACTCGGCACCAGAAGCAACGTCGTGATAAAAATGATTGTAAACATTGGGACAGATTTGCCCTAAATCCCCATTCATTAAGCTGATTAAAATGTACCCAGGTAGTTTCATAGGTCTTGCCTATAAACGACAGCACACCCGTGAACTGTTGGATGCGGATGCAAGCATCCTGAATTGCCCTTTTCAAGCAGGATTAGGTTATCCAAGGTGAAGGGGAATTTCCTGAATCCACACTGAAAGCGGCCCAGCAGATTTTGTGATTCGATATACCAAACTAGACGGCAGTTCATCAGCAGTAGTGCCTTCACCCTGGAGGTTGTCAGAGCGATGCTACAATAACTACCCAGTAACATCTTGTCCTTGAAGGTTTAAAAAAAATGAATTAGCGTTGCTTCTTTCCACAATTCAGGGAAATATACTTCCACCCAAATACTATTAAAAATATCTTAAAGGTACTCTTTAGCATCTTTGTTAAGATGCCTCAGCATCTGGTACTGGATCAGATCTGACCACAGCGCAGTGCATTTGGCTCTGTTTAAACCTGACTCTAGCTTGTTCGATGAGAACGCTCTATTGTAGACATACATATTCCACAAAGCGAAGCATTAAACACCCCTTTCGGTATCAATTCTTCGTTGTTGGATACGAAGGTCCAAAGTGGAAGACAAAGTGATGGCAGCAAAGGACTCTGCCATCAGTTGCATAATGCTTCACTCGACAGTGACTACATGACCCTGATCCAGTAATACGGATACTGGTGATCGAGAGTACATTCCAGAGATATATGGTGGATTGGTTCCCATATTTTTCACAATGTTGTGGAAGAATTAATGATGCTCCAAAAGTTCTGCCGTAACGTTTTTTTTGCTCTCCTTAATAACACGGCGTGCCTAAGCTCTAGCAATTCAGAATACTGCTAGGTTGTCAGGTGATAAGTGTAACATAAGATGATGCAATACGCTTCTGTTACCCCGAATAGCATTCATCATTACAACAAAAATGGATGTGCTTTGAAGCATTCCTAAATATTTTAGGATGAAAACCTCAACCGCCTGGTAAATCACTTTTGTGAAGTGATCACTTTTCTCTTCAATGTCATGACTAGGGTTCGGATCTATAGGAAAAGTCATATTTTTTTCCTGCCTTCTTTTTGAGCTGAAATGCTGAAATAAACACCGATTCAACGTTTCTGATTGTATTTAAATGTATTTTATATAGCCTATAAATGCATATTCGGGCCCTTTACCTCATTCTGGTCATATTTCAACAATTTTTATGGTCATATGGTCATATTTTGAGGAAAAATCTGGTAATTGTTTGATAGAAGTTGTAGATTAAAAGAAATTAAGATAATTATTCAAGGAAATATACTCCTGTTACACATTGGAGAAAGAAACGAAACTAATTGTCACTAAATTGCTCAGAATTTACCAGTCAAGAATTAAAGTTATAAATTATTGTCACTCTCTAAAGTTAATCTTCCGCCCGCTTATTAAATTCGACTATGCAGCAGCAGCATGCCTGTGTCGAGCCGCGTCAATGAATGTATCACTCGCGACGTTATCGCGGGAGTTGAGTGCACTGCAGTGACCCACCGATGAGCTGAGAGGAATCAGTTGGTTTCCTATGATTCAGTACGGCGAAACTGCTGCTTAACGGGAAACCCCTTTCTACCAAGGTCAGGTATTCTCCACATACCAGACTCTCCGCGTCTAAACAAGCACAAAGCCTTCAGCCATTCACGCACTGTCACCAATGCTTTTGAAAATAATCGTAAACCAGTGTTAAATTTGCAGTGGATCAGTGAGTACCGCCATACCGAAAACAAAACTTTCTGAAAGTGCAAAGTTACGGAGTTACGTAAAGGAATATAGAGAGGAGTATTTTAGCACAGATGAAAGAGTTCTTTTATGTAAATTTTGTGAAACTAAAGTGAATGCAACAAAGCGATTTCATGTGCAGCAGCACTGCAATACATGAATACACAAGAATAACGTAATACGTCATTCAACTCGACAAAGCAAACAGCGACTTTTCTTGCATACATCTACAGCTTCGTCGTCTTCCAAATTGTCAAATTTTTTCTAAAGAACTCTGTAAAATGATGGTATCAGCCAACATCCCACTTAATAAAGTGAACAATGAGCATTTCAAATCGTTCTTGGAGAAATACACAACACAACCGGATTAACATTAAGGAAGAACTATTTACCATCTTTTTATGAAAATGTATTGCAGACAATCAGAACTAAGATAGGTACCAATAAGATCTGGGCATCAATAAATGAAAGTACTGATGCTCGTGAGAGATACGTTGTAAATGTTATCGTTGGAATCCTACTTTCTGACAGACCGGGTGACATATTTTTACTGGACTGTGAAGCTCTCGAATCAGTAAACCACTCAACAATTGCCGTCCGTTTCGACAACGCTATGAAACTGTTATGGAGCGGTGAAGTTAAGCGAGAACATCTCTTACTATTTGTGACCGACGCTGCGTTGTACATGGTAAAAGCTGGGAAATGTCTGAAGATGTTGTATCCTTCGATGATTCATTTAACTTGTCTCGCTGATGGATTACATAGAATTTCCGAGGAAGTAAGAATAAATTTCCCTGATGTTGATATGTTAATATCAAATGTAAAAATTTTTTTTGCTAAAGCTCCAATGAGAGTGGCAAAATTTAATGAAGACACAAATTCCGTCTCTCTTCTACCACAACCAGTACCTATTCGTTGGGGAACATGGCTCGATGCAGTTAGCTATTACTGTGAATATTATGAAAACATAAAGAAAATAGTTTCTAATTTTCATAGCAGTGAAACATCTTCCATAAACATTGTCCAAGAACTCTTTTCCAGTAATTTATTCAGAAATTTGGCGTACATATATTAAAGTTTTTCAGGCTTCACAACTGCGATTTCGCGTCTTGAAGAAATTGGTCTAGAACTGAATGAAAGTTTGGCGGTCGTTATAAGTGTGGAAACAGAAATAGGCCAAGCAGGGGGCAGTGTGGCTAGTTTGCTGAAAAACAAATTTGATAAAGTGATGTGTGGGAAGAAGGGATGTAAAACAATTTGTAAAATTAGTGAAATTTTACATGGTGGCGAATCTGTTTTGACTGAAGACGACCCACAATTAAATTGCAGTGACCTGACTCTGTTTAAGTACGCTCCCGTCACATCTTGCAATGTCGACCGAAACTTCTCACACTACAAGACAATTTTTTAAAGTGACAACCGGATAAAATTCCTCTTCGAGAACTTGAACATGCATATTGTGCTATACTGCAATGCTGGCATCAAACAAGAATAAAAAATGGTATGTACACTAATTTGCAACAAATTTATAGTAAATTTCCATTTTTAAAAGTAAAATTCTAGTAATCCATTCTTTTACAGGAACAAGAAAATAACTGTCAAAAAATTAATTTCCCAATCGTACAGTGAGTGCATAGAAGCAAATTATGTTGTCTACATGAAAGCGACACAGCTACATAAAATAAATTATGTACATTTGAGCATTTTTAAAGCATAAAAATTTAATGTTTGGTCATATTTTGTCTCTTTTAGGTCATATTTACCTATTTTTAAGATCATATTTGCCTGCATATTTTTCGATTTTTTTTGGTCATAAAGATCTGAACCTTAGTCATGACACTGTTGGAAGGAGAGTGAACGGCAGAATAGCTGAGAATGGACTGATGTTCCATTTGAGTTGGTTAGCTCTGCATATGCACTGACTACTCACTCGTATGGCAATCGGTCATCCTGATTTTACATAGCACCAGCAGAGATATCTGGCAGACTGGATGTTGGCGCAGAACGATCTTTCGTGGATAGATAGTTTATTGGTTAGAAGTATGATAATATGTAGAAATTTGTTGTTGTTTCAATTAGTGTAGATTCCACATTAATTAGTAGAATAATTAGTCAATTAATTAGTAGAATTCGTTAGATCCGTTAAATCATTTACTAAAATTATCCAAGCAAATTGTTTTAAAAATAAAAACTGTAGAAACTAAGGTAACATAGGTAAAATCGGGAAATAAATATTAAAAAAAAAAACCACTATACACTGAGGGAATTCAAAACTTTCCAGCAGTAAAAAAACTGAAAATGTTTCTGCAAAATGTCTGCCAGTTCATTGTAAACAATGGGTGTGTTGGGTGGTAGGTGGATAGAACATATGGTCAGTTGGATGTAACCGTGTATTTTTATTGCAACTGCTTGAAATCAGAGTGAACAGTGTTTTACACAAATACAGCGAATTCCCCTTTTTATCTCGATTGCCCCTGCGACCATTCTACCTGTATGTCATATCCTCTCAGCACTGGGTGATATGTTTGAGACAGAGGTTTAGACTATGCTAATTGTTGTAATTCCTACTGGTGAGCCATAAAAGCATTCAAGTTCCACCGAAGTATTTTAGCCATTCTACCTGCTTAATTTTACCCACCCTAAATTCAGGTGGCCATCGGTTCTTGTCTGCTGAGGAACAGCAAAAGGTTCATTCCTCAGCATATCATTTTGTTTGCAGGTCTAAAAAAGATTCAGGAATCTTGGACTCCGGGAAGGCCTCGAACACTTTAGGGTTCTTTTGTCTCCTCAGCTTTTCCCCCTTATTCTCCCTAGCACTGTCTGGAAGGAAAGAAATGAAGAGGTTTTCTTGAATTTTATGAGGTCTTTCTGTCTAAACTTCGGATACTGGACCTTCTGATCAGCTTCCTCCTCTTTGTTACAGCTACTGCAGCTAGTGGTACTGTAGCTGCAGCTCTATTTTTCAGGCTGTCGCTTTTGGTACCTTTGTTACTGCTGTCTAGGTGGCCAAGGTTGCAAACGAGTTGCTCCCAAAAATCCACTGTTTTTTGCTGTTACGACTTTAGTGGGTTTTGCACCACATTTGCATTCACATGAGTTCATTGCATTTGTGGTCACATCAGAGATGTCTGAGTAGCAACAAATATTTTTCCTGACAGGAGTTGTAACCATTTTGGAGAAGCTAATAGAGAAGACAGGTGGTGCAATGGGCTCAGTCCATTTCTGAGCTTTTCCATACTATATTTGATCAGCGGTATTCAACTCCTGTCGCTTCAAGATAAACTCGGCACTTCCTACACGTGGGAGCACTTGATGCACTCCTGTGGAAGCATGCATCTGCTATCCGGTTCACATGTTCCCATGCCACACTTACCACAGGTGGGCTCGCCCTTGGAAGACACCGTCGTATGTCCGAATCTCTACCACTAGAAACAGCATATAGGATCTGGAATAAATGGGTATACATTAAAGTTGATTAAACCTGCTTTTATTTCCTAGGCAACATCAGAGTGTCGCATGACAGAATGAAGGTACAAAATAACGGACCTCAACCATGTTGTCTTCTTCCCGCTCCTTAACAAGTTCCTCAGTCCCTCAATCCATGTTACAGAAGTTGGCTATGGCTTTAATACTGTTTATGATAGAGGTCCCCAAACTAGGGGGAACAAATACATGTAAGGAGTGGCACAGGGTGTGAGGCAGCTTCACTAAATGTGTGGACCTTACCCAAGCTCTACACCGTCAGACATACTATGTCTCCTTCACCACCTCGCAGAGTTGAAACCATAATTCTAATATCACATACTTTGTGAGTTTCCCCTGAGATGCATTGTTAGTACTGAGGAGTAGGAATTTACCTTTCTAATTATAAAATTATGGTGGGGAAGGGTGAGGAGAGGGCAGAGTGGTAACTTTTGTTTTTACTGAAGGGGCCGTGGTAACAAAAACTTTGGGAACCCTTAGTTTAGGGATTTCTTAAGTTTGAATTTAACAGCGTGTGGCGATTTACTAGAAGCCTGCACATAGTTTGCGATTATGGTATGGTGGTTATGTGATTGATTGTTAAGGCTTTCAGGTTCGACTTTTTCTCTAAGTAAATTCACGGTTCCCTTTAAAGTTCAAACTGGATTCACTCACCAAGCACATACATATTCTACAACACCACCACTAATTAAACTTGTCCATTTGACCGTGGACAAGGCTAATCGATGCTTTTTCTCCTCTGACTGCAGGTTCTGACCACACTTCAATCTAGCTAATTTACACACTGTCTCCCGACTTTAGAATACTACCAGCTCGTCGTACTTCACGAAGCAATTGTTTAAAATGATTAACGGACAACATCATAATGCTTTTAAGTCTACTAAACACATAAATGACGGAAGCCTGGCCCACTATACATGTCACGCTATATCTTTTCATACGACTCTTTCGGTGGCCAGCTTCATACTCCTTCAACAATTACTTTATTACACCGCGCGCAACAATGCTTCGTGGAAACGACTTAAGCTTTGCAAATAAATGACTTCATTTACTCACCCAAACCATCTTATGCTTCACAACTGTTTAATTACTGTCATTTAAATCTACTGTACGATCGCCTTTAAACTCTTCATATGCTTAACTTAGCTAAATACTTTCTCGCTACAAGTGAACTACCTGAGCTTCTCACAGTTAAAGGGTTGGGAAGCATGCCCACTGATAGAAGTTTCCACCAGCAGCATCCTGTTCCTCAGCGTTTCCACTGAGTTCAGGGTCCCTACCACCTCCTCAAATGTTCTGTCCATTCTTTCCACGGTTAAAAAATAAAAAAAAATAAAAAATAAACAGTAGGTTTCCAACAGACAAGCTTTTATGGAGAAGTCAGTAGGTAAGCAGTCCAAGCCCTCATCTTATTATTTTTGATGTTTGAAGAATGGTTTTATCATTTCTTCAATTTATGGTAAGAATAGTGCAAAATGATGGTGACCATAAATATCTGCTGTACTAATTAATACATCTGTTTTTGCAATGTGCAACATTGAGTAATTAATAGAATAGTTACCACACTTATGTGGAAAAAGGAACTGTATGCACAAAATATAAAGAATATCATTCATGCTTGGGAAATGTTATCACTTCTTTCACTACAGTTCGTCTCAGTTCCCAAACTACTGTATAATTTTTATCACTGTGTATGTCAGTTGTACACGTGACAGCAATAAAACATATTACACCTGTCTCTCCCATGTCCTACACTTGGTAATAGAAAATGTAGCTACTTAATATAGATAGAAAAATAATGAAGACACGTTAAAAATGTGAAGAATACCATTCAGTCTCGAAAAGTGGTCTTAAACCATAAATAAAACTAAAAAATGTTTAACACGGTACATAACTGATATACAAGTAACAATAATGATACTAATATTATACCTGTCCTATAATGTCATACAAAGTTATTATTGTCAAATAACGCAGGCCTGCATTATATCGGTTGTATCATGTTTTTCAAGTTCTGGTGTTGGATTCCTATGTATTTTTGACTGCTAAATCTAAATAAGACCTAATTTTTCTCCATCACATCAGAATTTTTTACAAATCGCAATCTGTCAAAAGTAACATGTATAGAAAGAAATCAAAATCATAAGACGTACTGCCAGATTTAAAGACATATGAAAAGCTGCCATTTGTCGGTTCACGATGAAAACAAGTCAATTTAAAATTCTCCAGATAATTAAGTACAAAAATCCTAAAACGCTCATGAGTTGTGATCTAAAAGTAATATCGATGATCCTTGGTCAGCAAGACGCCTACACAAAGTTTCCATGTTTTTTATGTTATTGGGATAGCAGAGTCAAGGAAAATCATCGGAAAAAGAAAGAATGGTCACAACGACATTCATTGTAACCTGGAGTAAAAAATGTGCACCAAAAAAATCTCATCGAGTCGACGAAACTTCTCCTTCCACCCTTACACACCAAATTGGGCTTGATGATGCAATTTATGAAAGCCTTACCAAAAGATTGTAAATGTTTCCAGTACATTTGTAACAAATTTCCTACGTAATCCTTCAGTTAAAACGTGTTTTAAACTACTAACAATAATTTCACTGTCAAGTTTGCATCCCTTTTGTTAATAAAGATTTTTGAGAAAGAAAAATTAATTATTTGATTAATCGAGTTTTGCTTAAGATGGAAGTAAGGTACGAAAATGTTGGTATGAAAAAAGAAACAGACTGTACATAATTATCTCAAATATTAATTCAGTCTTTCTTACTTGGACCGTAAATACAAAGAAATATTTCTCACATTGAATTTATATCTAATTAAAGCACGTACAATTCTGACATTTTCACTCCTTTATTGTTATTCCTGTGCTGGCAAAGTATCATTCATCAATTATGTCCCATTAAAATTATTCCAATCTGGCTGTATGTGTCCACAAACTTTGTAAGTCAGAATCTGTCACTGATCTTATTAGGTCGTTTCTGTGGTAAATGTTTTGAAAAAATTACTGTACGTCTAGACGTAAAATTGAACGTAAGTTAGCTTGCCCTAATAATTCAGTCATCTCTAGATATGTAATCAATCATTATTTTTGCAAAAATTGTAATAATTTTTAGTAGCATAAGTATGTAATGCCATAAGTGATAATCGTTCATTTGGAAAATTATTTTCATTCAATTTATGAAAATAATGGTTGTGATTTGATTCCATCGACCATTAATTTTTGTAAAATATCATTTGTTCAAGAAAATAATTTCCATTAGAATTAGCTTCCGCAATCACATTTCATAAAACTCAAGATTTAACAGTGGACAAAGTTGCTGTAGATATCGGACAAAAAGAAACTTCTGTTGGTTTAACATATGTTGGGTTATATAGAGTAAAACTTTAGAAAGCTTAGCACTAAACAGAAGATTTTCTTATGACAGAATTAGTATTATTAAAAATTCAAGAATGTTGAAATGTAGAAAACCGGAAGAAATTTTGTATCTCATTAGAAACAAGTTAAATAAATTGGTTTTTTAAATATTTAAAGATTATGTCTTATTATAAACATGACAAATTAAAATCAAAGATTTTGATGATATTTCGTGAAGTTTAAATATTGAAATCCTAATATGTGTTTTTTTTTTTTAATTGTACAGAATATTTTTTTATAACAAAACTTCGCGAGCCGCCACAAAGTCGTGCTTTTAACTAGTTATAAAAGTGACTACACTTAAATTTATATTACACCTGGACATCCAACATGAAGTAATTAATAGCTCAGTTGTCTGCATAAATAGAAAATGTGGGGACCAGGATACAAAAAGCCTAGCATACCATTCAATTATAAATATGATCTTCCCATTTCAATTCCTTGTATAACCATAAAGTGTTTTTCACAAGCCTCCCTGAATACTGCAAAATGTTGATCACTGTAGATAGTTGCGATAGGAGCAAAAAACTTAGGTGCATTGCACTATTGGTCAGGAGTTCAGCCGCCAAGTGAGAGAATTTCTAACTGTCGCGCAAGCGCCTCTGTCATGGCTACCCTAACCTAAACCAGTATCCCAATTTTATGTTAAACTTAAACCTTGGAGCGACCTAGCATACTGTACATGAGCAAAGCAGTGCTATGCCAGAGGTGAAGGTCATTTATAGGGCCCGTAAAAATTCCAGCTGAGACCGGAATTAGAACTGGGAGCTTTCCATTCCCCAGTCACATCCCTTAACCAATTGCGCTACCAACTATGATGAAACTAATATACTCCTGTTTTTTTTTTTTTTTTTTAATATATTTGCCAGTCCTTCGATTCTTAGCATAACGGAAAATTTCAGCAAGTCATGAAATGTTGATCACTTGAGATATGTGCTATAAAAGTGACAATACATAAATATACATTATTTGTATCTTTGATGCCCGACACTAAATTTTATTTGCAATGAAGTGCACGCTCTGGTGGCAACATGCCTACATACCTATTCTCCATGTTCTTATTAATTCTTACCTTAAATTCTTTGAGTGTAATTTCCTCACCCACAACTTTTGCCTAATTTACATGACACCCAGTGATTATTATTAGGGTTTACTGGAGATTGAGATTCTGGTGCAACAACATTCATAATACTGCTGCAGTCAATAGCAAGGCATATGATTTTTAAGCAGAAATTCCGTTGTAATACAGACTGGATCGTTATTTTCAAGCAAAAATTACGTTTTAATGCACCCTGGACCAACATGACTCCGTTAAATGTACTTTGGAAAGTATTTCAAGTGGTGTCTAGCGTTCGAATACTGCAGTATTATGACGCCAATTCCTTATGGTATTGCGGTTGCCAATAATCCCTATTTACATTACACACAACGAAATACACCCCTGGCCACCACCATTGATAAACATTATGTTGAACAAATAAACTGTAAAATACGACTTTTATGAATCGTAAGAAGAAACGGTGTCAATTGCGATTCTTGTCCTGGCTGCAATTCCACCTAACCATGAACGACGCTATAGTTATTGGATATCGCAATATGGCTGCTAGCAGTTGCTTACCGATTAAAGTTATGGCAGTTTTTGTCTGAAGATTGTGTTTTATGTATATATTTGATGATAATATTAGAAACATAATCTTCAATGACATTGTCCAAGGAACAATTATTTAAAATTTCAGACCAAAAGGAAAATTCCTTCTTAAACCAGAATCATTGGGTAGGAGCTAAACTGCGTTCCCTTGTATTATTAAAGTTATTTCTTTCCCAGGTAAATTTAAATCTCCATAAATGAAGACCATTCTACACTCACCCCAGACTTTGAATATGAATTGAAACCACCAGATTTCACGATTCCATTACAACAACATTCCTCAGCACTGACTAATAATGTTGTGATACTGAAGTAGTCAGTTGCAAAATGTATTATTTATTAACAATAATTATAGGTTATAATAGACCTGGGAGTATTATTTTCAAGCAATAATCAGGTTGTAAAACACCCTGGACCAGCACGATACTAGAACTACTTCCTAAAGTATTATTAGCAGTGCCTTGCATTTGACAACTGCAGTTTTATGACCTCAATTCCTTGCCGAAATGCAATCTATGAATTTAGTTCCTCCCCAATGACCCTAATCTTCAACATTTATTCTTCCATTGCAGTTAGGAGAAAACATACTACTGTTACCTTTTATATTACTCAATAAATCTACCCCCTGCCCCCCAATAGCTAATGGCTATGATCTATTAACACCAGCAATTGACAGCACATCTGCCCAATATATTTTGAAAAGTGTGTGGGGAAGTTCATAGTGTTAAGGAAAGTGATTCTTCAATTCCTAATAAGCGTTTTCTTAAAACGCCCAAAAGAATGCAGTAAGCTGATCACCTGAGATATGTGCTATACAAATGATTACAATCGAACATATTGCACCTGCGTTTGTGCTGTGCAGCAGGAAATAACTGACAGCTTTGGTGAAGGAAGCAGTGTTCATAAACTGAAATTGACTACGTGGTCTCTTCACTAATAATATGTGCCTCCAATAGAAATGTCGGCAGTAGTTTACATCCCGATACATGATGTCACTGACATAGTAGTCACGAAAGAAGCTTAAATTCCTATTAAAAACTTTAATCCCCATTCATTATGCGGTAACAAGAAGCTTTAGTTGTCATTCTGTATTTCAACCTAACTAAAACCTTCGCTAATATCGACGCTTGAAAATCGAAGCTTTACCTACTCACACCCGCTTTAATACATTCAATGTTAGTGATGTCGAGTATCGCGATGTATAATTAACGTGAAACGTTAATACATAAAGTAAGTAAATTTGAAATTTTGAATTAACATTTCTTAACTGGCAATATTACAAGCAACGGTTTTGCTGACTTTGCAAGATGGCTAGCATTGGAAATCCTAATACCTGCAGAACCGTCGAGTTTCTTTTCTTCAATTTTTATATAAAAAAGTCTTCCTCAGGCGAAATATCTGTCCCTTGCTTCTACAAGTAACAAAATTATTTGCTTGCACACATGCAAGCCGTCATTATTTTTTGCAGTAGATATTTCTCAAGAAAGAAATGTGTATCGTTAAAGATACAATCCATTGTGGTAAAAATATTAGACAAGGTACAAATTGGCACCAAATAACATTGATGTAATAATACTGGTTAAAAACCTGTTGATTTCATTATATTACACACGATGAAAATCAATAGCGGAAACTTACCAAAAAAGATAAATCATTCGCCAGATACCATAGACTAACCAACAATCGCCATCAGAATCCAAAATCAACTGAGTATTCCTACTTCACCATTCTGACTTCCAGAGGTATTATTGCTTACAAGGATATATACAGCAAAGATATGACAAATCTATTACTGTAATCTTTTTTTTTTTTTCGTTTCTCATCAGTTCCTTGAATGGTTTAATATAATCCTCCATCTAAATTAGTTTTATATTTACTTTCTAAGTAACAGAATTGCCCCACTTCTCTTAAAGCATTTCACCCTGTTTTTATATTTAAACTATAGTCCTTTTATTGTTATCATTTCTGCTACATTTTTGTTTTGCTGTGATTTATATATAGTTTAAATTACTCTCTCAGTATTTGACCATGCCATTCAGTAATTTCTCAATTTCCTCAATCGGTCGTGTTACCAGTGCATGACGTCGTGTATCGCGATTCAAACTCAACCTGAAATATCAATGCATAAAGTAAATAAATTTGAAATTTTGAATTAATATTTTTTAATCGAGAATATTACAGGCATCGATTTTTATGACTCTGTAAGACGGCTCGGATGGAAATCATAATACTTGCAGAACATCGAGTTTCTTGATTTCAATTTTTATATAAAAAAAAGTCTTCCTCAGGCGAAATATAAGTCCCTTGCTTCCACAATTAACAAAATTATTTGTTGATACACACCAAAGCCATCATGTTTTTTTGCAGTAGATATTTTTCCAAAAAGAAATGTGTATCGGAAAAGATACAATCCATTGTTGTAAAATGTACAAGTGAGAAATTGGTACCAAACAACATTCAAGTAATAGACACAGTTAAAAGTACACATTCAAACATTTCGCTTTCGATATATTACACACACTAAAAATCTATACCGAAAACTCACCAAACAGGATCAAACCCTTGCCAGATACTGATGACTAACCAACCTCAAGATACAACACCAAGTGAAACCCTCCCACCACCATCCCGAAAACTTGAGATAATACAGGGTCCGGCAATAAAACCTCCTTCATATTAATAGGTTGTCTCAGAAAAATAAATATGATAGAGAATAATTACTTTTATTTATGAAAAATGCATACTTTGCCATTTTTAATTATTTGGTTTTAAATCTGCTAAATGACGCCCTCAATTGTTGACACATTGACGAAGTCTATCCCGAAAGTTCTCCATAAATCTTCATGTCATTTCTCTTGGAATGGCTGCCACCTCTTGGGTAATGGCCTCTTAAAGTGCTTTCAGTGTTGTGGGACGACGTTTGAATACAAGAGCCTTTAAGTGACCCCAAAGAAAAAAATCACAAGGTGACCTTGAAGGCCACGCGATGTCTTCTCGCAAAGAGACAAGATGCACATGAACCAACTCGCGCAACATTTCCATAGAACCCGAGAGATGTGGGATGTTGCTCCGTCTTGCTGGAGCCACACCTCTTGATCTTCATAATCTGCAATAAATTTGTTTAGCTTAGGTTGTAGGAACGTCTCTAGCATTTGATAATAACGGTTTGAATTAACTGTTACTGTGTAGCCACCTTCATCGAAAAAATACGGTCACAAACACAAAACATTTAGCAACAGCGTGCCAAACTGTCATATGAGGGCTGTGTAGTGGTCGATGATGAATTTCACGAGGGTTTTCGGCAGCCCAGTAGCGGAAATTCTGTTTGTTTACAGTTCCTGATAAGTGGAAATGGGTCTCATCAGAAGAAATAAACAAAGCGCCAGGTAGAATGTTTTGAAGAATTTCCTCACATGCAGCTCTGAGAGATTCAAAATCTCTTTCACTTAATTCCTGGTAAACAATCATTTTGAATGGATGCATATGAAGTTCTCTATGAAGAATTCTCCTTACACTCCCATCAGATAATCCCAGGGCAGCTGCATGTTTAAATGCTGAAGGCATTGGTGATTGGTGCACAGACACTCTCACACGCGCCAAGTTGGAATCGTCTCCGAAACGCTCGCTGAGCACTAATCACATAACCACCGTTACGAATAAATTCATCCACAACAAACGCACAATACCCACAATGCTACGCCATGGCACACTATGAAAATGGCACGTACACCTCTTTCAAACAAAACACACCCCACATCAGTATCCTCCCTACAACCCACACGCCGGCTACGTCAAATACGGGAGGTTTTATCGCCGGACTCTTACAAAGATAAACACAGAAGGGATATGCCAAATCTAATGCTAGCCGGCCTCGGTAGCGTAGGGGCTAGAGTGTTAGCTCCACGTGCCGAAGGTCGCCGGTTCGAGTCCGGCCGAGGGCATGGGCGTTTAGTGTATGTGTTGTCTCTATGTCATGTCCATCGTGTTGTGTCTAGAACCACTTGGAAAAATAATGCACTGTGAAGCAATGAAATACACTGGATGATTGGATGATTCAAAAATACACTTGAGTTGGCTGTATGGCCTCGAAGCCAAATCCCATTAAAAAAAAAAAAAAAAAAAAAAAAAAATCTAATGCTATAGCTATCTTTTGTTTTCCCACTGTTATCAGTTTCTTGAATCGTTTAATGTAATCCTCAATCTCTTTCTATTGAGAGTTAACCTTTTCAATTCATCATCCTTATAAAGTACCATATTTTAAATGCTACAATTTTCCTCCTTTCAGAAAATCCTAAAGTCTATGCTTCGTTACAATCTAGTGTTGTAATCTAACGAAGTTTTAGTAAGTTCTTTCTGAAGCTTAGATTAATATTTTAATTCAACATTTTCCTTTTTCAGTAAGGCTGATTTCCCTAGCGCCATGCTGTTATTGAAATTATTCCTGCTTCGATCATTAGTTTTAACTTTACTTCGTAACTAACATAATTCCCCTAAATCTCTTAATACAGTTGACCTTTTAAATATAAATTACAAGACTGTTATTGCTACCATTTATGTTACATTTCTGCCTTGCTTTTGTTTATATTTAGTCTAACTTACTCTCTAGGTACCTGTTCACGCCATTCAGTAATTTCTCAATATCCTCATTCAGTCGTGCTACAAGTACAAAGTCGTCAGCAAATCGTAATATACTAATTGTTTCTCCTTTGTTTGTTTTTATGAATATATTATCCGTTCAGCAGATATTGCTATACAGGACAATGTTGAATTTTACAAAAAACATAACTTATATATTGTAATGGTTGATGTCAACCCACAGGGCCCCTCAATGACTAGAAGGCTATGATACAATAATTTTTTATAACAATGTTAGCAACAGGAATATCAGTATTAAAGAAAAAAATCAGTAATCAGAATTATTACAGTATTCAAAACAGTTAAAATAAAATTTGTTTAAAATAATTAAACTTTATATATATATATATATATATATATATATATATATATATATATATATATATATATATATATATATATATATATATATATACACATTTTGTTTCGAGCGTTGACAAAAATCTGACCTATGCTTAACAAACGAGATGTCAAATAGAAGATGGCAGACCACACGGTATTTAATTTATTTGCTGCTTCACTTCTTCTTCGAAATCACTACCTGATAGAAAAATATCTTGAGGCAGGCGTTTTTATAGCCTAGTTTGGCCGGTTCTTTTCCCTAGTTTGTAAAATTGCGTACCAGGTAATGCACTCATTCGTTTGATAAAATGTATGGTTTGTTATTTAATAAATTCATAAATGTAAGCAACATTTAACTCTCTGTGTAGCTGACTACTGCGTACATACCATGGTGCGTTCACTGCTAATCTGAGTAGTTTGTTTTGAAATATTTGTATTCTATATAGTTTGCTATGGTTAGCACATCCCCATATAGGACATGCATATGTTATTAGTGGCCGTAAAATCATCTTGTAAATTAACATGATTTTTTGTTTAACACAGGGTACAATTTGTGTAATCTGGCATAGGCTTGGTTTAGTTTATTGTTAATGTGTATGTTCCATGTTAACCGCCTGTCAAGATCGACTCCAAGGTATTTAATAGATTGATTATTTGGATTACATGCTATGTTATTTCCCATGATGTTTATCTCCGGGGGATTTGGTGAGCGTCTCAGAGCTAGGATTTTGACTTGACTTTTTCCGGGATTTAGAGATATACGCCAGTGATTGAGCCATTTCGTTAATTGTATTATTGTTTCCTGAAGGTTGTTGCGTGCGATATCCATGTCATTGTGCGAAGAGTATATGATTGTGTCATCAGTGTACTGTGCAGTCGCGGTGTCAAAACGTAACAAAAGATGGAGTCTTACTTCCGTATTTATAATAATATTACTGTTGTTCACACTCACACACTGACTGCGAACAACCCCTGAGGGATCATTATAACCTAAAAAAAGTGTACACCTACAACATTGAAAGACTACCACTACCTACGATTTGCCTCGCATTGCACCCAAAACTTTCTAATATCTACAGTTTAACATTCAATCCGAATAACCTACGGCCCAGTCCTGACTCTTACGATGAAAAACAATTTTTAAAAATCTTAGCCTCCACGGAGATTTTTACCGGAGACCACTACGTTCGTAAGCAAGTGATTTAACCACTGAGCTGCTAGTCCACTACACGGAAACACGGTACGGATACGTCCATATCCAACGTGTCTGTCTATCGCCGAATTTCGAAGTTATGAGACAACATGTGTTATTTATACAGATAATTTTTCAACCAAATGTAGACTGTATTTTTCTCCTTGTTTCAAAGGATAAGTGTGCAAAGTTTCATCGAAATCGGATGAAAACTGTGGATTTGTATGAAGAACAAACAAACTAACAAACACACATACAATCATCTTTATACATAAAGATTAGCGCAGAGGTCATAATGATGCTACTCTCAGAAATAGTATCGTAACAAACACATAGTTTCATGAGATTAATCACTGTGCACTGTTAAAGCAGGCAGATTGTCGTCGCAGAAGAGAAGAAGAGTTTCATACAAGGAACGACTGAGCGGGTTAATACTCTATGTAAACAACAAAATTTCCACTTTCGATCACAATTTCCGTTTCGCACGCACCTTTGGAGAGTAAGAGTGACACATATTAAAAATTTAGTACGGTTCATTGGTCAATAAAGTGCTGTCTTCTCATCTGAAGTCTGACAAATAATCTTTACTGAATTACATAGTATTTCTTTTTATTTACCTAAAATTTCGATACAAACAATAGTCAGTGTTTTAATATGTTCATTTACCATTCTTTCTTTTTACCTTCAGACAAAATCTTTTTGTAATTAGGTAACTGACAAAAATTTGCTCCAGATGAATTGAACGTAAGCTTTGTATAGAATCGCTTCACTTATTTCAAATGTCTATTGGTTGTTATGACTAAGATGTATTAAATTTATATCTTCTGAGACAATGAAGAACTAACTTTTAAATTTTTAGTTTAGATAATTGAATACCAATCAATAATTTAGGTACTTCCTTGTATGTATCTGATAAATGTAAAACAGATAATCACTGATATTACATACATTTGCTAGCTGCTTTTTCTGATAAGTTGAAAAGTTTTAAAAATTGCATGGCCATGAAATTTTTTATTTTTTTTATTTATTGGTTTTTGGTGGTAAGACCATTTCACCAGCCCACATACAAAATTTTTCCTGTTACAGTTATTCTGACGTTTTCTCTTAACTTATTTTACATATATATGATATTTTACATGTTACATGAATTACACGAGGGATTTGACATGATTCAGATTTGAGGTTTAACATAATTCAAATTGACATTTTACAGACAAGTTTATATGTACATCTATATACGTACCTACACACATACATACATACACATACACACATATATACATACACCCATGAACATACAAATATATATATTTATACACACACATATATATATATATTGCGTCCATTTGCTTATATTGTTTTCTTCAGATGTTAATCTGCCCATCTCTCAGAAAGTCTATAAGTTTTATATATATCTTCGCGTGTCTCGACGCTAGAAGAGTGGTTATCGATGTGGGCAGAGGCACCTGGAGTGATAACAAGCTGTTTAACAGTTTTTGGCTGTGGGTGTGGTATTTGCTGCATGCAAAAAATATGTGGTTTAAGTCTGCTTCTTCCTCCACGTCCGCGTCGCATTGTGGAGTGTCAACCACGCCTATTCTATACAAGTGGCTGGGGTAAGTACCGTGTCCTAGTCTCATTCGTATTATAGATGTTATATATTGTCTTTTTGCTCTGAAGTCTTGAAACCAAGCCTTTTTTGGGATTGTTGGTTGTATGGTAGCATAGTGTTTACCTTTGTGATACGATGTTGATGTCCAGAATTCTTGGAGGTCTTGTTTCAACTTCTGTTTCACTCTGGGGAGGAAGTCTATGTGAGGTAGGGGCAAGAATAGAGGCGTGCCTTCTGTAGCTCCGCTTTTAGCGAGGGCGTCTACCAGTTCATTGTATATGAGACCCGAGTGTCCTTTCACCCACATGAATCTTATATCTGGAACTTGGGTTGATACTGCGCACTCGATGATGTCCATAATGTAGCTGTTGCTGCTGAGGTTCCACTGTAGGTTCTGGAGCCGCTGTAGTGTACTTCTGGAGTCAGTTAGGATCAGAATTTTCTCAAAATTTTGTTCCATCCCATAATTGATGGCTTCCTTAATGGCTAGTATTTCAGCAGTGTAGATTGAGGTCTCCGGTGGGAGTAAAAAGGATGCTCCGTAGTTGTTGTCTGGGCAGTAGTAAGCGCATCCTACACTGTGATCTGTTTTCGAACCATCCGTGTAGATGTGGGTGAATTCCCCCCAAATCGCCGATAAAAGGAGGGAGGCAGATTTCGGATTTAGTTGGGGTGGTAGAATATAGGTTTGCAGGGTTGGAACAGAGCATTCATAAGGTTTCGAGAAGACTGTAAGGCGGGTTCCTTCGTTATATGCGGCTCTGTGAGGTCTGAGGTTGAAGTAACTGTACACCAGGAGCGGGGCATCGTGGAGGGCGTTTTTCTCCGAAGGTTCCCATGCTGTTAGTTAAGAGTTGGAGTTTCGGGAGTAAAGGATGTTGTGTGAAGGAGAGCCTTTGGAGTAAGTATTTGTCCGCGAGGTATTGACGGCGGAGTTCGAGTGGAAGCTCGCTGGTTTCTATGAGTAACGCGTTTCGTGGGGGAGCTTTTCATGGCTCCTATGCAGATGCGAAGAGCGCGATACTGTAGTTGATCTAGTTTCCTTATGTGCTGTTGCGGTGCATTGCCATACACGATGCTTCCATAGTCTATTCGTGATCTAATTAATGACCTGTAGAGTAGTAGGCAGGTTGCAGGATCTGCACCCCACCATGTGTGAGCTGCTGCGCGAAGTATATTTAAGGCGCTGCTCGTTCTGGCTGTTATATCCTTTACATGTGCGATCCAGGAAAGTCTGCTATCCAAGATGAGTCCAAGGAATTTTACTGTTGATCGTACAGGAAAATCGTATTGTCCCAAGTGTATGTGTTCCAGCGAGAGTGGGCATCTTTTACGAGTGAACACAACTACTGATGACTTTTGTGGAGATAGAGATAGGCCTTGTTGCAAAAGCCATTTGGTGACTTTTGTTACTGCTTCTGAGATCCTCCGGAGTATCATCCAAAAACACATGGAGTAGACATAGATGCAGATGTCGTCAGCATACTGAAGGATCTTGATATGTAACCCCAACAATGTCTCTAGATCACTGGTGTATATAGTATACAAAAGTGGGCTTAGTATGGAACCCTGCGGTATGCCTCGATTTATTGTGAAAGGTCCAAATAGAGCGTTGTTCTTCTTACGAATATAGATGGTGCGTTGATGCAGGGAAGAGTATATACCTTGCAATAGATGTTTCGGGAGGCCCACCTTTTGTAATTTCCTCATGAGGATCGGTAGATGTACGTTGTCATAAGCACTCGAGATATCAAGAAACAGTCCCAGTAAGTATCCGTGGTTATTTATTGCGCGTTCGATATCTGTCGTGAGTATGGCTAGGCTGTCCATGGTACTACGGGCTTTTCGGAAACCAAATTGTGATGCTGGAAATTGTTTGTTGCGTTCCATCCACCATTCAATGCGATGTTTCCAGAGACGTTCTGCTACTTTATAGACGCATGAAAGCAACACGATTGGGCGGTATGAAGATGGATCCTTGGGGTCCTTTCCGGGCTTGAGAATTGGAACGATTACTTGAGTAGTCCATGTATCTGGGAGTTTGTTTGTTGACCACAGCTGTTGTATCAGCTGTAGCAGGTAAATTCTTGCTCTTGGGGACAAATGACGCAACATGGCGTAATGTATGTTATCATATCCTGGGGCGGTGTCGCTGCATGAGGCTAATACCCTGTCTAATTCGTGCAGTGAGAAGGGTCTTCGGAATATGTTATGATCGATGTCTTTTTCCTCTGGGTTGATCATACTCTCGAAAGGAGGTAAGGTGACCGATGGAGGGGCAAGTACTGTGGCAAGGTCTTCGACATCGCAGGTGATTGTTGAGGTAGGTGATGGTTTCTTCTTCATTTTTCTGATCATGTTCCATATTTCCTTTGTTGGCGTGTCCTTAGATATTTTCGAGCAGTAGGTTTTCCAGCTGTTCCGTTTCTGCTGCTTAAGGAAACGTTTAACTTCCGCGTCTATTTTCTTATATTCCGTGTATGTCTCCCATGTGGATTGTTGTTTGTATTTTTTAAATACTAAACGTCTCCTGGCAATCATTTTTGAAGCTTCTGGGGACCACCATGGAGCAGGTGTAGCTGGTTTCCTCACATACGAGCGGTTTTGGGGGATCGATATGTTTGCTGCTTGATTGATTAAGGACATGAAAGAGTTGTAATTTTCCTCCGGTGAGGCATTTTGTACACAAGTGTGGAGCAATGAGTCTACAATTTTGGAATATCGACACCAGTCTGCTTTATGTATGTCCCATTTGTTTTTCGGGAAGCTTACAGTCTGTTTTATTGGGGTTAGATAGGAAATTATAATGGCCAAATGATCCGATCCCAGCGTGTACGGTACGATACTCCATTGGAAGTCACTTGAGATGGATGGAGAGATTAAAGTTAGGTCCACTGCTGAAGGTCGGTGTCCTGGTCTTGGGATAAGAGTGGGTGAACCGTCATTGAGGATTATCAGGTCGTGGTCGTCCAATAATTCTTTAACTGCTTGGCCCGGTAGGTCTTCATATACGCATCCCCAAGATGTGCTGTGTGCGTTGAAATCACCGCAGAGGATATAGGGAGGCTCTAGTTGTCTGAGTAGGTGGTGCCATTCCTGTAGATCTACCTGCGTGCGTGGGGGACGGTAAATAGAAATAACAGTGAGATTGTAAACTGGCAATACGATCTGGGCAGCGACGGCTTGGAACTGATGAATATTGGTTAAGTCTAGTTCGATCTTTCGGAAATCTAGAGTAGTTTTAATCAGTAGTGCCACACCGCCGTGGCCGTCTATACGATCTTCTTGGAGAGTTGAATATCCCCGAAACTTAGTTGCTTGGCGAAACCAGGTTTCGCTGATGCAGCTACTGATATTTTTTGAGAGACTAACTCTTGTTGAAGGGTTTCTTTATTTGAGATCGCTGATCTGGCGTTCCACTGTAGTATCTTAAATTCCTCCATTTGTTGCGAATAAGTTTGTTAGAAGCTGACGGATGACACCAGTTGGAAGTGATCGGTCGGGTGCGGAGAGAGCTTCGGATATAAAATATGTAATTAACTGCAGGAGTTGTTCAACTAATCCTTCATGTCTTGCATGGTTGGTTGTATTATGATATAGAGGAGGATATGGATTTTGGATCATCGGAGTGATGGGTAGTTGTGCTGGGATATACGGCTTTTGTTGCCAAGGTGGGGTGGCATAGATGTGTTGTGGATTTGTGGAAGGGGTAACAGAAGGTCTGTCAACTCTAGGTTGTATGGGTTTGCCGGGAGGTGGTGAGATTGGATTGAGATTTGGGGTGGATGCTGCTGCGTTTTCTTGTCGCGGCCAATGGCTTTGTGGCCCATTTCTTGCGCTGCGTTTTCCTGTTGAGGTATAGGCTGATGTGGAGGCCTCTGGGTGATAGGTGGAAATTCCTCTTCGTTCTTATGGGAGGGTGTTGCTGTAGCCATATGTGCATAGCTGTGGAGTCTTGGAAAAGAGATTGTTTGGAGACCTGGATCGTTATGAGCTGCGTTATATTTTAACTGTTTTTGTTGTTGATATGCACGGCATGTTATATCTGTGGCGTAATGGGGGCCGTGACAGTTAACGCATCTGATGGTGGTAATGTCGGAGCAGCCTTCCATGGGGTGGCGTCCTCCGCACTTATTACATCTAACAGCGCTCCGGCATTGCTGTATCTTATGTCCAAAGCGTAAGCATTTTTTGCACATGATCACTGGTGAGATGTAGGGTTCTACTGGACAACGCATGCCGAGGATGTAAACATAGCTTGGTAGACACTGAGAGCGGAATGATAACAGACACACCGGTATGGCTACGCGTTCTTTCGCTTTCCTGGTGCGAGCGTTTTCCTCGTTAAGCGTTTAACTGATATCACGGGATAGGCTGACTGGATTCCTCCTTAATTTCATTTTCGCTCAATGATGTGACGACATTTCTGATGATTCCAAGTTTATGCACAAGAAAATTAGGAATATAAACTTCCAAATTTTTGGAAGTCATTATGGGTAGTTGAACCAGTAGGTTCGCTGCAGCCGCTGATTTCATTTCGATTCTTATTCTGTTTTTCCCTAATAAATTGATGTTTATTACATCCTGCTTGATTTGAGGGTTATGTTGGAAAAGCAACTTCCCGACTGCCATTGGATGGAGCATGCAACATTTTTCTCCATGCTCTCGACAAAGACGTAAAAAGGTCCTATGTCTGTATCATTATACCGATTGTTTTTACTTGGATGTTTTTTAGTTAGGGTTGCTGGAGGTATGTTCACTGGAGGAGAGGACTGACTATTTTCACCTTGGTAAAGGGGATTGGAAATGCTTTCCTCTATCACTACGTTATTCGTCACTGCTGAACGTATAATCTTTTACTTGGTTGCCCGCCCGTTTATCTAAGATATTTGCTCTGCTTTCGTCTACTGGGGGAGTAGCCATGGCTGGAGGTGTACCTGTTGTCCTGTGTTGCAGGTGAGAGCTGAGCTGGATGGCAGTGCTGTTTTCTCCCCAGTTGAGAAGTCCATCTGGTCGTTCTCGTCTGGTGGAAGCCCTTGCTGGTAGGGCGTCTGTGTTGAATTTGGTATTAGGGCTGCACACATCTGGTTGTCATCCCCGTTGTGGCAGGCCTCCAGAGCTTGGCGAATGGATTGGCCCGTGTCCCGGACCGTCTCCATTGGGGATTGCCTCCCTACCCTGTTTTTCCCGGCACACGACACTAATTCTTTTGTTGGCGTTAGAACGGTACTTTAAAATTATGTCACACTCAGATAAAGTCTGCTATTCACAGGTAAACACGATGACTGCACTGCACATACGAGGAAGTTAACTCCGCGAGCGCTCGCGCTAGACTGTGGCCATGAAATGAATTCAGTTACTAAATTTGGGTTTAACGTTACGTCACCATACACAGGAATCAGTATAACAAAATCTACAGATCTAAGAATGAATGAAATGCATTACTTTCAACAAACGTTATGCAGACGAGTTTGAAATTGTTTCAAATCATTTCCTAGCATACCTCAGTTAAAATACTGAGTTATGCCCTCCACGGAAACAGTCTGAGATTTCATTGTTCTATTATCACAAAAAATTAAGAGCTTCACTTGCAAACCAAATACAGGAATAAAAATCCGAATGCTGTTGGTGACTGGTAACTATCTGAAGCGAAGTTTGGTAGTAACCATTTTAAACTCACGGTCCTGCCATCATGACATCGGTTTTCGTAGAGTTCCCAGAACTCTACCGAACGGGGAATCGATCCTACTTAAGTAGTGAGACTTAATTTTGTTCTTACACAGCTAATATTTTCCGTGACATTGCAAAAGATATATTAAAGACTCAAGTGAAAAATTACGACAAAAAAGGTGATCGTGGTCGCAGATGGCATTAACTCGACTAACAATAATTACTACCAGCCCATTTTTTATTATTATTTTTTGTCTTATGGCAATATGCTTCGTTATCGTCAGGTAATTAGAGGCGTGAAAGGACTGATGGCAAGAAATTGGGCCATGGCCTTTGAAGGAATCATCCCAGCATTTACCTGGAGTGATTTGGGGAAACCATAGAAAACCCGAGTCTGATGACCGGACCGGGATTCGAACCCGCCTCATCCCGAATTTGACACCAGAGCGTTACGAGCCACCCATTAACATCACTTTGTCATTACTAGTCGTATTTGGTCTACGATTATATCCATAAAATTATTTAAAAATCTACTTAAAGCAAAGTTAATAGTCGTAAATGATAATATGTCGGCATAAGTGAAATGTTTTGATGAGAGGATGTGTTTCCAAAACAATCTCTGAAATCAGAAACGCAATTCAAATTTAATTTTTTCTGTCTCTCTTACTCATTCCCGATCCCTCTCCTTTATTGTATTTTTAGCAGCCTTAAATTAAAACAATTAATGGTGTGCCGGATGCTTTATATTCTGATACGGTCATAAAATTCATATATTACTAATGTGCTAGATATAAGAAGTTTATCTTGCACTGCAGTGGTATGAGATGGAGTCAGCTACTTCAACTGGAATTACGCCTCTGCATCAAATAGCATGTGAAGGAGGTGAAAGGTTGATTTTTAAATGCTATACTTCTATAGCCAACTTCTTCGTTTCGAGTCATTATACCTCCGTGATGACGGGAGGCGCCGGATAGGGCGTTACCTTATTTGAGTTCCGGTGGTTGAAGAACTTTTATTAGAACTGGGACATATTTCGGTGGTGGTGTCTTATCACCAATTACCAGATAATGCACAAAAGTACTGGGTTAAATCCCAAACCTCTCTGTAGCGTGTATGGCGTGAATGCATACCACAATTTTGACAGTGACTACGCCGCCGGATTTGGATGTTCAGCTGGCGGACCGAGTGTAGTGGATGAACGGCTAACGTTCTGGCATCGCATTCGGGAGGACGCCGGTTCGAATCCCCGTCCAGGCATCCAGATTTTGGTTTTCCATGATTTCCCCAAATCACTCCAGGCAAATGCCGGGATGCTTCCTTCAGAAAGGCCATGACCTAATTCCTTCCCGTTCCTTGTCCCCAGTCCCATCCTGCCCTCTAATGACCTTAGCTGTCCACGAGGTGTAAGGCAATAAGGAAAAATAATAATAGTAAACTGGCGGCCCCATCGATGTGTTTCGGAAGAGCAGGTCTCAATGGGCTAGCACCGTGTTTCACCCTCTCCCTTATTTCATCTCTTATTTTACTGTCGTCAGTCTCTCGATTGGTTTGATACAAACCTCCATCCCTTCTTATTTTGCATTGTCCTCTTCATCTCAAAACACCCCTCTCAAAACAGGTCCTCCGTTATCTGCTTCATACTAACCAATCCCGCATCTCTTAAAAAATCTTTCCGGCATTCCTGAAGTCCATGCTTCGTTACCATAAAATGCTGTGCTGCATACATAGAGTTTTAAAAAGTTCTTTCTGAGTCCTAGATCAATATTTGAAACTACTTTCTCATGAAGGTTCCTTTTACTAGCGCTATTCTGCTTTTAACATCATTCCTGCTTCGGCCATCAGTTGTAATTTTACTTCGTAAGTAACAGAATTTATTTACTTCTAGTTTTGCATCCGATCCCATTTTTATATTTAACCTACTATTATTTCTATTACACTTTTGTCTTGCCTTTGATCTGTATTTATTACAGAATCCTAAGTCATTATTTTGATCGTGTCATTCAGTAACTCCTCCATATACACAGTCCGTGCTGCTGTCATCAGCAAATCCGATTATACTGGTTACTGGTATTGTCTTCTTGAACACTTAAGCCACATTCAAATTCCTCTTTTACATCTTTTATTGCTTCCTCTTTTGAAAGTTTAAATATTGCGATGTCTTATATGTATTCAATCAGAACATTGCAGGAAGAAAAGTGAGGCATAAAATTGAAGTTCAGTGCGGGCAAGTTCAGAGTCAAACAAGGAAACCAGTATTAAACGCTTTCCACCTACAACGATATTTGAGAATTACACTCTAGCTGCGGAGAGTAATAGAGCTGATCTATAAAATTTGTAACACTTAGCAGTGTTATTACTCAGCGTGATAATTTCATTCCAACTAACTCTTAATCTTTACTGAAAAACATACTTGGAAAAAAGGGGAAAATATTAATGAGAATTAGTTCATATTAATATTGAAATTTCTTATTTTACCACATTTTATTGAGACAGCAAATTTCTGTAGTTTAGCAATCGATTTGAGCTCTGTGCTCAAGTAGAAAGTGAAGTAGGATTCTTTTTACTGTTTGGGTAGTAGCAAACCGATCAATTTTGAACGTCATTTTTGGTTTAATACATCTTTATTAAACAACGGGATTAATATAACAATATCTCCCAGATAAGAGAGACCTTAAATTCATTTTGTGTTTGATAGCTGCTAAAAATTGAAAAAGGGAGAAAGGGGCGAAAAGAAGAGAGAGAGGTGGAGAAAACGAAACTTGAATTGCGTTTCTAATTTCAGAGATTGTTTTGAAACTCACTTCTGCACATATATTTTCATTTACGATATTTAACTTTGTTTTAAGTTAATTTTTAAATAATTTTATGGATTTCATCATAGACCAAATACGAAAAATATTGAAAAAGTGAATCTAATGGCTGAGCGTTAACGCTATGGCTCCGCATTCGGGAGGGCGCTGGTTTGACTCCCCATCCGGCTATCCAAATTTGAGTTTTCTTTCATTTCTCCAAGTCACTCTGGGTGAGTGGAGGGATTATTTCTTCGAAAATCCATGGTCCGAATTCCTTCCCGTTCCTTGTCTCCATTCCCTTCACAACTTTAATGACTTTGAAGTCGACGAATCGTAAAGCCAGACGCATAATAAGAAATTGATACAGTAATATTATTTAGTTTCTCTTCTCGTTGACGACTGTGCGATCTCGTTGTAGTCCACCTAACGTCGCCAGACGATACGATTTCGACGAGGTTGAAGTGCGAGAAGATTTCTTTCAGCGTTACCTCCGTGAAAGCTATCATAGTTATGTGTGCAGTTCGCTAAGAAGCACTCGGTTATGAGTCTTTCTTAACCCTTTAAGCCGGCCTCGGTAGTGTAGGGGCTAGAGTGCTAGCTCCACGTGCCGAAGGTCGCCGGTTCGAATCCGGCCGCGGGCATGGATGTTAAGTGTTGTGTGTCTGTGTGTGTGTCCTGTCCGTCCTGTGGCGTCCGCACTTTGAAGACTATGTAAAACACTGGATTTAACTGATTCACTGAAAGCTTTAATATAACACATTGAGCTGGCTGTATGCCCTCAGCTGCCAAAAGCCATTAAAATTTAATAAAAACCTTTAACTGCTATGGTTTGCCCGGCCGAGCTCTCGCTGAGTGCTCCCTTGTTTACGCCTAAGCCGTTTACCTGCGCTGGAATGCCGCGTTAGACCGCACCGCTGTGTACTGAATACGTCTGGAGCGTTGTGTCTGACGTTCGTCTGCTGTCACTCTGCGATTTTAAACCGCAGATACAAAATAACTGCTGTTAATATAACATCTAAAGTTTTTCAATTTAAAGCTCCGCTAAAAGTGAATGTCTGCGTAATCTAACATGCCGGTACTTCATATACTAAATAGATATTAAAGCAACTGAAATGTTTTTAGTTTGTGAGCGTAGTAATTTATCTGGAGAGAACCTTTCCCAATACCTTTCACAAATTCTGCACAAATTTTCCAGACTTCTTTTTGACACGGGCTAATATATTTTTAATTTTTTTTTTTTTTTTTTTTTTTTTTGTATTTCGTTTAGTTTTAGAGGCGTATAAATGTAATATAATTATTACTCTGCAGTTAACCATGGTTAGTAATTCTTTTTGTGTGATAAGCCTTGAAATATGGTACAACACACAGTGATACATTACATGTTCTGCATTGGTTTCTCGACGCACTTTCTGTATCGAACATAGAGCGCATTTACGCATTGGCGTGCTCTTCTTTGAATTTGCAATATGAATGAAATTTGGAAAATGTCCCCCAGTAAATGCTTGACGATATTCTTTATCAGAGCGTCTTCCATTGCTAGGTTCGTTCTGTTCTGTGGCATATGCTTTAACAATTTCTCTAAGGGGGCGTCCATAAATTACGTGAGGTGAAATGGGGGGGGCGGCGAAATATTACCAGGGGAGAGAGGGGGTCAACGGAAATCTCACGTGAAATTTTTTGGACTGTAGAGTTAAAAAAAAAGTCTACAAATGACGTGAAAGTCGATGTATTTCCTCGAAAAGTGCAGCTTTGGAAGGTTGCGACCTAAAAAAAAAAGGTCTCAAAAAATTGCGAGGGCGATTTCTAGGGGAGGGGGGTCTCACGGACCTGATCTTACAAGACGGGGGGGGGGTGTCAGGAAATCCTGAAAAATACCTCACGAAATTTAAATTTATTGATGCAACAGACGAAACTCTGCAACTGGCATTTTTCGTCCGGTTACTATTCGGTGAAGAGCGTGAGCATTTAAAATGCAGTGTTCGAGAATGTGGAAAAAGAACTTTTTAAACCACTTCATAGTGAAAATATAGTGTGAATTGATTCTCGCTTATCTGTTGGTCTTATCAGCAATAGATATCATATGATATTCCGTTAGAAATATCAGGAAAAATGACAAACTGCTGGAAAGTTAACTTAATCCCCACTTGTGTCCTGCAGCTTAATCGACAAGCACAAGCTGTCAAACGCGTCACTAAAGCATTCTCCTTTTCCACACATTTCGCTCGCACAATCTGTAGCTTCAAACTCTGAAAAATGGTCATTTACCACTAGCTGATGTACACAGCTTAGGAAAATTACATCTAGACACTGTCATCCATATCAAAGTGATCATATTCACTGTCGCTTCTAGTAAGAATCTCCATTATTTCTTCCGTGGTACAAACACGACGGCGTATTCGGGAGGACGTTGGTTCGAATCCCCGTCCAGGCATCCAGATTTGGGTTTTCCATGGTTTCCCCAAATCACTCCAGGTGAATGCCGGGAAGCTTCCTTCAAAAGGCCATAGCCGAATTCCTTCCCATTCCTTGCCCCCAATTCTTTACCATCTCTAAAGACCTCGCTGTTAAGAGACGTTAAGCAGTTAAAAAAAATATTGACTGTATGCCATTTTCTCAGCGAAAACTAAAAGGAAAAGAGCAACACAAATTAGATCGCAGCTGCCAACGCTCAAGGGTCGAATAAGGAAAACAACTAACCACCCTGGGTGGAAATATGGCTACATAGCCAGGCCGCTAAGAGGCTAGCGTGTTAACACGTCTGGAGCACAGACAGGGCGGCGAGGCGGCGCGTGTATACACGTCTGGAGCACAGACAGAGTGGCAAGGCGCCGCGTGTATACACGTCTGGAGCACAGACAGGGCGGCGAGGCGGCGCGTGTATACACGTCTGGAGCACCTGGGCGCAGTAGTAGCAGCGCGCGTTAACACGTCTACAGCAGTCAAAGGGTTAAGTATATTATTGCCTGGCGCAAGTAACTACGATTCGACGTTATATGTTACGCATAAGTCATTAGTAGGTTCGACTTGTTTATAATAAATGCAAAAAAAAATAAAATATTTGGAACGCCTAGAGTTGAACCGAGGACCGCGCGTTTTCAAAACTAGAGCGTTAACCACAACGGCAATGAGTTCTTGTTAACAGACAGCTTGTGCAGTGTGTAAAGAACCCTATCCCGCCTCGGAAATCAGTTACATTCAACTGGTCTTAGACAATTTTCCGAAATAATCTCTTTATTATAATTTATATAGTTTTCTACAACTAAAAATTATGGGTCTTTGAACATTTCCACCCACTGCTTGGCCCACACATTTCATTATGTGTAGGAGTATTGGAGAGATTAAGCCAAATCAATAAATAATAAATATGATTATAGTTTTACGCGAATCATTTGGAATAAAAGGTATCACTGAACCACATGTTTGCCTCGCTTTATTGCAATCTTGTTAATTACAACTTTAATGATATGTTTCCATGGGCGCCGGGAGGATTGCTTCTAGGGGGGGTGCACCAGGGCTGCGTTGGGGCCCCCCTCCCTATCGGCCCAAAAATTTCCTTTTTTTTTTAGCTCTACTACTGCCCACACGGCGACCCGGGATGCGGGATGTAGGGGGGTGCACCCGGGATGCAGGGGGGTGCACCAGGGCCGTAATTGGTGCTCCCCACCCCCTATCGGCCCAAATTTACGGGCGACCCGGGATGTCAGGGGGGTGCAAGTGCACCCCCTTGCACCCCCCTCCCGGCGCCCATGTATGTTTCACATCCCGAATTTAAGAAAAATATCGCTGGAATCAAATCGGCCATATCTTGTCGAAAATGACAGCCAATTACGTGACAGGAAAAGGCATTGCTTGACTCTGGATTGGTCAGTAGCCTTTTACTGAAATGTAGAGGAAGAGTGATGATCTGCTCTGCCAATAAGAATCGTCGATGGGCGGAGTATTCCTGTTATGTTACAGGCATTGATTTAAGGAAATTAAATACAGTTCGCGCTGAATTGAATACCCGCCAATGAGATAGTTTAATGGGCGGAGTAAGCAGATACGCTAAAGTTCCCTGGGAAGAAAAACTCTCCAGTGATGCCACATAGTGCAAAATAAGGGACTTAGTCTCAGGCGGCCACAGTCTATTTTTTTTGCCAAAGACTGTACATATAACATGCAACTGATGACATTGAATCTCCAAATCATAATGACGCCTATACACAACACCAAAAATCTAATAAATTTCATCTCGCACATTGCAACATGGAGAAGCTGCTAATTTTCGCATTAGTACAGTAGCTCTGAATGATTCAATTCAGTTAACTGGTAGACAGAGTTCAAGCGGTGAAGCATAAGAGCAGTCGCTTTCTATAAATACAGAACTTCTCTACTATTAGTCCTCAAAATTTGTCCAATTTGCAGATGAAGAATATAGAAATTAAAAATACTCCATATTTATCTACAGAATATATTTCAAATTTTGTCATTGAACTGATTAATGAGTGGTTTACAGCTAAAGGCTTGTCTTTAAACTTTGTTAAAACTCAGTATATGCAATTCAGTACATCACACAGACTAACACCAGATATAAACATAAAATTTGCAGGCCAGTCCATTCAAGAGGTAGAGAGTGTGAAATTTCTAGGTTTGTATATTGATCACAATTTAAATTGGAAAGTACATGTTTCTGACGTATTAAATCAATGGGTGCAGCGACATTTGCAATTCATACAATTTCAGCAACAGGTGATCTCTGTATGAGGAAGCTAGTTTATTTTGCTTATTTTCACTCCTTATTGTCATTTGGAATAATATTCTGGGGCAATTCTATCCACAGAGACAAAGTGTTCAGAGCCCAAATGTGTGTAATTAGAATTATGTGTGCGGTTAGCAATAGAACTTCTTGTAGAGAGCTGTTCAAGAAGTTGGGGATTTTAACATTAGCATCTTATTATGTATTCACATTAATGTCCTTTGTAGTCACAAATTATACTTTGTTTGAAACAAATAGTAAAATACACAATTATGGCACTGGAAATAAAAATGATCTTCACAAGGATGACAAGTCATTGTCATTTGTTCAAAAAGGGGTCCGATATTCAGGGATATATATCTTCAATAAGCTCCCAACACATCTTAAATGTCTAGCAGATGATAAGAATAAAGTCAGGAAAAAATTGAAAGAATTTTTAATTGACAATTCCTTCTACTCTGTCAAAGAATTTATTTTTAAAGTATCTAAAAAATAACTGCCAGTAGCTTGTGTAAATGTAGTTTACATAACTAATTTACCATGTATGCTATGACTGTACATATCCTGGTGTAGGTATTTATTTTGTTATGCAATTGTTTACGGTACCATGTATGCTATGACTGTACATCTTGTGGTGTATGTATATTTTGTTATGGATTTTTTTAATTTATGCATTGACTGTACATCTTCTGGTGTATGTATTAGTTTGTTATGGAATTGTTTAATGTACCATGTATGCTATGACTGTACATCTACTGGTGTACTTATTATTTTGTTATGCAACTGTTTATCTGTAAATTGACAACTTTCCATATCCCACAGAGGCAGTCTCTTATATTGGGATCAATGAAAATGAATTTATTGTATTGTATTGTATCCTCATTTTCCTGTATTTTACGGCAGTCATGTTTTGACTTGGAACTGCAACATGACGTTACAATGTATTTTATTAGTGTATAAGGGATTAATTAGTTTAACTTGCCAGAGGTGGAATAACTTACTCCTGGACAACCGACTTTTACAATATTTATTGCAGTTGAGTAAAGCCAGGCATCACGATCATCAGAATATTTCTAAAACCATCCATTGTTTTGTTTATTACTATAGAGACCTATTGGGTTGGGCGGATTCAAAGAGAACGAAACATATGGCTGCCTCATAAGCTATCCTCTACTCATGCTGCCTGGAACAGTCCTTCTTAGCTGGAGCCCATCTTAAATCCCTTTTGTGGGCCAGATTCATTGGTGACATTTTAATGATCTGTACCCAAGGGGGAGACAGCCTATTCAGTTTCCTGGGGAAGCTTCCCCATCACAGGACTTGCCACATGTGCATCCTCCCATTATATATCAACTCACCTGTAACCATTGCCCAGCTTCCTACATTGTTCTGACAACGAATATACTGGCCATCAGAATGAATGGATATAGACAGTCGATATGCACCCAGAACCCTCACCACCCTGTATTTTCTCATGGCACCAACAACTTAAATATATGCTTCGCGGTTCACGACATCAGAGTCCTTTCGGACAAAAGCAGCATCTCGGAATTCAGAAAGTGGGAACTGGCTTATCAGTATCAACTGGAGACCAGAAAACCACCAGCACTAAAGATAGCACCAATTTTCCTCCCCCCCCCCTTTTCAACCACACCCCTCACCTTCTACATTTTTCCAGAGAACATCACACACCAGAGCCTACGTTTTTGTAGTTTGCAACTTCTTAATTTTAAATTACCAAATATTTTTATTTTATCTCACTATTTCTCAGGTTTTTGCCCATACATAGATGGTTTAAAAAGCAATATAGGACCATCATCTGATGTCTACCACGTTTCTGTGATGGTTTCCTATGTACAGGTTCATTATTTATTATTATTTTATGGTTTATGCCTTTCAACACCCACACTCACTTTCCACCATGTTGTTTATTCCCCTACCATGAGCTATCGGCCTTGATGGCTGACTCAGTTGGCTACATGCCTCCATAATGCAGCCATCTCACTCTACTACTGAAGAAGGACTATAGGCTCGAAAATTTTGCTCTATGTGTGTGCTTGTTTATTCTGTGTCGCAATGCCACCGGAATCCTCTTCTATGGTGAACGGTGGTTTTTCTACTATTCAAATGTTTAATTTATCCACTTTCAGTGCCTTTGTTTCCTAATATATATATTATACACACTGGTCCAAATTACAAGTGCAACACCCAGACAGGATTGTGATAAACAAATTAAATTTGAACTCAAGTATCCACATATGAAGAGTATTAAAATATTAACAATTAAAATTTTTACATGTAATAATATGAGAATTATGGGACTATTTAGCATGGAAAATTGCTATCTTTTCTTGAAATATAAATGATGAACAAAATGGTGTAATATGACACTATTTTGTCCAAAAGTTCTCTTGACCAAGTATAAGGCAAAGAGTCATGACCCTCCACACCCAAATGTCCAACTAGGAGAGAGTTTGGAGAGTTGGTATGTTTGAAATCGGTGCATCACGTCATGAAATCTCCTGAAGTATTGGCCACAGTATACAGATTTGTTACACAGTGGATGATAGAAGGCTCTAGTACTTCAAGTGCAGGCACAGGTCCATACAGAACTACAACAACACATGAAGACCACCAAATTGTGTGGCTGGCTGTTGCTGGCAGACAGATGTTTAGAGACCAGATTAAGGCAGCGGTTACACAGAAGGTCCAAACTTGGATGATTGTAAACCAATTGCTTGAATCAATATTTTCCATTAACCTGATTTTATCATCTAACCTGGTGTAATGCAATATACAAATTGACACTTGAATGCTGTGCATTTGTTTTTAAAGACGAGTCTCAATTGTGTCTGTGGCAAAGTGATAATCAGCAACATCTATACAGGCACAGTGGAGAAATGGCCTACCATTTTTTAAACTCAGAACATCACACAGTTCCAGCCACTGATGCCATGGTTTGGGGGCAATCAGTATGGACAATAGGACTGAGTCGGTTGTTGTTGAAAGCACAATAATAGCCCACCACTATGAGGGTTGGGTGCTACATCCTATTGTGATACCCTTCAGATCCACCAACCAAATTGAATCTTCCAACAGGATTATGACCATCCTCATACTGTGGCCATCACAACACAATCCTGGCAAGGTGTTATGATAGCAATTTTAACCACACAGTCCCCACATTTGTCCCCAACAGAGCTTGATAGGGATGACAGAAGTAAACACATTAGGTAACATGTTCACCCAGCACAAACTGTGCAACAGCTGACTGCACAAGACATGCAGGAGCAGATATAAATACCCAAGAAGACCTCCGAACAAATAGATTCTAACCGGCAGAGATCCACATAGGTACCGTGCTCAATGCAGATGCAGTTCTTACTGACAACTATACCTAACGGCAATAAATACAGCCTGATCCATTTAAATCTGTTTTCATTTCTTCTGGGTATGAACCTACTTATATTTACGTTTCCTAAAATTCCACCATACCTGTCTGCTGTTGCACTTTTAATTTGTGCCAGTGTATATATATAATGGTTCTACAAATTTTTCTAAGAATTAGACAATGTTTTTCATTTCTGTAGATTATATCTTCTATTTTCTAAGTTGAACATCTAAAAAACATTATACTTATAAATGGAATTCAAATAAAATCAGGGGCAGTCAGTCAGATCTCACTTGGAACACCAAAGATTACTTCTTAGCTAAGTCTCTCCATTCCGCACTTTGATCTTCAAGTCTCACCTAATTCTATTGTTCTGTCTTACCTGCTAGCACTTTCTCTGCCAGCCCGTCACCTGTAACTAACACTCACATTACAGTTTGTGGACTGATGTAAGTTATTTTGTGTAGGAAATATTCAAAACTGAAAGAATGGTAAGGAATAGTATCTGGTTAAATGCAGCCTCATAAAAATTATCACTCTTTAGATATAACTCTTCAAACACGTGTTAACATTTGAAATGTAACTGAGTTATTTGCAGAGGAAAATAATAAAACTTTGCACGTAACTTGGACGTTGGATCAATCCCACTTGAAGGAGGAAGTGGCATCCAGTCCTTTTGCTTAGGGTTTACCACATTGCCAAAATCATTAGAGGCAGGGGAGGATTGTGGACAAGGCAAGGAACTCGAAGTAATTTGGTCATGACCTTTTGAAGGAACAATTCCTGCATTTGCCTGGAGTAACTTTGTGGACCCATGGCCAATTGAAATCTGGATGACCAAACAGAGATTTCAACCGAAGTTCTCTAAAATGTGAGTCCAAGCATTTCCACTCATCATCGATCTCAGTTTTCCATATCCCAAAGCACATTTATTTCACAGGCTTTTTAAGTTACCAGATTCTGAGAAGAAAATTCCTTTACAGTGTAAAATGGGTTAAGCTATCATGATTTTATAGATAATATTTTATTTCTTGGGTAGGGCATTCACTAAAAAAGATACAGAAAATGATACCTTTTCCTCTGCAGCTTACAATGACTTCTAATCCCTGTGGAGGTTATATTTCATACTGGTATCAACTTATATATGTCAACACTGAGACTGAGGTGTTCAGTATATTCTACTTAAAAAAATAATCTAGAAGCTAGTGTAAAGTTTATCTAGGTTTTTATTGATACTATACCTTGGGGTTTATTTTTAAAATAATTGTTGGAGAATGTTTGTTGACCTAAATAACTATTGCAATTGTGAATAATTTCCTATGGAGGGGATATCTTAAGCGAGTTGGGAGTAAAAGTTTGAAAAATATATCAAATTTCCTGTTTTCATATAATCTATTATTTCCTATGAAAATATTGCAAACTGTATTTTTTAATTAAGTTGCTGAATGTTTCATTCCAGTATAATTACTAGCTATAAAAACACCCTGTAATTTTGTGTAACTGTTTTCATGGATGGTTTTCTCTTCACATGTAACATTAAAGAGCATCCCATAAACTACATTTCTTGGTACAGGTGGGAGAGAGAGATTGGATAGTAAGCTGTACTGAGATACATGTGGGTGGGAGTAGGGGTGTTTCTAAGCAAAGCTACAGAGCTTTTAATTTTATTTGTCACAGTTAAAATAGGGTAAAGTAGATACAATAGCATGTAGATATTTATTCCTGTAATTCAATTATCTCTACATTTTAGATACACTGTATACTGACACTGCCACATGTGAATGTGACTTGAAATCATGATGTTCACATTGGGTTGGCACATTTGATTTAACTGACAGGCATTGGTGTTCTGCACCAAAAAATATTAGATGCACAGCAACTAAAATCAAATTCACTGAAGCAGCGTATTTACAGTCCAACTAGTAGGATCTTGCTATATGGCTACTGTTCTATGCAATTGCCCAGGGACAGCGTTAGGGGGGGGGGGTTAAGCAGGGCAAAAGTACCCGGGGTCTGAGCCACCAAAGGGGGGCCCACTGGCCTGGGTGCCTAAATAAATAGAAATCAAACACAAATTTTAAAATCTGCACCAATAATTTTAATCATTTTTATATTAAAATTTTCTGAGTTATCAAAAAAAAAAGTGTTAAGTAAAAATATTTTCGGGGTGGGAGGGGAGGGGACCTAAGATCGCTTACCCGGGGCCCGAGAATCGTAGCGCCGGCCCTGCATTTGCCTATTCACACTCCAACAAAGTTGGTCAAACCAATTGTCATCACTCTTACCTTCCCCCAGCAGAGAAATGTCTTAATCATGTATTATTTCAAGTAGAATGAAAAGAATCTTGGTAGTTCTTTACTTTCTATCCATAGCTTTAGAGAAAAAGAAAAGTACAGTTTGAATCAAAAATTTGTTTCTTTATCGAGTAAACTATTGTGACACAAGGATGTTGAATGAAGTAGATATTGAGGATAACAAAACATCCTTCAGAATGAATTTTTTTAGTAATCAAAGTTGGTCCTTCAGTTTCAAAATACAGTACATTCTTGGATGAATCTATAACTACAAAAGGGAGCATATGAGAATCTGAAATTCTGTTATAAAATATCTCCTCAGACGCTTGGGAAAGTGATACCTGAATCATGCAGAGCAATTAAGAAAATTCTCTGACATGACTATCTGAAGGCGAGTTAAAAATTACATCATTTAACATTCACTAATATCTGATGAAGCTATATATAAAAAATTGTATTGAAAACCAGATAGTCTTTATACTTATTGGTTTTAATTTAGCTGAATGAATTATAAGAGAATAGTAATGACTTTAAATAGTAACAAAAATTATATGAGAGCTCTCAATGCAAATAACATTTTTTGTTGCCGGAAAGTCAAATAAAATTTGCTTTTATAACATTGTCACCACTTTATGAGTGATTAAACAATTTCAATATGCCTTATTAAGTTAAAAAATAGTTGTTAGTCACATAGATGTTCTGTTGGGGAGGTACAACTGAATCACGTTTAAGGCCTGGTTCCCACGTATCAGCCATCCTGATTTCTGTTTATCACATTCATTCTGGTAGGATGCTGGAATGATCTCCAATCTCTCCCTTATAAGCTACATTCATAACAGACAAAAATCAAGTTATCATACAGATCCTAAGTTATAAGTTTCACAGATCAACGCAACACAAAGATTCCTCCCCTAGTGTGAAATGCTCCAGATATAACAAATATGGTTCTAGCCATGGCGGGGTTCCAGCGATTCTATTCTCATTATTCACACACTAAGCATCTTGAATAATCAGGTTTTTCAATGAAGTCCTTGCATTTGTTTGCTTTTAGGGTAATATTGGCTATTATGTGATGTGCTGTAAGCTGTTACCTGGAGGATTAAGGAAAACATCACCATAACAAAAACTGATGCTGCTAAAATAGTAATGCATCGAGGAAAGATCATTACATAAGAACAAAAAAGTAAAAATTTCATGGACAAAAGAACCATGTTTTCAAAACCAGTAATACCTTCAAAGCTGGTAACTGTATGATTTAATTTTGAATTTAATGTAACCATGAAGCTTTTGGTTTAAACTGAACTTGCATTGGTGTCAGATCTGCACATGAAGTATCTGCTCCAATCTGATGATCATTACTCCAATTTCTTTATAATAAATGCAATTTGTTGGACTTGATCGAGTGCTTTGTGGGACATTACCAACTTTTCCACTCCTCTTTATATTCATGCTCAAGGAAATGATTTATAATGGAAAAATTTTGGTTGAATTGTGATAGCTTCTCAGATCAAATACTTACACTAAGATGAAATCATAAATTTTTGGACACAAGCAATCCACTTCTGTAACATAATCTCATCCGCTATAAACAAGAGCACTATATATATGAAATAGTAAAGGTACCAACATATTACCAAATCTTGTATTTCATTTAAATAATAAGTGTTAAATTATTTAAAAACATTTATTTCTATTCTATGTAGCATTTGTTCATCACATACATAACAAAAATTTATCTGCTTCATAGAAATGGCTTCATATAGAACATAACGACAAGGCCAAAACATTAGTAAATACTATTTTAGTATCAGAGTTTTATTGGTATTACAATACTCATTATAAACTATAGTTAATTATAAGGATTCTAACACTGATAGCAATAACGAAATTGGGGACTAAACAAAAAGGTTTACATTATGTTTTTAGATTTTATGGTTCTGTTTTGAAATGTAATAAGTCTCAAGTTATATAACTGCATTAACTGTTTAGAAATTAATTCATTTCTGAAATATTCTTTGCTAGACCTAATAAATACTCATTACAGATCATGAACCCTTAAATTATATATTGCAACATCTGAAAATAAGATAGGATAGGGAAAATAAACAGTTACCCGTCACTTACCACAGATGAAGGCAGGAGGGCGAGACACGTAAAAACACAAAAACAAAAGAATTAAACAATATTTCGACTTTAGTCTTACTCATGTAGGAGGCGCCTCCTACATGAGTAAGACTAAAGTCGAAATATTGTGTAATTCTTTTGTTTTTGTGTTTTTACGTGTCTCGCACTCCTGCCTTCATCTGTGGTAAGTGACGGGTAACTGTTTATTTTCCCTATCCTATCTTATTTTCAGTGCCTCACGGCAGTTTCTTTATTTCCTTTATCCATATTGCAACATCTGTACTCCAGAAAAAAAAAGAAAAAAAAATACAGGGACACTTATTTTCATAAGTCTGATATCTAACTGTGCTTACAAATTCACCTTCATTATTGTATTAGTCTAGTGGTAGTCTTGAAGTGAGGTTTTGTATCCTGGAGAAATCCAGGGACACTAGTGTAGGACTCAATGTAACATGATTGTAATGTTATTTACATATAAAAAGTATAAAAAAGACAAGTTTAGTTTACAGGCATTCTGAACTTAAGCATTCATATTTTTTTAATTGTTCAATACTTGTTTCCCTAATACATATGGGACATCTCCCACGTATCATTAGTTCCTTTACTATGCACTCACTACAAAACCAGTGATCACATGGTAGCCTTGTGACTGACTCAAAAACTGGCAGTGGATCCAAACAAATGACACACCTCAAACTTACTAAGTGCTCCGGATCAAAGTTATCAAAGTCAGAGTGTGAAATCCCCTGGTCCAGGTTCTCAGACTCTGTAATTATATCCTCAGATCCTCTGGCAGCAGTAGAAGAGAATGCAGGTATTTCCAAATTTATTTCTTCATATACTATTGATATATCATCATCAGAATTCTGATTCTGGGTTACTGGAAATGGGGAATTATTATTATTTGTGATGGCCTCATAAGTAATAATAACATCATCATCAGATTCTAAGTTCAGTGAATGGGAACAACTTGATGAGGCACTTGAAAAAATTAGTACACAAAATCTGTTTGTGTGCTCCATTTGCTGAAAAATCAAGAGTTAAAGATACAATGAGTACTACATAAAAGCAAAAAAACTTTTTAAGCTCTACTATATGCTTCTATTCAATTTAGCGCTATTGTATGGATGATATGACTACATGCAAGTTTGCACATATTAAGAAATATATGTATGAGCGACAGTAAGGCATCAAACTAATACCACTACTAATGAAAAAAACTCGAAACTCACTTAAAAATTTGTGTTTAGAATCTTCTGTTATAGTTGTCTCAATAAAGAAAAGGAATGTGAGAGATGAAGGTAAGCCTAGCACGCCATCGATAGTATGGAGTTAGGAAAATGCAATTTATATTTCGCAGAAATTGTTTCATGAAGTTCAGTTATCGAAGTAGGCTATAAAGATGTCGCATACGCCACTGAATTCCCGAGTTAGGATGTGAATACTATTTAACCCTTAAGAAAATGAATAAAATAAGATATGAAGCAAATTCGGTCTAGAACATTCGCTCACTCAGATTACACGTGTACATCACACAGAATAACACGACAGACACAGAAAATTTGCCGACAAGTTTCTTCAAGAAGTAATTTAAATTAGAGGGTACATACCTCTGACTCACTAAAGCCATTGACTGCGGGCATATTTACAATTCCTATAACTTTAGCCACAGAACATATCAATATAAAGACACTTGTTTATTTTGACTCTTTAATGTTATATTTAACAACCTTCCAGGCAATTCAACTAATGAAGTATTCAACGCCAAGAAATGAGTGATAAGAATTATGTGTGGGGTTTTCAGAGACATTCCTGCAGACAGTTAGGAATATTAACATTCATGGCATAATATATATATACATCAGTGACCTCTGTAGTCAACAATTATGCTATGTTTGGAGGAAATAGTAAAACAAACAATAGGATACTTGACACAGAAAGGAAAATTATAAAATTTTGATTGACAAAGGTGGAATAGATTGTAATTATACAGAAGATTAACTTATTACTGTTTGTTCCATAAAAGTTAAAATAATATTGCTTCTAATAAAAATATAAAAAGCAGCCCAATTCCAGTGATAGGAAACACGAATCAGAGCGCGTGACGTCACTTCATACTAAACACCAGGTTTGCCCTAGAGTTGTCAACCATCCGGTCTTCGGCCGGACTGTCCTGTTCTAACGCGATTTGTCCGTGTCCGGTTCGCTACATGCTACCGGACGGAAAATGTCCGGTTATTAAGAAATTTAAAAAATTATGGAAAGAAACAAGGTAGTCACCCTCCTAATTCCCCTCAAAATTTAACAACAGTTTGTCGGATATCTGATTGTCTCAGTTAACTACTTAGCACGTTACATATACGTAATGAGTGATTTGCTGAAGAAAGTGCAGAAACGTTATTGTTGTTTCAGAGAGGAGTGGCTATCAAATGACGAATTTAAAACGTGGCAACGTAAAGAAAACTATTTCTCCGCATATTGTATAGTGTGTAAAATCAATTTTACTGTAAAATTTGATGGTAGCTATGAGAGCAGTGAGTACAGATGGACATGTGAGGGAAACAAAATCAAAAACTAAAACTGCAGTTTTAACCAATTAAAAAAAAAAAAACTGTGCTGAAGAATGCACTGTTTATTCTGTAGATGTTTGGTAGACATACCATGAAGTAAGCATCACCATAGTTATATATGTCAGGATTGTTTTAATAAATTACTTCCACGATTACTACCAGATTCCAATATAGCACAGAAAGTATGTAGCGGCCGCACAAAATGTGATTCAATAGGGTATATGCATGTATTTTTTTATTTTTTAATCAATTATTTACATTCGTACATAACCGCAAAAAATATAACATTGATGTAAATATTAAGATTTAACATCAAAATAAACACTTTAAAACTGAAATACAGTTCCGCCGATTTAAACGCTGCAATTTTGGCGCGCTGCACTGTGACGTGTAAGTATACGACCGCATTGGCGTACTGTGTAGCGTGGAGTGTTTCATCTCAAAACTTTCATGTTTTCTAACTAATATCGATGTTGAAGGAGGTCAAAAACCCTATTGTAAGTACTGTATTGTACCTGTGTGCAAAAATACTAAAAGAAATACACTTTGTAAAGTTTATTTTCTTGTTCCGCGAGATGCGAATATAAGAAAAAAGTGGTGTACCACTATGAGAAAAGATTTGCAACTAGTTGTTTATTTTATTGTGAAGATTATTTTCTGTAAGTACTTAGAATTTCTGTATTTATGCATTTTAGGAAATGTAACACAAAAATTAGTCACCTGTTCAAACTCTAATCATATCTTACTTGGAGACCATCAGACATTTTAAGAACGGATTGCGATCTCCTTCATATATGTTGAAGGGCACATAGCTTATATGTGTGTGCTATAGTCGTTTTTCAAAATGCTACCTAGTTTTTGAGATATTTGCATACAAATAAACAATAAAATTCTAGATGACGGTATATAGTAAATTATTGCCCCACTTTAACAAATGGCAGCCTGGTCTATGGGGTAGGGTGCTGGCTTCATTATTTTGTGACCAGAGTTCAAATCCCCGCAGAATCAAATATTTTTACTTTTTTTTATCTTCAAAAATTGTCAAGCTTCACTTTTGTTAAAACTTCATTTACATATAGCACGAATTAAAATTTAGAACAAGTCACATTGCTTACAACAAATACACCAAACCCTAATTTCGGCCCATTTATCAACAATGGCTTCCCAATATGACTCCCTCCATACCCAATGAAATTAAGTCATAAGACGAATCTGTTAGTAAACTGGAATCTGACACAGGAATTATGCAATGTTCATAAGCATTTGTCACATGGTCTTCCATTTCCTTGTTGAGCTATATTTTTCGTCACGGATAGGCCTACTATTTTATTTTTCTAACAAATCGAGTATAGAACAAAGAAAGAAAAAACTATCTTCCCAATGCTACGTATTTCGTTTAAATACCTCTTGATGATATACAAGTAAAGAAACGACGAAAATGAAATAAATAACATGATAGGAACTATTTCAATTGAAAACGCACCGAAACAACTTATTAAAAAGTGAAAAAATGTAAGAATGGAGACTTTCTTGGCGAATGATAGCGATGAAGTTTTTAACGGTGAGTGGCCGATTTGTGTAGTGAAAAGACAATCCGTCAGTAAACCCGTGAATTTATAACGAAAAAAAAAAGAATTTCAGGAAAAAAAAAAGGACGCGGAATTGTAGGTAATATGATTTGTTTTAAATATTATTTCACTCAATAAAAGAACGTAAATGAAGTTTTAACAAAATAAAAAGGTTAAGCTTGACAATTTCTGAAGATAAAAATATTTAATTCTGCGGGGATTTGAACGCGGGTCAGAAAATTACGAAGTTATTACCCTACCGCATAGACCACCATTTAACAAAAACGGGTTGTAATTTACTATATCGGAATATTTTGTTTATTTGCATGCGAATATTGAAATATCTATCACTTAATTACCTTGTGTGACGTCCCACTCACAAGCCATTGCTTGGAAATAATATGACAAATAATATTGTAATCAATGTTTGTAAATAAGTTTGTAAGTTAATGTATAACAGGTTTTCACAGCGTAGTAGTATGTATAGTCATTGGGGTAATTTAAGATTAAATGTTGTAAGTTTGTTTGCTTGAAGTTGGCACCAGTGTGGTAAAAAAAAAAAAGAAAAAGGAGGAGGAAGCTATTATGGTGGCGTAAAAGTTAGCGTGCAGATTTTTGTGTTCTGGAATGTTTGTAGTAATTTTATAAAGAGTGCACGTTGGTTTGTTGATAAGAGTGAATAAAATTGAGTTAAACGAGAGCTCAAGCGTTTTATTGTAATTATTATCCGTTGCGCATCAAACAGTGTAAAACTATATCTAATTAATTTAATACTAGCAACGTGTGCGAGGTGGTAGCATAAACCGTTAAAATCAACAACTTGGGCCAAATGCTGAAAATGACGGGCTACTGCAATCTATGATGATTTAATCATAGATACCTCGCACTTGCAGCTTTCACTGCTCTGAGCTTAGCGGCCGTAACATTTGGATTTGTAGCAAAATTTCTTGTCATCATGAAAGCATCAATTTTTGGAAGATTATCCACCTGTGCTTTCAGAAAAACGCTTTCAGTCATTATTTGGTGTGGGTGTATTATAGCAAGAATACAATATCTCACCAGTTATGCTGATATATTAATATAAACTTCAACACAATCGCAAAGCTATTAGAACCCCCAGTAACTACGTCTTTGTTCACAATAATATCGTGTACTTGGTTACATTTCCCTTGTATTTTTTAGCACTTTTGATTAAATAAATATCGAATAAATTGGGAAAAAAACGTTATAACGGTAATTATATACTAATAAAGTTTCAAAATAATAGTAATAGATGTAAATTGAATTTCATGCATATTCCCTATTGCGGAAAACGTATTAGCATCACGTACTTTATCTCTAATAATAGAGGAAATTGGAAGCAAACGCACATTTTTCGATTGCCTGCGACGCCTCTAATAAAGGTACATTACATCCGGTATAAATTCGTTTTTTTTCACAAAGAATTTTTTTTTGGTTTGTTTTCTTCAGTCTTTCGACTGACTTCATGTAGTCCTCCATCCCTTCCTATATTGTGCTAACCTCTTCACCTCTGTCTTCCTCTACAGTTCTTTCCTTGGACTATTCTCTCCACCAGCAAATTAACCAATCCAGCATGTCTCAAAATATGACCTACCAGCCTGTCTTTTCTTTCTATAAATTTCTTCCGCAAACTTCTTTCCTCACCCATCATTTCCAAAATTCCATCATTTCTAACTTTGTCTGTCCACTTAATTTTCAGCATTCTTCTGTAGGACCACATTTTAACTGCTTCAATTTTCTTTCTTTCCGGTGTTCCGAAAGTCCATGTTTCGCTACCGTAAAGTGCTGTGCTCCACACATAGAGTTTTAAAAAGTTTTTTCTAATTCCTGGATCATTATTTGAAACTAAAATATTTCTATTTTTCATTAAGGCTCTTTTTGCTGGCGCTATTCTGCTTTTAACATCATTCCTGCTTCAGCTTTCGGTTGTAAATTTTCTTCCCAACTAACAGAAGTCACTTACATCTCCAACTGCATTCGACCCTATTTTTATATTTAATCTACTAGTATTGGTATCGTTTCTGCTACAAGGCATCATTTTAGTCCTGCTTTGATTTATATTCAGTCCAAAACCTTTTTTGTTCATGCCATTCAGTAATTTCTCAATATCATCAGCCCTTTCTGCTAACAAGACAGTATCATCAGCAAATCGAAGCATACTGATTTTTTCTTCCTGAACATTTATGCCACATGGAAATTTTTCCTTTCTTTATTGGTTCCTCTACATGCAAGTTGAATATTAACGGGGATAGACTATAACCTTGTCTCACGCCCTTTTTAACTGATTTTTGTCTATAATGATTCTCTACTTCTATTACAGCCACTTGATTCTATCTCGATACTATAGACCTAACTTCTTTAAAATTTTGAACATCTTGTCCCACCTAACATTATCAAAAGCTATTTCTAAATCAACAAATACCATGAAAGTATCTATGTTTTTCTTGATCGGCCCTTCAAGTATAAATCTTAAAGCCAACTACTCTCATAAGCTTCTAAGATGTTCATGACGAAACCTCTGCTGCTATTCCAAGTAATCTAAGAAAATACGTTGAATATGTTGGTTTGGAATTAAATAATTAAGTTGCTTTGGTGCTGATAATTGCTCGCTAAAGATTGGGAAAAAATTAATCAGTTTTTGTAAATTTCGAAGATTCCCTTAAACAAAAACACTTAACAGCGACCATTGTTTGTTGCACATTCTGCATAATACTATAAAACATCTATTGAAAATGTTATCATATGATGTCGGATCTGTAGTGATAATAGTTTTCAATGAATCTTCAAGTAGTGCAAAAAGAATTGCGTAATTGGAAGACATTTTTTAATAATTAGATACTGAATACAGCACCCTATTGCGGCAAATTCCAACAAGGTTTTTCGCTTTCTGCGGCAATTCATAGACTTCAACATAACTTGGCTGAATTTAATTTAATTGCAATGGAGCACATACTCCAGTGGAAATTTCCCTACACACCCATCTTCCCCCTTTCCTGCACCCACCTACATTTGCCCTCCAGTTTCAAACGTGTTTGTGGAACGGGTTTTCAGTGTTACGAAAACTATATCGTCTGATAAAGGAAGCCGATCAAAAAAGGAAGTGATTAAGTCTGGACTTTTTGTATAGTCTTTGACTTTATTCTTGGCCGCAGCTAAAAAATTCTATCACTCTTATTTTGCACAATCTGGCATCAATGTCATGCCAGGAAACAGTAACGCAATACTGGCTCCGCCTCCTCCCAATCTCATTGGTGGAAATTTCACTCACAGCCGTCTATACTGCATATTTTTCATTTCCTTAAGTCATTGCAGGAAACAATTAGCTAACAGGTAGGAATTAAGCTCCGCCAACTGACGATTCTTATTGGCACAGCAGTTCATCAACCTTCCATTACATTTCTATAATACTTTACCAAAATTCAGATCATGAAACATATTGCAAAAGTTGTACTTAACGGGATTGCATTAAAGTGAGGCAGGAAATAGGCTCAATGCTATATATTACTACGGTTGATTAGCATAAAACTATAACGATAAGATTGTTATACTCAAATTCCTTCGGATAATATTTCACTTATATATGTGGTCAGTCCACAAACCAACGGATAATCATGTTCCAGGAGGTAGAATTTTTAGTACTACAAAACTACAGAAACAAGACATTATTTCGGAAGTGTGTCTCTCCAGATGGTTTGAATGAAACAGTCTTCCTTCGCTGCGTTATATACACCTATACGAGGAACGTCTGACGGGTAATGTAGTGGTCCTGTGGTTAGCGTTTTGGGCTGCTGAGTGATCGGTTCCGAGTTCAAATCCAAGAAGTTCTGATTTTTTTTTTTTTTAATTTAGAAATTTATCTTTATTTGTATTATCTTTTTAAACGTACCGAAACTGCACATTGCTTATGAGTATAATGTATCCATGATTCCTTCCTAACTGCGTCAGGGAATAAGATAAACATCTGCTAAACTACCTAATGTTTCTTGACCAATTGCCGACGTAAGCATGAAAGATTTGCGGCGGCAGAAATGAAGGAAATCTACACGGGTTTCTAGCCACGCCGAAATCATATCATCTGTCCCTTTTCAAACGACACACATGTTTCCACAATAATTATTTCACAGTAGAAGGAACATCGCGTTTCAGAAAGAAATAATTTACAAGAGGAATTATTCCTGTCTTTGTAGGTGGACGATAATGATTATGAACTATATAAATAAATGAGAGTTAATCGCATAGAACTAAATATTAGCACCGCAACAAATCAAACGACCATTGTCACTAAAAAATTTATAACCAGATTATTATCATAGGACAAAAATAAATTCTTTTATAACTGGTATAAGTAATTAAAAGTAATTGAGAATCGGGCTTAAAGGCAGGGAGTTATTTAATTACCGTTTTCCGGTTTTTTTTTTACAATGCTGTTAGAAGTTTCTGACACTATTACTTCATGATCTTTACAGCATTGGGATTTATTAAATAATGGGGCTAAATGCTCTTTACTTAACAAGGCATGAAATTATTGCTCTGGCGCCAGGCAAATGCTGGGATGATTCTTATAGAAGGCCATGGCCATTCCCTTCTTTAATAACTTTAACATCGACGAAACGTAAAGCAATAAACAAATAATAAGGATAGGTAGGAGGCATTGTTAATCGATTGCAAGCCAGCTGCGACCTTCTCAATAAATTAAGCCAGCTCTTTTTTTTTTTTTTTTTTTAGATTTTATGCCTGGTCGACATTGATGTGATTATTGGCTGGATAGGAGTAGTGGCAAGGATTTCGGCCATGCCCTTGTAAAGAACCCATTCCGGTATTCATATGGAGTGATTTGGGGACACCTTCGAAACCACAAATCTGCATGGCCGAACTTGGATTCGAACCTATGTCTTCCCGAATAAGAGACCAGAGTGTAAACGATTTTCAGATGATGCGTAGTCATTCACAAACCGTCACAGCACCGACAAACGCGTGTTCTGAAATGGTAATGATGTAGAAAAATAGATATTTGTTCAACCTGTTAAACGGTAAATAAAATAAATGAAATAATTTTATTCCTTATCTATAAATGTTTTCGAGACTTTACTTTTTGTATTGCCCTCATGCAATTAACATGGATTCCCACCATATTTTCAATTACCATCTGTAAGTTGGATTGTGAAACCAACAATAACTTTTGCCAAATGTGCTGCTCATGTTAAATTATTACATGTATTATTTACGCGTTATATATTACTCGCTGCAATGTTGCCTCGATGTTCTGTTTAGTAGTAGCGCTGTAGCAATTTCCCTATACAAGAAATAGTGTCTCATAGCTGGACACACATATTGGCGAAATGAAAAATTATTTATGTTCCAGTCTGATCTAGAATATTTTCATTTAGCTGATTACTTCTCTCATAATAATTTGATTCTTTATACAGTTTACTATTCAATCACGGAATGTTGTAGCTATATATATATATTTTATCTTTGGTCATATAATTAATGAGTCCAGGTGTCTGAGTGGTAACGCGCTGGGCTGTCAACGTGCTGGTTCTCGGTTCAAGCCCACGTGCTGTCAATTTTTTCATTCTTTATATTCTTTTCACTTGTTGGAAAATACTTATCGTATAAGTAAATTTATAGATGTTTCGTGGTCAATTGGAACAGTGGAATACAATCATAAAATTAATGTTTTGGCTGAAATGAGAAAGAGTCAACGCATCATGCATGAGTAGGAACTAAAAGACAGTTTTCCGATAAATTTAATTTAACCATTACGATTTGTGCCACTCAACATTACCAATTTTTTTCTTGTGCTGAAGACTAAAGGCTCGAGATTGATGATTGGGGTATTGATGGCTGTTTAAAAATAAAGAAGGACCTAAATCAAACGAATATGCGGTTTTTGTAGCTAATTTTCCTGTTCGAGACAGTGGTATAAGCAAACAAATAAGAACTGAAAATGTGAGTAATTATTCTTACGAAAACAAAAAATCATCATTTATATATATATATACATATATGCGTAGTCATTCACAAACCGTCACAGCACCGACAAACGCGTGTTCCGAAATGGTAATGATGTAGAAAAATAGATATTTGTTCAACCTGTTAAACGGTAAATAAAATAATTGCGCGAAGAAATGGCAGCTAAGCTGCTACGCGCGCGCCGGCTGGGTGCGGGGCGGGGTGGTGACTATAGCAAGCTATCAGTGTATTTTTTCCGTTTCCCGTTTCCGTTGTGGTTAGATATTAAGTTATATATATCAGTGATAATTGAAAACACTTCCAGTTTTACGATGGTATGCCTGCAATAAAGACGTGGACGACCAAGTCAGGTCAACGAAAATCCATATCTTGGAAACAAATTGCTATCATTAATAAAAAAAAGAAAGGCAGATAAGAAAGCAAGTTTGGACGAACAACGTGATCAAAATCAACTCTATGATCTTCAAGACGAAGATTGGGATGAAATTTTAGCTGAATTTGATAAACATCAAAAACCTTCTAATAGAAGAGAAGGTACTTCATTATACGATAATCCTCAACCTTCAACTTCTGGAATAAATCTTCGTTCAGGGAAAACACTTCAACCTGTGCAAACCATGCAAGAAGATCCTTCAAACACAACGATTGAAGGTGAAGATGCTGTTGGAAATCGTGAGAAGATATCATTGGCCTATGGAGCCGGAGCTGGAAGCCATGGTTCTGGTTGTGGTGCAACAGGTGGAGGCAGTGACTTTATGATGTGGAAAAGTGTTACAAAAGTAAGAGCTAATAAAATAGTATTCCGTAATACTCATTTAGTAATGACTTGGGGATATGGACACAAATAGTTTAATGTTCAAAGTTCTACTGCTTTAAGCCAGTTTTTATCACCTGCACAATATCAATCATTACCACAATTTTGTTTTGTCGGAAAACTTAAAATATGGTTACAAGTTGTTGGTAGAGAAGCTTCTTTTAGTACTTTAAATACTTTATCAGGATCAGCTAGTATAACTCATGTTCCATTTTTAATATATAGTAAAGGTGGTAATCTTGCTTTAGCTCATGAAACTGTACAGATAAGTAGTGACACTGCTAATCCAATGCAAACAACTGGTGTTGCTAAACGAGCTGATCCCGGAAAAATATTGTGGGGAACAGCAATTTGTACAGAATATCCTACTTCAACAACTTTACCAAGAAATTGGCCTAATTATGATTCTTGGATTTTACCAAATAATACTGTCGGTGCAGGTGGTAATATTTGGGCAACTGGTTCAGCTTACGGTATTCCATTTTTAAGTAGTGTATATTCCCAAGGAATTGCTAGTCGCGCTGTAGATAATGGTGAAATATTTGAATATGAATATATTCCAAAAATTTCTCCAATTAAAACTGTTAGTAGAGCTCATGGTTTTGCAGTGAAAAAAGATCAATGGCATACAGGTAATGTTCCCAGAGTGAGCAGAATGTATACTGTTGATGATGCTAATGGTAAAATGTCTGTTGAAAATGTTCATATTGGACCTTTAAGTATTTATGATCAATATTTTGAATATGATCAAGCAACTGAAAAGAGTAATGTTTTAAGTAAAATAAATGAATGACATAAAGTAGGTATTGTTCCTTCTTTTAGTTTGGGAATTAATCCTGTTCCAAATAATGCTCCAGGGAATGAAAATTCTTATGTAAATACAAAGTTAATTATACAAATGATGACTGAAATTGAATAGATACTTGTTTTGATACATATAGTAATCACATACAATTACTTGGTCATGATGATGAATTGTTTATGTCTTATGAATGTCCAGATTTTAATACTGCTTTATATTTGGATGGAATAGCTGTTGATTCTGGAGCATGTTTTGCTAGTTCTACGACTGCTTCTACAAAACCATCTGCTAAAGTAGTTGATCAAACGCAACAAGCAGGACCAAGTAATGCAGGAGCAGTTGACGAACAACTTAATGCTCAAGAATTATTACTAAAAAAACTTAGAGAGCAACAAGAAGCAAGGAAAAGGAAATTGGAATCAGAAAAAAAACAAGTAAACAACCAAAAACATCATAAATGTATTTATTCAAACTGTAATAAATTGTATTCTATGAACAAATAAAACAAACATAAAGGATTTAGTTGTTTTTCTATAATCATATCCCAATAATTCCATGTATATTTTTCTATTCTAACATCCCATACGGGTCCTTTAAACATTTCAGTATTACAACATATAATAACAGGAGTTTTATAAATAGTAAAATCTTCTTTATGTTTTACTTGAATATTAGTTGGATCACCACTAAAAATTGTTTTTAATTGTTCTAAACTTCCTGGATCAAAATTTGGATCATCCATAACAATTAATCTTTTATTTGCACATTCTTGTAAACCAAATGTAGTTGTTTTATTATTTTTATTACACCAACCAGTATTAACCATTGCACTTGCAACCATACGTACAAAAGTACTTTTAAAACTATTAGGATCACCAATTAATTGAATACAATTTTTTTACCATTGTTTCTAATTAATACATTATAAAGAGTAATAATAAAATCTCGTTCACTATCCCAATCACTTCCAAATTGATGATCAAATAAGTCCTTTAAAATTTTTAAAGATACTTCTACTGAATAATAATATATATTAAAATCTACATGAAAAGCTTCAAAATACACTTTATCAGCACTCACAATGAAATAATATAAATCATTGAGATCATATGTTGCAACAATAATTTGTACATGTTCAATTGCATTTAAAAATATCTTATCTGACAAAGTAATTAAACCCAATCTATTTCTCCATTCTCTTATTACTTTTACCTTGGCAATCGGTACATGATAACGTTATTTCCGAAATCTGAAATTGCAAGAAAGAAACAGGAAATTTGAGGTAGGAGGAATGAGAATGCGAGGCTGGTTATAAGTTGTTGTTACCTTAGCTTCCGTCTCTGGTAAGCCAGCGGGGATGGTGCTGTAAGTGGCTCATATTCGCGGATGCCATGCTGATCCCGGAAGCTAGTGCGTTGTCTCGCGGTTCCACGGTTCGAGTCAGGCCTCGCGCAAAACTGGTTTTATGAGCGCTATGTCTTCTTGTGTTGTCTGTACACTGCGACAGTGAAAACATTTTATACACTTAATGAGAAGCAAAAGTTACACATGCCTGCATGTATCTTTTAAGCAATCCAAATTCATTTTCGTTGTTATTAAAAAAAAAAATGCCCACGGTCTTTGAGAAGGGGCAATTCCACTTTCCTTTGAGCAATTTCGGACTTTTTTTACTTAAACCGACATTTTGTTGGCTGGATCGTGAATGTAAATTGAGTACTGTCTAATGTCACTGATGAACTTTACCCTTCATCCAATTCGTTCAGCTATGAATTAATGTAAATATATGATTTGTAATTGCATCTAAACATTATTGACAAACATTTTTAAAAGTGAAGCTCAAAGTTTTTTGATATTAATAGATCAGTCAAACTTCCGCTTAATTCCATCAATGAAACAATACAGTTTCTAATCCATCATTCAACCAAAATATTATTGGATTAATTTCCTATTCGTTTGCTGAATTGTAACACAATTAAGATTTAATTTAGAATTACTGGTATCTGTATGTATTGACATATTAACTCGTTGTATGCTGAAGTGATGCTAAAGTCAAACACAATCCGTTTCAGAATACTGAAATGAGTAACAATCCAGTCTTACAGTACAAATCAGGATACTGGATGTAAATTCATTTAGCCAAAGTTTCAAGCAAGTGATATGTAGTAGGATTATCATGAGGAAGTAGGGTTGTTTACACACAGGGTTAAACGCAAAGAATTCCCTTGACCGGATTGTCCGCAATATCAATTCGCAAGATATTCCGACTGCTTTAAGAATTCATAATCTTTAAACTTCTATCAATACTCGTACATTTTGTTATTATATTACTGTTGACAGTCACATCAAAATTACAATACCCAGAGCTCGAATAAAATCCGCAGTAGCATACTTCGGAGAAGTCATAAGTTAAGTAACAGAAAAGAAGCGGTTGCTTTAGTTATTAAAGCGTCAGAATAAATATAACAAGAAACTAACTAAGTCAGTATGCTGTTATATACTTTTTTAAAGATGTATATATGTTTTTGTGAAAAATTGTATTTTTTTTATTGTATTTCGCTAAAATATGGGCCTAAAGTGTTATTGTACCATATACTTGGACATCAATTGTTTTTCTGAAACACTGTATTTTCAACCTCACCACTTCAGAAGACTCGTTATTGGGTAGATCTTCCGATCTGATTGAAATTCATTGGCTGGAGATCGCGCCCCACCCATATCACTCTAAACTAGCAATTACAATGATCTTTAATGCTTCGAATAATTAAATTCTGATGGTTCGGCTAAACTGCTATAGCTTATATCAGTCTATCGTTCGCTCGGATTCACAACAGAATTGACGTTTGTGTCTAGATTAAAACAAATTTGGGTACATTTTTACTCTCTCAAACACAATGAATATTCGTATAAATGGAATGGAGGAATTTTATAAATAATCTAGACGTCAGTCTTAAAAAATCTACGAGTGAGAGCATTACAGCACTTGTTTCTCATTTAAGAATATAGTTGAATACTGGAGTGAAATAAAGTGTCTCTTAATGCTTGATTGCAGAGTTTCAGGAAAGTGAAACACAGCTTATTTATAGAAGAAGGACGTTCATAATTTCCTGTTTCCGCAGAAGTAGGTGGAAATTTTGGTAAGCACTAGCCTTGCTATCGATCTTTCCTTCTAGTTTACTAATGAATGGACTCATGGTCATTATTGTATATGCATTCTTTTTGTATATCGCCATCAGTGTCAGTTTCAGTACTACCTTCTAGAAGTGTGTCTTCTTTATTTATCAAATGTAATGAGATGTAATAAATCCTGTGTTCTAACAGTTATGGGCAGCAGTCTGGGAGCTTAATGGTTAAGGCAGATGGAAAGAAATGGCAGTATCATGGGTTAAAATCACTGTGTGTAAATGAATTTTTACTGAATTTTCTTTGTTCAGGTCAGTAGTCCAGGATGATCAGTTATTCGGATCCCACGGTATAGCCGCAACTCAAGCCTAATACACAGCAAAGAGACTGTCACTAGGCTACCGAAGTAATTTATAATTCAGATTTCATTTTACCTGAATGTATTATTATAGCATCGTGGTATGTGGAATGAAGAAACATTAAAACAAAAACGAAAAGCAGAACGGAAGAATCTCGTTATTACGAAATGTGAAGTGACTTGTCGAAGAAATCAATGGTTCTGTATGTGGATTTTAATTAAAATAAGGACTCTTAAAACTATAATCCTGTATATCTAGTCTATTTCTGTGAATATATCTTCCTACTAATTCTTTCTTAGGACAGGATTTCCAAAACAAGTGTTTTTTTATAATTCATCTGCCAACATAAATGTGAATATCTTCTACAACGCCACGTTTGAAAAGTATTGATTGTAATTATTTGAAGGTTCATTACTGTGAAGCCCTGCGCTTTATCAATGCAGTGTTAGAACCATGTTATGGATGATAATTTTTTTGCTATCAGATAGGTTTTTTTTAGATTTGATCGTATAAATAAATCTAGCCTTCATGAAAAAGAGAAACCTTTTAGTTTCAAATATTGATCTAGGAATTAGAAAGAACTTCTTAAAACTCTATGTGTGGAGTACAGCACTTTACGGTAGCGAAACATGGACTTTAGGAATACCGGAAAGAAAGAAAATTGAAGCAGTTAAAATGTGGTGCTACAGAAGAATGCTGAAAATTAGGTGGACAGACAAAGTAAGAAATGAAAGAGTTTTGGAAATGATGGGTGAGAAAAGAAGTTTATGGAAGAAGCTTACGGAAAGAAGAGACAGGCTAGTAGGTCATATTTTGAGACATGCTGGATTGGTTAATTTGTTAGTGGAGGGAACAGTTGAAGGTAAGAACTGTAGAGGTAGACAGAGATTAGAATATATGAAGCAGATAATTGAGGACGTGGGTTGTAACGGGTATGTAGAAATGAAGAGGTTAGCACAGGATAGGAAGGGATGGAGGATTACATCAAACCAGTCAAAAGACTGACGACAGCAAAAAAAAAAAAAAAAAAAAAAATCTAGAGCAAAAGGAGTATATAACTATACTACCGAAGTGCAACCTTCCTTATGTTTCTATCATATAGTTTCATTATTTTTTCTTTCTTTCATCTGAGTCTATCCAATCTGATTGAGTCATAGCAGTATCTTCGATGTTAACGTAGTCAGTTTTGCATTGTAGAAAACGGGAAAACGCGGTAATTTAAGAACTCCCTGCCTTTAAGCCCGATTCTCAATTACCTTTAATTACTTATACCAGTTATAAAAGAATTTATTTTCGTCCTACGATAAAATCTGGTTGTAAATTTTTTAGTGACAACGGTCATTTGATTTGTTGCGGTGCTAATGTTTAATTCTAATAGATTAACTCTCATTTATTTATATAGTGCATAATCATTATCGCCCACCTACAAAGAGAGGAATAATTCCTCTTGTAAATTATTTCTTTCTGAAACGCGATGTTCGTTCTACTGTGAAATAATTATTGTGGAAACATGTGTGTCGTTTGAAAAGGGACAGATGATATTATTTCGGCGTGGCTTGAAACCCGTGTAGATTTCCTTCAGTTCTGCAGCCGCAAATCTTTCATGCTTACGTCGGCAATTGGTTAAGAAACATTGGGTACTTTAGCAGATATTTATTTTATTCCCTGACGCAGTTAGGAAGGAATCATGGATACATTATACTTATAAGCAATGTGCAGTTTCGGTACGTTTAAAAAGATAATACAAATAAAGATAAATTTCAAAATTTAAAAAAAAAAAAAAAAATCAGAACTTCTTGGATTTGAAGACTGTTTCATTCAAACCATCTTGGAGAGACACACTTCCGAAATAATGTCTTGTTTCTGTAGTTTTGTAGTGCTAAAAATTCAACCTCCTGGAACATGATTATGCCTTGGTTTGTGGACTGACCACATATATGAGTGAAATATTATCCGAAGGAATTTGAGTATAACAATCTTATCGTTATAGTTTTATGCTAATCAACCGTAGTAATATATAGCATTGGGCCAGATTCCTGCATCACTTTAATGCAATCCCATTAAGTACAACTTTTGCGATATGTTCATGATCTGAATTTTGGTAAAGTATTATGGAACTGTAATGGATGGTTGATGAAATGCTGTGCCAATAAGAATCGTCAGTGGGCGGAGCTTAATTCCTACTTGTTAGCCAATTGTTTCCTGCATTGACTTAAGGAAATGAAAAATCTGCAGTATAGATGGCTGTGAATGAAATATCCACCAATGATATAGGGAGGAGGCGGAGCCAGTATTGCGGTACTGTGCCCTAGGATGACATTGATGCCAGATTGTGCAAAATAAGAGTGATAGAATTTTTCAGCGGTGGCCACATTTATTGTCAAAGTGTGCACATTTCAATTGTAGGATGATTTGCACTGAAATTTGTGATTTCATGATGACTGATTCAGGGAAAGAACTTTTGATAATTGTAGTCTGAAAATAAGTAGTCCTTAAAATAAATGTAAGAATTATTGTTATTTTATTGCATTATTAATTATATTAAATTTTATTCAAAAGAATTTTATTTTATTTTTTAGTTCGAAATTGTTATAAAAATTAATTATAAAAATAAAAAACGAATTGCTACATAAATTTTACTTTCTTAAGATACATACTCTCTCCACCCACCACCCGGGCATTTGTCCCGTCATGGAGATCTAAAGTGTTGGCATTTGTACAGCTGTGGATATCTGAAATGTTGGCAATCCTAGCCCTTTGACTGCTGACAGCGTATCGTCTACCTGCCACGCTGAGGCCGGCTACCTGTGCTAAGTGATTATTCCTGGGGACGGAGAGGCCCGCGCTGTCCTACCCGCCCATTGCTGAATATTCCTGGCGTAACCTCTCACGGCTGATACACAATAAATACTCGCACTACATAGTTTCTCTGCAAATAAATTACTGCAGAATCAAACAATCAGTAACCCTATTATTCGTCACTAATAATTACATCTTGCTTGTAGTTTTGACTAGATTTTCACAGGTTATGTCGAAAGCATCGTGATTCTTAAATTTACCTTAATCGTTTACTGTTCTTTCCTGCATACCCGTTTATAACAACTGCAATTTTCAATATGTTCCTTACTGTATCAGAGTGTTTTTGTTGAATTTTAAAGATCGTAGATTCGAAGAAGATGCTAGAAATATTTTACTACCACACTTACATACCACGTTCAGACCACGACTGTTAAATTAGAGATATTCGAACTTATACAGAGAGTTAAAGGCATTCGATTTTTCCTCGTGCTATTCACGAATATAAAAAGAAACCTGAAAATGATAATTGCACAAGCATCCTACCCCACTCACCGAAATTTGGATTGCGGAATATCTTTGTAGATGTAGATTCCCAAAATTTCTCGATGTTGACTGAATGTTTGCTTCGCTTTGTAATTACCCCATTATACATAATTTTGTTTCTTTGATGAAATTTGTTCCACATAAGTACTCAACAGATTTTTCAACATTTCAAAGCTGTGAAGTGTGTGTCCATTATTACGCGAGTTGAAATAGGGTGGGGGGGGAGGGGTTCGGAGAAATCTCACGAAACCTCACCAAAGTAACAAAAAGCGGTATCTGGACATAAGTTCACCAAGAATTGTGGTATTTAGAAGATCATGTCTGGTCCTATATTAGCTAATGTTCAATTTTTTTCACGCGATGCATCAGAAGACAAATAGCTATGAAACAAAAGATTTCATCATATTCAGTATCTTTCCACTTTGATATTCAAGAATGCACTGATTCTGGAATATTCTCCATAGTGGTAATATAAAACCGATTCTTTTCATCAGCTATATATTTCATCAGTTCTTCTGTAAAAAAAATAACATGAAAACTGACAGAACATTTGGCACATTCCCTATTTGACACACATGTCCCGACAGCGTATCATCAAATGCGTGACTAACTGGACGAAAATCATTTTCTTTCCAGTCAGATTTATCACTAAGACGTAATTTCTTCGTAAGCGTTTCACTATCACTTTCTGTTTCTTCAGATTCATAACAACTAATATCTCTTGTTGAAACATGATACTTAATTGTCACCCCTGCTGACGAGTATGGTTTATGACTACAGCCTTTCGATTCTGTGGAAAAGCTATCACTTCCATCAAAATCAAGTAGTTCATCCTCGGTGTCACTCCTCGTAAGAATATCCATGATTTCTTCCTCAATGCACCCATGACGTCTTGCCATTTTCTTCATAAAATACAGGACACAAAGAAGATTGATGTAATTTCTGTTGAATAGTGAACTGTAGAGCAACGCCTAGGCTCCCTACAGACAAACATTCGGACGATAAGCTAGCGACCAGAACTGCGAAAGGCTATTGAGAAATGGGTCGTGAAGTCCACTATCATATGGCTACAATGCAAAAACTGATTGATATGCATATTAATAATGTAAGTGTAGCGCAATGGACGCCCAGTTCATCATTCGACTACACACTTCTAAGAAAAGAAATTGTTGCTTGTAATAATTTACTTATATCAGATGAGGTTAATAATATAGTAATTAAAAATTTGGGTGTTGATGGTACTACTTGTATCTGAGGGGAATAAATAAAAATATATTGTATTAAATTCTTTTTTTTAATTTCATCCACCACACATTACAAAATAAATATATCATATTGTTGTTTTGTATGTTCATGTTGGGCTTATAGGGCAGTTTCAAGAATAACTTTTCCTGACCAATCAGAGGATGTCAGCTCAGTGTTACTGATCAAAAGTGATGATAGTCTGCTAAAATGTTACTTTTAGAAGTTAATTTATGGTAACTAAACAATTAATGAATTATAATAGTTCGATATATCAACAACACATGAAAAAATGTTAGGAAGATAATTATATGTTTGGGAATATCGATTGTCAACAACAAGCAACCGCTACTACATTAAAATTCCCACCGTTTTTTAATTTTGACTATATAAACTACATAGTATACTTGGTAATGCCATTATCACATTATACCAAAAAAGTTACACTTTAGAAACGAGTGTAACTTACTTTTAATTCAATTACAATAAATCAAACAGGTTATACCTTCTCTCAGTAAAGAAACAATGATCTTACAAAATGTATAATGAACAGTCCCAGAGGTGTATGAGTTATAAGGAAGAGGTGGGGGTGGGGTTTAAATAAGGACTTGTCATTTGAGGTAAAAATACTATTTGCAGCATGAAACAATAAGTTTAACACAAAAAATAAGAAAAAATAATTTTAGAAGGTAATTTTATAGTAAGCACTAATTAATGAATTATAATAGTTCGAAATATCAATAAGACATAACAAAATGCTCTATGAAGGTCCTAGGAAGCAAATTACAGGTTTGGGAATAACGATTGTTGAGTGATCTCTAATTTATACCAGTAAGCAGTGTATAAAATGATGCGTGCATTCCACACTAGTGAATTCGTAATGACACACTTTGAATAGCACCTAATGGAAACCGTTGTTCGCCTGCGGCGATGTCGTGTCAGAAATACTCAGATTGAGGTTGCGCTGTCACGCGTCCTTATTACTAAGTAGCGGAACAGCCCGAAATAGCTTTATGCCTGAGGCGATGCGCCAGAACTAGTGTTCCTGAGCGTGTTGACGCATGCCTGCATTGGAGAACAGAAATAGCCTTAGTCTGAAGCGTGGGTTTTACCCTGCCAGACAAGGATAGACGAACTAGCTCTCTCTCTCTCGTGGCAAAGTGTAATGTCTTTGGTCTCTCTTTGGTCGGCGCATGTGCGAATGGAGGTTTCCATGGCTTGGGCCAAGATGTGCTGCCATCTAGTCATACTGTCTTGGGAGCCCGCAACCGTAGTGAGGGAAGGGGGAAGGGGATTGGAGGGAGGCTCCCGCCACCACCAGCCCAGCTACGTCACGTAACGGTAAAAATCCTAGCTCTCTTATAATCTAACTACTAGTATATGTATTCAAGTAATTCAATAGAATGTATGCTATGTATGACTGTAGTACAAATGCAACTAATTAGGTTGATTATGAGTTTTCATAAATATAGTTAGGATAGAAAAAAAAACAATTACTGTATATTTGTAAACATGTGAAAATATATCACAGTGCTCTATATACATCATATTGGAAATCATGTTTTAATTTCAGTCTATTTAATAACTGTATATCGATACCCTATCAATAGTAGGCTTTGTGGATTGGTATTGATTGGTTTTTTAGTTACTGTCAAGTTATGAATTTTTCAACTTTACTCAGTGTAAATATCATGAAGCATTGGATTAGCTTCTCATAAAGAGGTTGTGGTAGTCTGGAGAAGTATTGTACTATTACCATCAAGCATGGTTATAAGTAACACTTGGATCCGACATTACATGGAGCATTGATTAAAATCAGTCTAGATGTCGGTTTTCTACCATTTTTCGAAATCACTCTAAACGATTGCCGTAATAAGTTTTTCAGGAGAACAAAATGAAATCCTTCCCATTACTTGCCTCCCATACTCTCTCAATTCTTTTTTCACGACGTTGACGATCCACAAACACAAAATAATTTAAATTTTTTTAAATAACCGTGTTCTTGCTGCTGCTGATTACTCTGACGTAACTAATCATTTCATTTAAATAAGGAGAACCATTATTTACTCACATAGTCGTATACAAAAATAGAGCTCTCTCATTACTGCAACTCATATTTAACAACTTGTTTAAACAGCACCATGAAAAGGTAAAATTCAAGAGCTATGGTATGTATTTTATGCCTTATCATATTTGATCCTTTTACTCTGGGATTTAGGATAGATTTACTGAATCTATCACTGTTAAGTGTAATCGTTGGGTCTTAATGGGTCCGCTATAGTTGTGGAATGGATGGCGAAGCTGGGGAGTAGGATAGCAGGTGGCAATTAAGTGTCCATTCAAATCAGCCATAGACAGCCAGGAACAACTTGACCCAATCTCTGAGTGGAGAGGGGTGAGCCAATACTAAAAGTGGAACAGTAGACCAGCTGTAAATAACAAGCATAATATTAATGAGTATTTCTCAAGTGAGAAGTGTCGTACACAATTCCAAGATCGAAAGCGTCAATGGCACGGAGGAGACTGGCTGCCGAGGATTAGTGAAAGCACTGAGCTTAACAGTGAATAACACTGCAAGTCTCTGATGGTAGCAAAAAGAAGTTATGGGAATTCAACGGATAACTATGATATCATAGTTAAGCTACCCCTACTTTCTGAATAAGATTTATTAATCAAAAGCAAGGTAATTCTACTAAAGGTAGGACCCGAAGCGAAACGAGCGGCGATTGGCTGTTGAAATGACGTCACTGCAGGAGCAAACACAAGCAATGGATACAAGCGGCAAATGAGCGAAGCGCGCAACTGTTCAAAACTATTCAATTTACGGACGCCACAGCAATTAATTCAATGAAATTTTTTAAATATTTGATAGACAGATTCACATACCTTGTTACGTTAGTTTTTCTCCGCATCTGGAACGGACGATGCGAGGAACTGACGAGATTTCCTTGTGCCGCTGCTGCCTTTTGCATTTTAAGTTTTGCATTCATGTAACGTAAACGAATAAACATTCTTGTCCTTACATAGAGTTTTATCACTTCCACTGGCACCTCTGGATATTTTTCTATTATTTTGGCACAAATTCTTTTAACAATATTCTTTTCTTTCGACATAAACTCACAACCATTCACATCTATAGAAATTAGTTCAAATTGTGGCACTTAATTTAACCAGTTATCGGATGTTACAATAAGGCTTCCGCGTGATAGTACTTCTATCCATCCAAATTTTGATGTAGATGCAGCCGGACACATTAAAGATGTAGATGTTCCCATTGTAGCATCGAATTTTCTTCCTCGGTGAGCGATGTAACCAGAATTGAGCAGTCTGGTCCTTCTGTAAATGAAGACTGATTAGTATCAGCTTCGAAAGAAATATTAAAATCTGGAAGGTTGGAATCCCCTTCAATCAGAGCCAGTGGTTCAGACATATCAGGTAATATCCCCTGTAGAAATTGAGACGTTAAAATAACCTGACTTTCATCCATCTCTACGGACGTTTCACTTGATAGGGGAATATGAGTTACATTTTTCCCAACAATTAGTAGCCGTAGCCGGTGTTTCACATCTGTTGGTGAGGGGTTTAGATGAAAATGGCCAATGCCTCTTATCTGAGAGAAAAAAATTCTTTGAACAAACTTGATTCAAGCGTGCTATCAAAATGTATTTCACTTGTTAACTCTGCAGATCGGAGTACAGACCAAATACAGATCGGATGGTTGTCATAAATCCTTTCTGGAATGGAAGAAACTGTTTTGATTTACCCACTTGCATTTTTTCACAGCATTCATACATCTGTCTCAAAATTATTTCTTGAATATAATGGTAAACACCATATCCACATGCTAACGGCTTGTTGTCAAACTGTAATCTACTATTCATAATGTCAAATGAGTCGTTAACAAGCTGGAAAAAATTAGCAACGTGTTCTTCTTCTGGCATGAAATAGCGTATTGCTTGTGCTGTGGTGTTAGAAAACAGTTGCAATGCCAAGTATACCCTCTGGCGATCCCTTCCTTTAACTGATAAGTGAAACTGGGTAAGCTTGGGGCACACTTTTATTTCAGCATTATCCAATTCAAATAATTTTTCAACCATTATTTTCATAACTTTTTTGCCAATCGGAAGAAGAAACCCGTCATCAATAAAATGATTCCTTAGAAGTTTATTTAGATACACGAACACATAGTTGCGAACACACAGTTGCTGTACTGAAATCATCCTTGGAATAACACTTTTGAACCCATATTTTCGTGAGCTATAGGTCCTTTGGAAAGGTATGATACGTGATACCAGTACCTTTAGTTTTTCTGCTGTAAGTTTTAACCAAGTTATAAGCAAAATCACAATCAAAATACACTACGCGCCCGTATACTCAAATGCTCCGACACACAAAGTGCTCCTGCGGTGACGCCATGCGCAGAGCCAGAAATTTGAGCGCGGTCTGCGCATGCAAATCGGGCCCCTCCTGATCAAAAGTATACAAACGGAAATTAATCGGGGGGGGGGGGGGGATGTAACTACATAGCCAGAGAAAAGGGCAGTTAGTCGTTAAATCTCCACGTCTCCAACTTCAAGAAGAAGAACAGAGGTGTTGGATCAATTCCAAAATCTCGCGAGGACTGTCTTGGTAGAACTTGTAGGCGATTTTACTGAATTACCAACACAAAGAGAGGAAACTTATAACCTCTCCACTGGCTTATTGAAGTCAATTACTTAAACAAAATCTTTTTACAATTCTTTCTGTAATTTAACAATATGTAAATCTTACTTTTCATCAGTTACCGACAGTTAAAAATATTTCTATCTTTACCTTGAAGTGATCCTTTACACCTAATGCCAGTGAGGAAATATGTGTGATAACATCTTTTTACACCAAGATGTATTTTCACATTAGCCTTTCCGGTTATAAATCCTATTCATTTTTTCATCACCTGAAAATGCATCTTATACTATTACCTGAAATTATACCTCGATTTCTCCTTTACGGATAATCAATAACACCATAAAATCTTTTTGGAATTCTTCTTGTATAATAACACACTTTACAAGACGTTACACAGTATTAATATTTAACATATCACAACTTTCAAATACATCAATATTTTCTCTGCCCGCCAGCGGTACAAATTAATTTCAGATCAGCCAGATGAACTTGATTATTTTCCTTTCATACGTACAGTTTATTTTCCTCCATTCTTCTTGCATTCAGTCCTCCATAATCCAGTCTTCATCTCTTTATTTAATCTCCATGGTGTAGTATGACAGTGTCATCCTCCAACGAATATATAGGCTGCAACATGATATATTCATTATTCTTATTTGGATTAATATTGAAATTATTCAGATTAAATATAATTATTTATCAAATGTAAATTGTATTAGGGTTATTCAAATCATAGATAATTTATTTATGATAAGCCCGGGCGGCCAAATCGTTATTAAATGTTTAGTTAGTGAAAAATTGATAATTTAAAGGAGCAAACAGTGAAAAACGCTAGCGGTCAGTGGAAAGTTTTGAACATTCGAATAGCGGACAACGCCGTGCCTGGCGAAGCTCAGTCGCGCCGAACACAATAGCGAAGTCCGGAGAGAGAGGAAACGTCCCGTTGGTCAGAGCGAAGGCTTTGCACCCTCGGCCGGGATGCAAGGTCAGCCGAGCTGCGCGCAATACAAGCGGCGAATAACAAGCGCTTGACCACTCACGTGATTTTGGCATACGCTGAATCACCAATCGTGGATCACTACAGGGTCGACAAATATTAAAGCAAAGCTTCTTTTCCATGTCACGCGAGCGCTGTACTGGGGAAGGACGAGCTTGATTTTTCTTGGCGACGAGAAGGACGCCATAACCAACACTTGCCGCTGGGACGACTCGCCGATCTGACGTGGACTAATGCAGAGTGTACTGTCTCGCTGAGATAGACACACGCACCCGCACGGATGAGCTATCTGTGATATCGCTACCCGACGGTGGCATTAATGCCACACCCTTCAAGCAGGAACAACATGGTAATGTACTCAGACGCCAGGTACAGCTTCCATGGTTTTTAACGAGGCTTTACCGACCTGTAAGCGACTCCTGGGAGTAGGATCTCAGATTTAATTTTGAAATGTCCCTGAGCTAGCTGACATTTCTGTTTCACCTAAAATTTGGACATTAAAATCCTCTTGTTCATTGTAACTTGGTTCAAATAATGTTATTTTAATTTTAATTGGCGCACTGGGAATTTTTTATAATTATATTTAACATCTATTTGCTGGCCTGCGACGCAACGATGTTTCATATTCATTCTTGTAATTTTTGATATATTTAAAACCAGTTAATGTTTGAATTTATCAGGCAAATTTTAAGGTCTGGGCATTGCTTGCTTTCTTTACATTGTCTTGTGTTTAATATTAAATTTAAATATTCCCAGCAATGTAAAAGCCATAAGACACAATAAACTTAATATTTTGTTCACCTGTAATTTCACAGTATTCGAGATTCTGGATGACCCGATAAACAAAATTAATACCAATCTCAACAAATCAAAAAGTAGTGGTTGCCCCCCCCCCCTTACTTTTCAGTGGAAACAACCTCTACAATGGCTAATCCATGCCTATCTCCTTCCTGCCAAGGAACCTTCATGTAACTTTTTATTAATATTTTTTAATGTTCATTTTATATTCTGTAAATACAAAATAAATATTTATATTTCTCAATAGTTAATAATTTATAGTTTAACAGGTCGTATGTGTGTTACAAAACTGAATAACTCCTTGTTTTCGCCAAAATGCAAATTTGCAGTTCTAAAATCTATTAAAGACTGGGATGATGCTGCTCACGAGGATTTCCAATGCCTTCCTAATTAATTCATAAACTTCAAATCAATGGAAAACAAGTAAAATAATTGCACTTCCAAAACTGGAAAAAGCCCACGCGATACAAGCAAACCATAGATCTATCCAATATCGTTTGAAGATTCTGATGCTACATGGAATAAACGTGGACCCTGAGTGGATCATTAGGTTAGAACAGTTTGGGTTTACCAGTATTGTGTCCAGTGCTTGATCATTGAGCAATGGGGGGCAAACTGGTCCACTAGTCCCTGGCAGCAACTTCAGGTGGGTGGCAAATTCCTGTTTGAAGGGGCAGCAATTTCAAGTTTTTTCCATGGTTCGGAATTCGTACATCCGTCACTGAGGATATCTGTCAACTGCTACGCCTCGCTGAAGACATCAGTAGGGGATTCACCATGTCTAGTTTCACAGCAGGTGTTTTCCTGGATGGAAAATGCTAATGATTAAACATGGCACTCGAACCTCATTGTAAAGTGAAGCAACAGACAGGTATAAATCAATGTTACACGTTGTTAATAGGAAGCTACCTGAGCAGTAGGAAATTGTTCGTATCCGCATGTAATTATAAGTCAGGATAACACCAAATAGATACCAGTATCAATTTCAGTTCGTCTTGATCAATTTGCAGACAATACCGCCATTTACACCATCCGACGTCGTCGTGACACCAACATAGAATGATTACAGCAGCATTAGTCGAAATAAAGAAATGATGGTCTAATAATATAACTTTTAAAACACGTTAAACGGGTCTCCTGTTTACATTTAGATGCCAGTTTTGACCGTTAACTACTCTTAAACTATTCAAACACTACACTTTCTTTTACTTCAAACGAACTTGCCTTACTACATTTATAATTGTGTCACGTTACCTCCAGTTGTCCTCTCAATGGCTTGTATTATATTACCGTATTCAACCTTTAGCAATCTCAGCTGTTACCTATCGCAACTTCAGATGGACATTTCTTTTTAGAAATAACGTCCACTTAATCTTCATTAAATGCAACATTTATTCAACAATACCTTTTGCTCCATTTCACATCACGTAACTATTTATTGACACTGCAATTCAAATAAACTATCATCCATACACTTGATATTAATTTATAGCGCCAATGCTGCATTCCCATAAAAAGAAAATCCCCACATCACTCGTGTTCATTCATTACTCTCTCAATTTTTTAATTCTATTGTTTCTCTTACATATCCCCTCTTCGTTAACTCATTTTCTCTGGCCCACTTTCCCTTACTGCCAATTAACTCAAAATAATGCTGTTATTACAATTATTCATAAAAACATGCCTTTAATTAAATTACATTAATAATTATCTATTTATTCTCATGAGATTGATGTGTGTCCATTCTAATGTAAACGAAATAAAATTCAAACAAATGCTTAGAAATGTGCAACAGTATATTCCACTAACAAAAGACGCGTTATTAACCAACAGTCGAAATTTATGGAGGAAACAATCCCTGAGTATACAACTATCGATACTTGGGGATGATACTTGATGATATTTTGATTTACAAGGACTGCATCCCCATTAGGCCAAGGAGAGGATTAGGTTTAATAGAAAACTTGGGTGCAATCATGTGAAGTAATAATTTAACAGTGAAAACAAAATTACGAATATATAATATTGTTGTTCTCCTGTACTTGTTGTATTGCTGTCTGATATGGGAAATATAGGGATTATGTTATACCTACAGAGACATCAAAATTTATTTCTAAGATAAATACTGACGGCACAAAGATGCATGTCAGCAGTAGAACTCCACGTCGCCACAAATATTTTATTCATAGAAGAAAAGATTAGGCACAAAAGAATTATATGACAAAATTTGTGGACAACAAAACCACAGCCATGAAACACATACACGGTGTCATTAGAAATATTAGAAAACTTTATGTGAAACCTCACACACCGAATAAATAATAGTAAGTATAAAAAAGGGCCAAATCAAGGAAGTTTAAGTAAAAAATTGGGGTTGAATCAGAAGACACAGTTTCCCCTCAGAAAATATTTACCTCAAAACTTATGTGATCCAGTAGTGTAGAGTAGCCGAAACCTGTAGAAACTAAACGATTGCCATACAGGAAACAAAAAAGGCGTAGAGAAAAAAATGCAGCATTTCCAGGCTTCTAGTAGTCTACAGTAAAGTGTTGAAAAAGATAAGTAATTCCAAAAGAGAATTTAGAAAGTTATAATGGGTTCGGATAAGATTCTGAATACATGTTAAAGAAAGCAATATCACAATGTAAAAGGATTAATTGTGAGACTTCAAGTTATTTAAGTCCCTAAAACTTTCTGTTTGTTGATTATATTAAAGAAAGAGTAAGGGTAGTGATATGAAATAATTCCCACTTACCAGCCAACGTGACTGCAGTTTCCAGCAATCATAAAGGTAAATGCTAGTACCGTCCCCAATCCTCCATCTTATAAACTACGCATTTCAAAAATAGAAATACACTTACCATACAGACTATAGTTACAGATCTTGTAGACAGATGCCAAACCAACATTCCTCTAATAGAGTAAATGCTCCGGAACTAACATATCTGGTTCAATAACGAGTTGGACACATTTCCTCCCACTTTCATGATTACACATAGGATGCCTCACACACACTTGCCGGGAAGGAATTCGACCATGGCCTTTTGGAGTAAGCGTCCTGGCATTCGCCTGGAGCGATTTGGGGAAACCATGGAAAACCCAAATTTGAGGTCTGGACTGGGATTTGAACTGGTGTCCTTCCGAATGCGAGGACAGGGCGTTAACCGCTCACCCCTCACACTCAGTAACTGTCAAGTGTAATTGTTGAGGCTTTATGGGAACGCTATAGCTGTGTAACAGATAGCGAAGGTGGGGAGTAGGATAGCAGGTGCAATTAAGTGTCCAGTATAATCGCCCATAGACAGCCAGGAAGAATTCTGAGTGGAGAAGGCTGAGGCAACAGTTAAGTGGAACAGTTGACCAACAGTAAATAATATGCAGCAGTAGTTGCATAAAATAAATAAATATTGCTCAAGTGAGAAGTGTCGTAAACATTTCAACGACTGGAAGCAAGTTGTAAGATCTATGGCAATGAGGAGACTGACAGCCCAGGATTATTGGAAGCGCTGATAGTAGAACAGTTATTGGAATTCGACGCATAACTCTGGTATCACAATTGAAAGAACATGACTTGCTGGATAAGATTTATTAATCAAAAGTACACAAATGAAAATTAATCGTCAAGGAAAAAGTAACTATGTGGCCATAGGAAAGTGTGGTATTGCTGAAATATTGATGGTCTGATGGTTCGGGTCGGTAAGAAACTATTCAAATTTGGAAAAGCAATCAAGGAAATTAGAGGCAATCCATAAATAACACAACACCAATGCCATAGCTTTTTTTACCTCACCCCATGCACACTTTTTGGATCCCACATCATCCCAGTTGTGAAGTCACACACCTTGCAATTTTAAATTTGCATCTTTATTAAACAGCACTTCCAAAGCGATTTCATGAAGCTTCCCTCCCCCCTTGTTACGCCACGTTACATATTATGCCTTCCCTGTTATGTGTAACGTAATTTATATATGGCCCATTAAAATGAAAGAAGAATATCCATGGGCAACTAGTCTAATTAATAATTTTGGATGTACCATATTCATATATGGGCTGAAAAATGAGCGAATAAAAAAGATAGTAAAGAGTAGGGATCAAAGAATTAGTTCAGGGTAATTAGTGGAGAAAGTCAGATAAGAACGATCAGTGATGGCATCCCCATAGAAAAATATGGTGAAAGGGGAAACTCTAAATTAGGGTAATTGTTTTTTATGTGGAATGAGTTGACATCCAGCAATAGAAAATAGGAGTAGTAACAAATTTCGACCTAGTAACGGGGGAAAAGAGAGGTGAATTATACAGCCTGGAGACACCCAGCGCAGCAAATGCTTGGGACTAATATCGATATTATAGTCCAAGCAAATATTATGAATTTGGAAGGGAAGGTCACAAACTAGAGCGCTGCAACGGATGCTCAAGGAAAACTTTATTCTTTTTTTATTTTTATTTTTTATTTTTTATTTTAATTGGCACTTGGTTACAAGACCATACAGCCAGCACAAAGTTACATAATTATTACATTGTACTACTAAAGCTGATGAGTTTGATATAACACCATCTTCAAAACAATTTATAAATATACATCTAGAGATCATATTCTTTTAAAACACTTCGAAGTTATAACAAAATAGTATATTATAGACAATAAAAGTTTTTTTTTTTTACCATGCAGCCATTTAACAGTTTAACAAAGGTTCTTACATCCATTTACGTAACTTATCTATTTGCACTTTCCTTATCTCTATTACGTTAAATTATTACAATCTTATTGAATCTAGGATACTGTTAATTTTGCCATGCTGGTTATTGTGCTTGCGCGGATATGGGGTTGTGCTGTGGTTTGGGCTTTGGGTTTGAAGTATAGTCATTTCCTGTTTTAACTTCCAGGGTTGGCTAGAATTCTATCCCTCCATCTTTTAAGTATCTGGCAAGGATATTAAGTACTACTCTGTTGTTGCTGGAAAGAAGGAGGGTTACGTTTGTCGGCAGGGAGAAGCCATTCTTGGCAAGATCTACCATCATTTGGTCCTGAAGTTGTTGGTACTTATTGCATGAAAATATTGTGTGATTGATGTCTCCTATTGCCTGATCTGAGCAGTCGCAATATGGGGAATCTCTCAACCCTATTCTATGTAGGTGGCTGGCGAAGTTACCGTGGTTAAAGCGGGCTCTTGATATGGTGGTGATTAATCGTCTGCTACTGTTCCAGTTGTAAAACCAAGGTTTTGGAGATATGATCGCTTGAATGATTGCATAATATGAGGCATTGATTTTTGAGGAGATCGTCAGTAGTGGGGTAAGGGGCGTCGGCGCCATCAAAGGGATTCTAGGGGTCAGGGCGCGTGACCTAATTACCATAAATCATCAGCACCTGTCATCAAGCTGTCAACAAGGCCATTAATCACCGGGACCACCCACGTCGCGCAGGTGTTCGCCTGGAGGGGGAGTGAGCCCACTTGTGGCCAGTTTTTCCCCCTCCCCCCTCCCCGCCGCGAACGTACCACGCAGGTGTTCGTCAGGCCACTTCATAACCCGAGTTAGAGGTCATAAATATGAATAATATATAAATGAGGCCACGTCGCAGCGTAACCCGACCCCGCGCACGTGCCGCCAGCGGACGCAGGTGTTCGCTCTAGTCAAAAATCTGTCTTAATGGGAATAATATGCAAATAAGACCACGTGCCACGTTGTTACGGGTCATAAATGGGAATAATATGCAAATGGAGGATTATTATTTATTTTTTCTACGCGGTCATGGTACTAATCCTCAATTACTTGGTCTTATGCTCGAAATACAGTACAATATTCACTTTTTCTTTTTATTTTAGGGTCCTGGCTTCGGTATTTTAGGGCAAATATTACATTCTTAATTTGTACTAGTGGTGTGAGGTATCGTTTAATATCTACATTTTCTCACTATTCTAATGCCGTTTATTTCATTTAATTCTGAGTACTGGTTCGAAAGATACGT
>CM061921.1:290070207-290155802 GCA_031002005.1 Vandiemenella viatica | reverse complement strand
AGTATCTTCAGATCAACTACTGAGTTAGCGGAGGCACTGGAGTATGTTTCAATCCTAATTCTGTTGCGACCGGTAGATGTAATATTAATAATTTCTGATCTAAGTTGGTTGTTAAGTTGAAAAAGTATTTTCCCTACTGCCATGGGGTGGAGTCTGCCTAAATTATTATTCCTGCTTTCCACTATCACCAAGTAGGGCCCATTGTCTGTAGGTGAATACCTATTGCTTTGATTGTTTTGAATTAAAAGGTTATTAGGACTAGCTTGGTTACTAGTTGAAGCCGGCTGCGGCTGAGATGTTAGTACTGGGGTTGAGCTTGAATCGTAAGTGGGTGTACTTTCCGTAGTTGGTGGAACTATTACAGCACTAGGCTGCGTCATTGCTTCTAAAGTCTCTACCTGTTGCACTTTTAAGTGAAATTGCTTCGCTCGTTTACTCACTGGATTTGGCTGGTTGATTTCCTGCGGAGAGCGTGAACGTGGGCGAGTGTGGAGTCGCCCTTTTGGAGTCTGTCGAATTTGTTGAAGAGCAGTTGGAACTTCCAACTGGTCGAGTTGCATCTCTTCGGTGGCTGAGTGCGGGTGGAGTTCAGGGTATGCTGGTTCTTGTCCGTGTTGCGGTAGGTGAGCTGCTGGAAATTGGCTGTTGTCTTGAGGTGAGAGAGGGGCTTGGAGTTCTTCGTTGACCCAGGCTGTCTCTTCCGCTGCATTCTCCATTCTGTAATACGAATGTAACGCCGCGCCCACTGACTGACTGATTGAAGGTGAATGTTCGGAATTTTCTGCCATAGTGTTCCGAGACTAAGTCTCGGAACACTATGGTGCTGACGAGCGCATTCTCTATTCTGTAATACGAATGTAACGCCGCGCCCACTGACTGACTGATTGAAGGTGAATGTTCGGAATTTTCTGCCATAGTGTTCCGAGACTAAGTCTCTGGAACACTATGGTGCTGACGAGCTTAATATTAAGATTTCTTTGTACTGTTTACTTCCTACTTCTATAGCACTTCTAATAAACAGGCGGTAGAAACACTGTTGCACTGTAAACGAAACGTGGAGACCGACTTAACCTGTATGAGGAAGTTGTCTCCTCGGCTGCTCGAGTGGAACTGGAAAACTTTATTCACAAGGGCGCAACCAACCCATGCCTAGCAGGAAAAAGTTTTGGTCATGTCTTCAGATATGAAAATGGGAGGGTAACAGTATTAGGTAAGGAAGGCAGTGAGATTGCGATTTCATTATTTGGTAATAGCAGAGTACAAGAAAGTATAGAAGGAGAAGATACCATTAAGAAGTGGTTGTCACTAAGGCAAGTCAGTTCGTATAAAGGGCATTAGTGAATAGGTGATGAATACTGTAGGTAGAGTAATATGAAGTATCTCCCAAATGTTACGTAGCGAACATTTCAGTGGATTTCCCAGCTCATGGGATATTACGTTGCGAGTTCCTAGTGAAGGTACTGGGCAACAATTAATTATGACACCGACAAGTAAGGGTAGGTGGTATGTCAATAGCAAAGTAAATAACGCAGGAATATATACAGCTGTGGAAAAGTTCAAATGATGGAAACAAAATGCAGAGAGGAGAAACTTACATCATCCGTCGCCATGGTTAGCACCGCAGAATGGAGCTGTATTAATATCACGGTAAATACAACGGAGATATATTTTCCTTCCTTCATAGAGTAGGTGAAAGAAGTTTGCAACGAAATACAAAAAGCAATGAAGGTGGGATATGCAAACCTAAACGAACAAAATGTTACGAAAACTGATTTTTTTTTCTAATGGCTTTACGCCTTTTCGTCGTCGAGGTCTCTAGAGGCGGGAATGAACTGAGGGCAAGGAAAGGAAAGGAATTCGCCCTTATTCTGAAGGAACCATCTCGCTATTCTTTTAAGCGGAAGCTGAGGGACGAGTAATAAACAAGCTTCCATACCGCATTTTCTACACAGAGAAAGAAGTTTTACACATATTGTTGCTAAGTTACAAATGGAAGATGGTTTGAGGAAATTAATAGTTGTTAGAATTTCCCTCTTCTATTTTTACTGAAGAAATCCGACGCACGTAGTCAGCACATCTTTGACATCTGTTTGCAGTAGAATTCTGTAACATGTTATATGTTCTTAAATTATAATGTTTCTAAGAAAAAAGGAGACACTTATATGGATCCAACATGGATATTGGAAGAACAGATTGTGTAAAACACATTAAGCCCATATTTTTCCTTATGATGTAATGAAAGGTTTTGATGCAGGTTCACAAGTTGATGCAATTTTCTTGGATTTCCAGAAAGCTGGAGACTCTATGCCACAGAACCGACTTTTAGCGAAAGTTCAAGCATATGATATATCGGATCAGATTTGCGAATCAATACAAGATTTTCTCACTGGTCGGTCACAGTATGTTGCTATTGACGGGGAAGCCTCTTCTAAATTAGATGTTCCTTCAAGCATAACTCAAGTAGGACCACTTTTTTCATAATTTCTATAAACGATCTCGGTTACAACGTTAATAGCAGCTTGCGAGTGTTTGCTGATGATGTAGTTATCTATAGGGAAGTAAGATGCTCTGACGACTGCTTAGAAACTAAGCGCGATCTGGAAGTTATTTTGGAATGGTGCTATAACTGGCCACTTACACTAAACTGCAAAATATGCAAAGAACAAAAAGAATCCGTTTGCTTATCAGTGCAAAGTAAACAATTCAGTTGTTAACATGGTTTATTCTGTGAAGTATTTGAGCCTAATAGCACAAAACAACACGAAATGGGACATGCACATATCCTCCGTTGTAAGTAAAGCTAATTCTACTTTAAGATTTTTATAGGTCGTATTTTGAATAATTTTAACGCCCATACAATAGAAATAGTTTAAAAAATTACTGTTGTGGATTTTGGAATCCTTATCGCAAGTGATTGATTAACGTGTTGGAGAGGGTACACAAGAGAGCCGCTCGATTTGTGACTGATTGCTACAGCCCTTACGAAAGCGTCACAGAACTGATATATAGATTGGGCTGGGCTAGTCTAGCAGACAGACGACGTTCAGCTCAATTTGTTGACGAATATGTGAAATTCGTCTTTGATTTAGGAGTGCAGTAGAATACTTCTTCCACCAACCTCTCTAGGTCGCAATTACAGTAGAGATAAGGTTAGAGAAATAAGATACTATACTGATGCTTATAAATATTATATCAGTTTTTGGACTATTTGAGATTGGAATGCCCAGTGTTAGTTTTGGTGCAAAGTACCCATCAGCCAACCGCAATATTTGTGAATTACAGAATGTGGATATAAATTTAGAAAAACAGAGAATAGTTGACTATTGGAATGTAAATAATATTACCTTAGATAACATGTTTGCTTGCCCGCGATAACAGGCTTTGTGGAGCAGCAGAGGAAAGCAAAGCACTTCACTACTCTATGTTTAATGCACAGATACAATGAAGTTTTGTTGGACAAATCTTGAGACATAATAGCAGTTAGCAGCCTCCAAGGGCATTATGAAATTATTCGGCTCAGCATTGGGTAGAAAAACGTGCCTGGACATTTCGTCGATTGGTGACACTATATTAGTTGCGTTACAAAAGGTAAATATACTGGTCTACTTATTCGGTATTGTCGGCTATGCAGAGTTGTTACAAGAAAATGATAAACGGCTAGCAGAAGTGCTTGATAGGCTTAGGGTTCATATGCAGATACATCAGTTATAGAGTTTGGCTTTGGATATTTATTTTAAAGAAAGTTACAGAATTTGAAAAAGAATAGCACACGAATTATAATTTGTCCGTCATCCACCGGAGGCAAAGGAAACCGACAACTACCTGCTACCCAAATATTCGCGAAACCGGCTTTGTACCGCGTAGATTGCAGCGAGCTATTTGCAGTGATTGAATATTACGAGTGCTACATTGTTAAACTAATAGTGCCCTCCTAGATGATCAGGGACATTAGTGTCTCAGATACTAGTCAGTGAGTAGTATCCCGCTGGCTTTGCTATGTTTGGTTATTCTCACTGTCGGGAACACTTAACGATAATAGTGTAATAATCCCCAAACATGAAGAAAACTGGTAGACAGAGATGTAGTGACCCAGTTACCACCGTCTGGTGACGCTAGAGGTTGCTCTATCCGGCCCAGCGGTTACACAAGGACAGATTACCATACGGGTTGCATGGATAAGCGTCAAAAATAGAAGTCGGCGATTATTCAGATATGGGTCTCATGACACGATTATTACGGGAAAATCAGGGCTAATAGTTGTTGATATTTACATGTTTATTTAAACAAGGTGTGAAATCATCTATACCAAAATGTACATACATTTACAAATAAATTGAAACAACTATGAATAAACTTTCAGGTTGAACTATTACTGTCTGAAACTGATAACGCCGGTGCAGTGGTGCATTGCTAACCACCACCAACATTATGGGAACAAAGAGAGAGCAAGTTTTGTAACATGTGTACCTCTAACCCAAAGACAGCAGGACTATTGTGATACATTTAACTTCTGTAATACAGACTAACTACCCCGAACCGTTCCATATCCAATACTTTTCTCAATAGATCCTATCTGCTGGATTGCTGTCGAGCATCTCTTGTGGCTGTAATGGCTCCATTCCGAGGTAGAGCCCGGTAGATTCTCGCGTCGACTCGCTGCTGCTTCAGTGCGGCTTAATGCAACACAACAATCATACAGACAGACCTCGAGCTAGCTGTGGTGAGAGTTTTACCCCCATCCAACTCCAGCTGTCTGGAGAGGGTGAACCCTATTATCATCGTACTTCATGTGGTCATAGTGCCAGCTTGCTTTCTCCTTTCGGCGCTTGTAAATTGCTGAATCACTGACTTGTACTCTATTTTGCCGGTCGTGGCTCTCTTTATGTTGCTTAATTTTGCTCGCTCACCTGATCTCGATCCAAACCCAAAGAAATGTGTAAATTTCACAAGGGAAACCTCTGGTTTCCCTACAGAGATGTTCAAGTGGAAGATCGAATGACAGTATCCTAATGAATTTAAAATAGAAATTGCTGAGTACCAGAACACAGACAAATGGAAAAATTGACCATACAGGATCTTATACAGGAAGCAACCTCAAGTAAACAGTTCCCACTTTAAGAGTAAATGAATGTATAATTATAAATTTGCTAAAGTTGCAAGAAGAGAATAGATGTAAACAACATTTTTCACGTACTCATTGACAACGAAGGAGTGGAAAATAACATCAAGAATGAAGATCTCTCAGTTGAAGATACAGCAACCGAAACAGTCACCAGAGCAGAGAGGCCTAAATTTCAACCAGTAGTTATACCTATAGTCAATGAATACGCTGAGTTTAGCAAACACATAAACGATAATCTCGAAGGTAACGTAATAGTCGTTGTCAATATTATATTATAAAGAAACAAAGAAGGATTATAAATATTTGCTTCATCCACTGCTGATCAAACGGCGGTTTACACGCACCAGTTACCTGAAGAAAAAACACTGAAGTTAGTTATTAATGGCCTTCCTGGTAGTAACAAGGAACTGTCACCTGTTGGTGACGAGGAACTTCAAGGAGCTACACAAAAAAAGCTTCCACAGTAAAAAGGAGACCACCAATTCAAAATAGGAAACAAGAAATGTTATTCCCAGTATTCCCAGAAGGATGAGTCTAGTGCAAAAGATCTTAAGCGAGGCCCCAAAGAGATTCCATTCATCCACGTGACGTCACAGTTTTAGCTTCCTTCCATGGCGGGCGATTCAACATGGGCCAATGGCGTCCAAGGACGTATGACGTCCCGCCGCTAGGTGGCAGCAGCATCCGACGTGGAGGGCGTGGCCACTGACTTCACAGTTTCTAGCTGGGGACAATCCATTGCCCTAGCCTTCTCAGCTTTCTACACGCCTGGCTCACGTGACGGTATAGCCCCGGGTGTTTCAGACAAATTTCTACAGATCCCTAGCGCGCGCATTACGGTGTGACAATAAATAAACATCTTTGGTTAGGTATAAATGCCATCACAGTAGCCAGATCACTCTCAGTTCTCGGCCGAAGCTCGTCTATTGCAGTTCACTGAAGGAATAAAAATAGCTAGTGAGTTACTCCTGCTTATAACATGCTACAAGTTAAAAACAGTGACACCAAGCGACTCAATATAGGTGTGTCACCTAAACTGGAATTTAATCCATTAGTTCTGTTCGAGAATATTGGTCACCATAAAGTCACGCTCATTCATGAAGAATGGAATGTACTGAGGCAGCTGAAATACTATTGGTAGCTGTTTCAACAACAATGAGCTTCTGCAAACGAGTGTCACACTTGCAACCACACCATCTTCTTCCAAAGTGGCTGGAACGAAAACTATATGGTTTTACAACAATACTATTCATGACTATGGTGTTTTTCTCGGTGAATCAATATGGGACAACATGGTCGACGCCCTCACAGCAGTGACCAGTGCAATCAACACCATGAAGCCCTGGGGTTGTCAAGTTACAAAGTACTACAACGAGTTTGTGAAAGTGAATCGTGACTACCTCCGTTTTTCGATGCAAGGGCTAATAGATTTGCATTTTGATAATGTACATGTCAATGAAGTGTCATACAGCCCCAGTTTAGCACTAGTCTATGAACGTTTGAAGCTAGAAATTAAAGCATATAAACAACTGTTAGTATATAATGATTTTAAGTGCAAAATTAAACAAGATTTTAAAGGAACTTATGTATGTGGTAATATGTAATGCAATGTAAATAAAATCATTTTACCAGATTTTTTTCTTTTGTTTATTTCACCTATCCTAATTAAATAATAAATAGTACTTATTTTTTAAAACATTCTTTTATTTCACCCACAATTAAAAATATATTTTCAGTGGCACACATATCTTTACAAAATATATGTAAGTAACAAAGTTTTGTCAAATTATTTTTCTCGAGTTCTCGCGGTGGTCTATGTTGTAGCATACTAGCCTTCTCCCGTTCTTTAACGTAAATAATTGAATCTTCTTCATTGGGAATTGCATTTAAAATAGAGCACATCCCGCTGAAGGATACTCCATCAGCGTAGAAATATGGTCAGCATGGTAATGAGTGGTAATGAATGATGCTACTCCATTTTATGTCAGCTTACGCACGACACATCTTAGAGATACATATTCTACAACCTGATCGTGCAGGATCAGGAAGAATGCAACGGTGTATGCAGGAAAATTCTCACCGATATCAAATTCCATAGGAATTTCTACAGGCCCAATTGTAAGCGACTCATTTTGGTGTGAATAGTCGATTACAGTGATAGGTTCAGTTGCGATAAAATCTTCGCGGTTTAGTAACGGTGAAGGATGGACTGCAATCGTAGTAAGACTGCTGGAATCTTGCATACATGTCATACAACACTGTGGAATGATTCTTATTAAACTCTAAATTCATGTACCCAAACAGGTACACCACATCATTTAGGAACAGTTTGACATTAGCGAGATTGCAATGGTCAAAGAGTGTTGTACTTAATTCTTCATTGAATTTCCTGTTTGTCTGAAATTCCAAAACTTCGATCCTAGGTTTCTCCAGTTGCTTTGATGTTTTCAAAGTCGAAATTTGAGTCTCACTTATAGGAAGCAATGGGTACTCCAACAGTTCCCAACTTCTGACATTCTGGCTTCTCACAGTCTACAATCTTAAGCATCGCTAGTTTCTCTCTTTCGCCTACTTGTGAATGAAGCATCACCCATACGAATTTACTGATGGTAAATTTACTTTTCTTTAGCGGAAGATTGTACATATAAACTTGTATCGTCCCTATATCGAATCAGTATCAGTTATTGTTTTACAATTGCAAGTATCCTTTTATGTCTTCGCAAAATCCCAAGAGCATACTGAATGGTATACATACATGAAAGTAACGATTTCCAAGATCGCGTTGCCCCCATCCTGCATTGTTCAACACACCAGCTTGTTGAGAATCGGCAGAAATAAGCGATTTCAATGTACTTGTGATACCAACGTTTCTATTACGGTCGATTTCGGCTTCATTAATTTGGTGCCGAATTTCCACAAACAAAAACGCGAATGCATTGGATGTGATAATTGAATTTGTAGCTCCTGGCCCATCTGATTTCATGAATCTTCTCTCAATAAGCAAATAACTTTCGCACGGCAGTGTATGTGTATTGGTTCCGAATAGATATCCAAAGTTCATGCGTGTTCTTAAAAGTAATTGGCGTGTGCGGCTGATGGCTCAGATATTGTTTACTGGTTACCGACTCGTCAAATTGCACACTGGAAGTTATGTCAAGCACCTCATCCTTGTTTTTAACGGTATAGCCTAACGACTTTGGGAATAGTACGTTCTAAGGTGTTAATTGTTTCACTTTTAGTTCACGACTGACAACTTTGTGAGATTGACGATTCTTTTATTAACGAGCGCCCATTCTTTAAATGTAGACTCAGAGTAATAGTTTCACCTTTAAAATCCAATAGATCACTTTCCTAGTCGACAACTCTAATGTTGATGTTACTGAGAGTTTTCACAGTGATGGGCAGATAGATGACATTTGTGGGTACTTCTACGATCTTGTAACCTGGCGGCACTGTTGGAAAAATCTTTTGTAATTTATGCCGCAGATTATCGTTGATGTAATTGCCTATATTTATTTTACACTCTGTTCGTATCGCGTTAACTTTTAATATCTACACAGTGTAGTCTGAGGTATGAAATCTAGGTGTCAACACACGTTACGAAAATCCGATCAGAGATCCATTGAGTTTAATTTACTGAAGACTATTTCCATGGTGTTTGTATCTAGCACTTGAGCGAATAGTTGTTTGCAGAGTTAAGAGACACGAGGGTAGTAGGGAATATTTAAAACAACTAAACATGGACTTAATAATAGCTAAGAAGGTGGCTAAAAATTTGTTATTGAAGACCAGGGGGACCATTGACTGATGCATCCAGAAATTTATACGGCTTGTTAGAAAACTGAGGGGAAGGGAGGGTGTTGAGACTCTTATAGATAAGGATGGAGAAGAAGTTACTGAAGATTTTAAAAAGACGCAGATTTTAAGTAACTGGTTTAGAGAGAGCATTAAGGACAATGAACCAGAAATGGGAGGTTCTAATTCGGAGAACGAGCTTAACATCACAATTAGAAATGAATAGACCAAAAAGTTGGAAATTCATCCTGAGGATATATTGAAGGAAATAAGAAAGCTGAAAAAACATGTTGGGGTGGGTGTAGATAATATTAATACAAATATCTTAAAGATAGCCTAATGTATCATTCTACCTTATCTTGAAATATTATTTAAATTGAGTCCGGATACTTGCTGCTTACCGCAGGACTGGAAAAGTGCGATAGTAGCGGCAGTACATAAATGAGGGGTGAGAAGTAGAGTCGAAAATTACAGGTCGATGAGTTTGACATAAGTGGTAAGTAAATTAATGGAGAAATTGATATGCAACCACATCAGAAATATATGGGAGGGTCGTAAGTGGATGAGAAAGTGATTTGCTGGGTAGGAGAGTTTTTAAAAGGTAGAAAACAGAAAGTTTTGCTAGGAAATGCATTATCAAAAGAAGTGGAAGTAAAAATTGGAGTGCCACAGGTTATCGTATTTGGACCATTTCTTTTAATTATACTAATAAACAATTTTGTTGATTGTTTATAATCAGAAATTAGATTGTTTGCAGATGATAGAAAGCTATATAAAAGCATCAAAACAGTAGAGGACTGTAAACAGCTGCAAGGTGATCTGGACAGGACATCTAGTTGGGTTGGTAAACATCGGATGAAGGAAAATGCAAAAGAAGAGTCAGCTTATTATGAGGGTGAGTCAAATGAAAACCTTAAATTTGTAATAAAAAATCGAAATTTCGCGCCGTTATCCTATAAGTTGGTAAGCGTGCTGCAAGCAGCGTGCAGAATGGCCTGTAGGTGGCAGTATAGTGCAGTTGCACAAATACCGTCGCATTATCAGTATAAAGATGGCTGCCCCACTTGAGACTTGCACCAGGGAAGAACAGCGTTCTGATATTTGGTTTTTGAGTAGTGAAGGTGTGAAACCTATTGAAATTCATAGAAGAATGAAGGTTCATTACAGTGATGCATGTTTGCCACAGCAGCAAGTCTACGAATGGAGTAGGAAGTTCACAAATGGTGTGACTTCAGTGGAAGAGGCTCCTCGTCCAGGTCAGGCACAACGAGTTGTGACTCCACAGAACATTGCAGCAGTTGAATCCATAGTGATGGAAAACCGCCGAGTCACACTGAATGACATTGCAGCATGTTTAAAGATTAGTCATGGTTCAGCATACCACATTGTGCATGATGTGCTCCAGTTTCACAAAGTGTCTGGAAGATGGGCGCCACGGCAGCTGACTCCTGAAATGAAAGAACGATATGTTGATGCTTGTGAAGAACTTCTTCGGTGCTTTGAACGAGAAGTTGATGGCTTCCTTGCAAGAATCGTTACTGGTGACGAAACCTGGGTTCACTTAAACCAACCGGAAACGAAGAGATCGAGCAAGGAATGTCGCCATTCCTCATCACCAAAACCAAAGAAGTTTCGAACAGAACCATCAGCAGGGAAGGTTATGCTGACTCTCTTTTGAGACGAAAAAGGCGTCATTTTGGAGCATTACTTGCCTAGAGGGACCACTGTCACCAGTGCATCATACACAGATCTCCTAAAAAATCATCTTCGGCCTGCAATCAAATCAAAGCGACGTGGATTGCTGTCATCAGGGGTCCTTTTGCAAGATGACAATGCAAGGCCCCATACTGCCCATACAACAGTTGCAACAATAACAGACCTGCATTTTTAGTGTCTTCCTCATCCACCATACTCACCAGACCTTGCCCCAAGTGATTTACATATATTTGGACCACTCAAAGAAGAAATGGGAGGAAAGAAGTTCCTTTCTGATGAAGAGGTATGCCACGCGGAGCATGAGTGGTTGCGCGGACTACCAAAATATTTTTTTTCTAAAGGAATTTATGCACTTTGTAAGCACTGGAGGAATTGCATTGAACGTGTGGGAGATTATGTTGAAAAATGATACAGCTTTGTACCATTTCTGCAGAGTAAATAATATTTTAAAAAAATCTAAGTATCTTAGCATTACTTTTGATAACAAGCTTAACTGTGCAGGACACATTGGTCAGATAGGAGGAAAACGTTTCAAAATTTTGATCTTGTTTGAGAGAGTGATGAGGGGATGTACGAGAAAAGTAAAGGAATTGGGCTGCAAAACTTTGATCAGACCATTGCTTGAATATGGTAGTGTAGTGTGGGACCGACATTTTGAGTATCAAATAAAGGAGTTGCTGAGGGTGCAAAAAAGGGCTGCTAAATTTGTTTCTGGAAATTACCGCAGAGCGCAGTAACAGAAATAATAAAAGAGCTAGAATGGGATTCATTGGAAGTCAGGAGGAGGGTGAAGAGGGTCATGGGAGTGTACAAATCGTATATTGGTGATGAGACATGGAAATATATTGGCGTAAGAATTACGAGTAATGCATGGAAGGGAAAAGATGACCATGACCACAAGCTGGCACTCGATTTTCAGGTACAAGGGTGTAGGAAGATTCTCTTTTTTGGGCAATGGATTGGAATAAATTACCAAGGGAAATGATGAATAATTTACCAAAAATGTTTAAAGGATTTGTATAAAAAATTTGCAACTGGGAAATGTAGGTGGGTGCAGAAAAGATGGATGTGGAGGGAAATTGGCACCAGAGCGTGCGCTCAATCGCAATTTAATTAAATATTATTATATTTGCTCTAATTACTAGCTTGTCGTTTTTAGTGTGCCAAACCAAATAGTTTGCAAAATCGTCAATATTGTAGGATCCTGTTGGTATATCAATAACCATATTCTCCGAGTAATTATATTTCATTTATCTATATTCTGAATCCAATTGTAATTCTGAAAGTCAACCAAGCCGATAATGTAATCGCCTTGGCCCAAATGTATCGGTGGGAAGTAATCACAGCCCAAGACTGAACTGTTGCTTGACAAGCCGAGTGTCGCAGACATGTGTTGCCCTGTCCAAAGTAAGACTGATGTCATACATTTTCATATAGGAATTTTAAACACGAATGCCCACATATATGTGTACCAAATTTCTGATGTTGTTGCACACTGTACAGTATTCTGTTTCCTGCAAAGTATCGCTGCAATTCCAATGGAGGGGGTAAGTCACAGAAACTGTCGAATTATTAAACCACATCGTCTTTGTTCTTTATGTAAGTAACCCAATGTGTTCTAGCATTTTCAGCACTGTCCAAGTTCTCAATTGCACATTCACGTTCACGAACTTTTTGGGTTATGTATCATGCATGAAAAAACCACGAAAATGGGGTGTGCGCAAACGCTTTACGTTAATACGTATATCTTCATCTGCCAGTGGCGGAACCTACCTTTTTTTTAAAATCTAGGCCCATCTTTCTTGTATGGTTTCAAATATAGACCCTTACCCTTCATTTCAAATGTCTCCATCGTTTCATTATGTCGTTTCTCCTTAGCCAACTGCTTATTTTCTTCTTTAGCTGTTCTGACAGCTTTGACAAAATTTGCCACCAGCTGACAAGCCAGCAACAGGGAAGAATAGTTCCCTTCTTCTTACTCTTTTCCTTCAGTTTCTTTTTCTTAATACCCCCATACAACTTTAACTTGGCACACCAGGACCAATTAACCAAGAATGCCGCTGTACGTTCACCAAACTTTGCATCTTTAGCCTTCATTCTGTCTGTAGCCCTATCGGTGAGTATACGATCTGCTTCGGCTCTATCTGTACCCTGTGCGTAAACAATGTCGTGTTCTCGTCTACCCAAGTGCCAACCACTTTTCCGTTTTAGTACTCAGGCCACAAAACTGGCATATAGGTATATGCGCCTCAAAAGGCATCTTGTCGATGAGGTTGTTTATAAAGCCACGACCCTACTTCTTCTCCCTCGGAAGAGGCATTGATACCGACTGGCTCTTTTACTTATTCGCGCTCCTATAAATAGCTGGAGCAACCACCAAACATTGTCAACATGCGGTTCGTCAAACAGAGAGACATATTACCCGTGAGTAATGTTGTTACTGCTGGCACCAGTACTAGAAGGAAGAATGGACCTTTTTCCTTGAGACATTGAGGACAATAATGTGTGGCCCATCAAATTGTGGGAAAACCAATCTTGTGCTCTCCCTGCTGGAACACCCTAATGGTCTTAGATTTTAAAAGTTATACGTGTTTTCCAAGTCGTTGTATCAGCCAAAGTATCAGTTACTAGGGAAAATATTATAACCCATTAAAGAAATTCCGTATTTGACATTTAGTGATAATCAAAGTGTACCTCCTCCAAGTGAAGCGCTACCTAATTCGGTGTTTGTGTTTGACGATGTTTCGTGTGAGAATCAGAAAAATATACGAGATTACTTTTGAATCGGCAGACACAGTTCGTCGATTCTTTTTACTTGTGTCAGACACATAGCCGGATACTGAAACATTTGGTAAGAGACAATGCTAACTTGATTGTGCTATTTAAACAGGACGATATGAATCTCAAGCAAATTTTCAACGATCATGTCAACAGCAACATAACATTCAACAAGTTTAAAACATATGTGGATACTGCTGGAATGAGAGCAAACACGGATTTTTGGTTATTAACAAAGTCTGCAACATGTATCATGGGAGGTACAGCAACGGGTTTGATTTATTTTTAAATAAATAGCCGAACACCCTTTGTACTGACATCATTAAAAAAAATGGACAAGTTTCGCAGAATTTCAGTGACACATAACAAGAGGGTATTGGTGTACCCACCTCAACACATACTTCTTACAAAGGAGGCAATTGGGATTGTCAGGATAGAATACTGAAAGACGTTGTTGACCCCATCGACGGAGATGATGCCGCTACCAAACGATATGTTGATAAACTGGAAAATTTTCTTTCCATGTCGATGTTGAAAAATTTATCAAAATACTGAAAACGACAGATGTGACTATGGTTGTAACTATTGTGATAAAGAATATGTTTCAGGATCACGGATATATACCAGATACAGGTATAAACTTTTATGATATCCCCGTCAATGGCGTAATCCTCTCAATAGTCAAACCAGGCAGGGTTGGCGTGAGACTGAATTGGGTTAAAATGCAAGGTTACTCTATGTGAAGTGAGGCGATAAACTTAGTTTTTTCCCAGCTACTCTAAATGTTTAACCACACAAACCATTTACTGCAATATTAACAATGAGATATGATATAGTACAGTGAACACCCATTAGCTTCATTCGGTGTGTAAATATGAACCCAATAACAACTAAACGTGGTATCATAAAGGCCTGGAATGCAATTCGACAAAAGTAACTCTAACTGAAGACAAGCCAGGTTGACTCTGCGAGATTTTTCAAGGATTCATTAAGACCTGTGATGGATACTATGGATAGAGTTTTATTACCTCAGTGACATATACAGCAATAGCAGTCTGCTGTCTTGATAAAAGATTTCTTGAAGTCATTAAGTCGAACCGAGCGAGAATATGATTCAGTGTATGGTGTATGAAAAAAGAATGATTCACCTGTTACTATTGACGAAAATTGTAATTGATGGTAATGAATATAAAGTAACAAGAGAGAAAATTTAGTCTATCTGGTAAAGTTTTGAAACCTGCTACCAACATTAAGTACACAACCATAATCTCTAAACTTGACGGTCAATAGGGTTCTGGTCTTCTTCCCATGAAGGAATGTGTGTATTGGGAAGATCCCAATGAACTCATTGAAAGATTGAAGCTACATACCGCGTCGCCATTTGCAGGACATACGTTCACTCTCCAACGAAATTTTATCAGTGATATAAGAACTTCGTGAAAGAGGCATTATATTTTAATACGTATCAATTTTTCGCGGAACTCAATAGTTTAAAATAGTGACTACAAGTATATGATGATGGTGATTGATACTTGTTTATAGTTTGAATGGTAAGTACCCCTCAAGACCAACACAGGCAGTGTGGTTGCTGATACAATGAAAAGAATGCTATGTGGCTACAGACTCACAATGGAAAGGATTTTATATTTCAATCTTCAAGAATTTCATGACTAGCTATGGTATTAATCACTACTCAACATATAATAGGCTTAAAGCATCAATAGTTGAACAACTAAACAGAACTATTAAGAATGCGATGTGGTAAGAATTCAGCAGAGGTGGTTCACCTCAGTGGATTAAACTTCTAAACTTCTTGCTCAGTTAACGCCAAACTCTAGCAACAAGTGGTATAGCACCATCAAAATGAAACACTGTGATGTGAAGGACAACTCTCTAATTTCAACAGTGCACTTCCGGCTAAATTCAAAGTTGGCTACCATGTCAGAATCAGTAGGTTTAAAGAAAAGATCGGGAAAGGAAAACTGGTCAAGTAAAGTGTTTACCATCAGAAAAGTGAAATTAACAGATTCTGTTACTTATATACTTAAAGAGTATTAGGGTAAAAATATTTCAGGAGCATTTTACCAGGAAGAATTACAATTTAAAAACATCCAAGCACATTACTGGTTGGACGACGAAACGGAAGAATATCACATTAATGAAGTGGCTAGGTTTTGATAAATCACATAACACATGGATAAATGTAAAAGACTTATTTAAATTATAACGTTTTTGATTAATACAGCATACATTTGGTTTATTTTTTCACCCATTCATCATCATATATAAAGCATAAATACTTATAACAACATATTAGCTTCACTCAGGTATAAATATAATAGTTATAGTTTTTTCCTATTTATAAACACTAAACGTTATTTTACAATATATGTACATAGCTCATACAATATATCTTCTTTCAGTGCATTGGTAAAGTATTTCTTCTTGGATATTTCATGGGTTATACATTTACAATGTATGAATTTGTTACATTGTATTCGATGGGTACAGATCAGAAAGCAGACTTTGGTTCTTTACCCAACACTGATATTTTATACCAGTACAAAATTACAGTGCACTGGCAAAAGCCCACTGCTATTTACAACAGGTCAAATATAAATATTTACAACAGATGATGACAATTCATCATCATCAAATTTGCCATCACACAAATGACCACAAATCACCATCAACTATTTACTAATCATGTTTGCCATCAGACAGATGACCATAAATCATCATCAATTATTTACAAGAGGCCAGCATCAACTCATGACCACAATTATTTGCAACAGATGACTATACAATATATTTACAACCCATCCCGCCTTCCAGTTCACTGTAATATATATACATGGGTATACAGTATGTTTAATCCCCATTCACACATATTTACATACAGCCTCACACACATTCACTCAGGTATGGACTTATGCCCTAAAGGTAGGGTTACAATACAGTCGGGATAAATATAAGTTTATTATCCAATCTAGACAGACCCATCTTGGATACTTCAACAGTTGTAATTCAATGGAGGGTTGATTAAAAAAGTTGTTGAATGTTATACTTGGGTGTTACTCCATTTAAAAATTCTACATTATCTTCAATAGTGAGCATTTTTCTTACTGATCGCCCCAGACCCTTGCCCTATCTTGAGGTCTGGTTATATTCTAGTCGGATGAATACATTTTTGTCCTTAGTCGAGCAAACTCCAAAATCAGGGAGCCATTCGCCTTATCCTTCATAATCCAAACACCTTCTCGTTATTGGGTTCTATATCGAAAGTGTTGTTGGGTATTTATCCAAATGTGTCGAATTCCTCCCTAATTACTTCATATGGATCACAGACTTTCACCAAGAGGATGAAACTGTCTGTGTCCATATAAAGTAATTTCGAGCGTATAAACTGCGCAATGGGGAATTCATAGTGAAATCGATACATGCGCTGTTTAGACACGTCGAGATTGTACATCCTGACATAGAGACGCTTGCTGAAAAGTATCCGCACTTTCACCATTTCCAGAGCCACAAAGTCATTCTCGAAAACAGTTATAAGCTTGAAGTGTGGTGAAGCTATGTGTTTGCGGGCACCGCAGCGGCCTGCCCAATCTGTGCACAATTTCGTGTCAAGGTGTTTTCTAATGTTCTCCATTGTCTTTCTGAAAATTGAATTGTTTATAAGTCTGAAAAAGCCTCTCTCAAATTCTGTCTTGGCTGACTGACGAGAAAAGGTGTTGAGAGAGGTGTATTCTTTAAATAACGGTGACTGATTGGAAGATATTACCCGGTGTACCATGTCCAACTTTATCCCCAAGCCTATATATTGATGGAGGACTCAGTAATGGAGAACATACCGAACCTTAACTTCCAACGTAGTCATCAGCTTAGCAAAAGTACATCCAGGAGCGCCTTTGTGGTCTGGATATGGTGGTGTCTTCTAGAAAGTGGTGTATATCCTGGGGAATCGTCTGATCTACCTCTAAAACGAAGCCCCTAGGTAAGCCGGCTGCTACGCTCAAGAAGTCTATGTTAGCAAACTGCTTGGCTACAGAGGGTAGATACTCTGACATGGCCCAGCCATATAGATTGTTTACATAAAAATACTTGATGAAATTTTTAGGTGTGTCCTAATTGTATTCCGCCATGTAATGGTTATTTGCCATGGTGTACCTCTGCAAATACCACCACGAATTCCACGTTCGAAATGAGAAGCATGTCGACATCTGTCAGAAGATCCAGCTCACTTCAACATGGCCTGCCACGAAAGAGCTGGAGCTGTGAAATAGAGGGCGGTATCCAGGATGTACTTCTCCAAACATACAGCCCTAAATTTTTCAAACAATCTCCACAAGCAGCCATACATCTGTCTCCATGTACAAACTTGCGTATTCATCCAAGTGCAAGATCTGGAAAACCCGCCACACTTGTGACACGTGATCGTAGTCATCGGCCAAAATCTCACCTCCGAAAACGAACTATAAAATCTAGATTTTGGAGGGAGCGTGGCCTCTTTGAGCTGCCTCATCGAATCCATGTATTCGTATGGGAAAACTGCTTTTCGTTTAACTAGTTGGAACTTCTTGGAATCCGTGAAATGCGCACTGGTAATGTGGATGTCACGCTCTTCTATGGTTCCAACCAGCTTATCTAATGTTGAGTGTACCGTACTGTACAAGTCCAGGAACTGCAAATTAATTGTTGTACGATTAATATTTTTAGAAAACGAAATGTAACGTTCAGTTTCGATGGGCAGGACATCCATCTCATCTTTATCGAGGTGTGCTATTGCCCTAACAATGAAGTGCATATCATACCCAGACCAATTATGGAAAAAGATGGGTATGTTCCTTTGATTTTTGTACTGTAAATTACAGTTATTGTGTGCAGCCCTCTCTGAATTTACGTGTGGTATGGCAGTGATTGTGAACCTTAACGACCCCCAGTGTAATGCCTTCAACACAGATGTAGCATACCGTAGCACGGGTAAATTGTGCTTCATCATCAGCTGAAATTACAAGAGGCGTGACCTCCTTGTAAATTTCATTAACATCACATGCCAGTTTCACAAGTTGTTCCACTAGCCACATCTCACGGTTTTCCCACAAGAATGTGTCGAATCGGTTTAGCTGATCGTCGTTTTCGCAAACGATCTTTTATGCAGCTGAAAAAGAGGTGTGTTCCTTGAATGCTGTGGAATGAGAGGCGTCGGGGTCGGGTATGAACGTATCAAAGGGTTTTAACAAGCTTTTAAAGTCCGCGTAAACGATGAACGGTATACGCTGATGGTGCACAAAATCCTTAAACTATAAGGTTTTGTCTTAGTCGCCAGGTAGGTCGTCTTACAGCGCCCATCCTTGCGCAATCAATCTCAAAGAGTCAAAAAGAGATCTTTGCTAGTGAAATGTTGCAGACATCTATCACATATGAAAATTGCATTTGCATGCTTAGTTATTGAAGATCTGACTAACCGCGCCAAGTTCTTGATCCAGTGAAACTTATGATCACCCTCTGTGATCATCAGCATGTTAATATGGAACTCACGTTTTACTGCAGCAAGATAGAGGGGGTCTACAATTCTATGTTTTCTACCATCTGGTACCAAGCGGTATACGTTGATCGTATAGTTAGGATTTTGCCTCTCAAATTTAGAAATTTTAAAAGGGAAGTCTATGGCTGCAAAATCTCTTTCGTACTTGAAACGTACTTTAATATACTTGATAACTCTTTCCGCGTTCTGGTTCATCTGTTTGTGAAACGCCATGTTTGTCCAAAGAAAAAAGATCATCACTAATATAAATTTCTTACAGGATTAACGCTGCGTTATTTACAAACAACTATCCACGCCAGTCTCCAGCAGATCCCAGTCTATAGCAGATTCTGTAGACGGCACCTGGAGAAGAGCTAAGCCTTGGTCGAAACGTCGGGAAGAAGAAGAAGGATGAGGAGCATTTCAACGCAGCGTTAATCCCGTAAGAAATTTATACTAATATTATGGCTTCGAAAAAAAACAAAATCTTTTATTATGATAGTCACTGTTTTTAACATTGATAATTGCTTTCTTTGCTTGGATATCGCGTGGCTGTGCTATAAATAAAGAGCCCCAATACAACGGTTCGAATTTAGCTACATGGATGTGGAGGGAGTTTATTTGATAGAGGCATTTATCACTATCCCGATCCTGGAATTCACTAAATCTCTTCTTGATATCTTGAAACACATAGACTTCATACCACTCTGCCATGGTAGTGCTTAATGTGAGCTCACGTCTCTTGGGTATAAAACAAATACTGGTGAAGTTAATGTCATCTTTCCTCTGAATTTTGAAAACACAATCCAGCCCCACCTGGCATTTTACAGCCGTTATTGAAGGATATGATATAACCGCGGAAATCTGCTCTTCGAAATTGGCCAAACATGCCTGATAAAACTGAGTGGATCTTTAAAATTTTCAGAATCTTGAATAGTGCTATAAAGTAATCTATTGTGGTAAGCACTCGCCCTGATGGCTGTCTTTAGACGCGCAGCATTCGGCTCACCTGTTTGCACCACATTAGCATTGACGCCGGAGCAGATTGCTTGCGTGTTGTGCAACCACTGGGACAAGGGCTCATTTGTGGCCCAGAGAGTCTTCATGGGTGATAGCGTCACCAGCAAATCATCGTACGGTGGGTCTGCTCAATCTGTAGCGTCTGCTTGACGCATGTCAACTGGGTCTTCTTCAAATGTCGGTATGTCTCACAAAACTACCAAATCGGGCGTTGAAAATGGTTTATAGTCATCTTCAAACATAAAATTCAATAAAAATCAGATTATATATGGTTACAAGTACAAGGCCGCCATCAATAAAAATTACGTTACCTGTAACTTTCCCCCTTTTGAATGGAACATCATCAGAATGCTTCCTCTTTTTGTTGCCTTTCTCAAGCATATCTGCAACAAATAAATACAGTTTCAAATAAGATACTTATATGTTTGATCGATATATATAGACCCTATATACAGGGTGTTACAAAAAGGTATGGCCAAACTTTCAGGAAACATTTCTCACACACAAACAAAGAAAATATGTTATGTGACATGTGTCTGGAAACGCTTACTTTCCATGTTAGAGCTCATTTTATTACTTCTCTTCAAATCACATTAAACATGGAATGGAAACACACAGTAACAGAACGTACCAGCGTGACTTCAAACACTTTGTTACAGGAAATGTCCAAAATGTCCTCCGTTAGCGAGGATACATGCATCCACCCTCCGTTGCATGGAATCCCTGATGCGCTGATGCAGCCCTGGAGAATGGCATACTGAAATGTGCAGGAGCTCCATCGTGCATGAACCACATGTTGTGTCGTACTTGTAAAGGCACATCTTCTAGCAGCACAGGTAGAGTATCCCGTATGAAATTATGATAACGTGCTCCATTGAGTGTAGGTGGAAGAACATGGGGTACATACTAACGAAACTAAATTGAGCTCTAACTTGGAAAGTAAGCATTTCTGGACACATGTCCACATAACATATTTTCTTTGTTTGTGTGTGAGAAATGTTTCCTGAAAGTTTGGCCATACCTTTTTGTAACACCCTGTATAAAGGGTCTATATATATCGATCAAACATATAAGTATCTTATTTGAAACTGTATTTATTTGTTGCAGATATGCTTGAGAAAGGCAACAAAAAGAGGAAGCATTCTGATGATGTTCCATTCAAAAGGGGGAAAGTTACAGGTAATGTAATTTTTATTGATGGCGGCCTTGTACTTGTAACCATATATAATCTGATTTTTATTGCTGAATAATGAATTTCCAGCTAATCTCAAGATGGTAAAAGTAATTCCGGTATACAAGAAAGGTGACAAATTGGAACTAAATAGCTATAGACCAATTAGTATTGTCCCAGTGATCTCTAAGGTCTTAGAAGCTATTATCTATAGGCAAATTATTAATTACTTTGAACAAAATAATCTTTTTAGTGAATCCCAATTTGGCTTTCGTTCTGGATTAGGAACTGTTAGAGCTGTCATTTCATTTATAAGCAACTGCCTGAACAATGTTGATAAAAAGAATCCTATGGCTGCCAGACTGTATGACTTGTCAAAAGCTTTTGATACTGTATCTCATAGTGTACTGCTGGATAAGCTGAGGTATTACGGTTTTCAAGAAAATGCCTTACTGTTGATACAATCTTACTTGAGTGGCAGATATCAGAAAGTGGTGTCGAATAATTGTGAATCAGATTTCTTACCAGTGAATCATGGGGTCCCTCAGGGTTCAATTCTAGGCCCTTTACTTTTTATCATATATGTGAATGATCTACCTAAAAATATCTTGGATCCATGTGCGGATAGCTATCTCTTTGCTGATGATCTGAATGTAAGTTTTAGTGCCAATACATCTGAAAATATGAAGTCAGCAATAAAAGATGTTTCTGGGATTGTTGAGGACTGGTGCACTGCCAATCTTCTGTGTCTGAATAGAGATAAAATACAGAATATAGAAATAAGTTATTTCAAAGATGATATCAACCATATGAATTGTGTTAATTATGTTAAGTTTCTTGGTTTCTCTATAGATTCCTGTTTAAGTTGGAATAAGCATATACAAGCAACAGCTTCTAAATTGTGCCAAGGGATCTATATGCTAAGAAGACTGAGGTCTAGGGTGAGCAAAAATGTATTGAGAATGGTCTATTATGCTCAAATTCATAGTCATTTATCATATGGGGCAATACTGTGGGCACATCAGTCCTCTGCTCTAAGGTTATTCAGACTTCAGAAAAAAGCAGTAAGAATTGTAGGTAACCTTCCTTCCCACAGTCACTGTAAAAATATTTTTCTAAATTTTGGTATAATGACTCTACCAGCTATATTTACCTTTCAGTGCTTAATGTATATTAAGGAGAACTATGACAAATATGAACTGTTAGGTGTGAGTCATACTTACAGTACTAGAAATAGAGATAACATAGGTTTCTTCAGGTGTGGGTATAGCTGCACTCAAAAAAACTTTCTACTATGTATCCATCAAACTGTTTAATGCCATACCAATTAAAATAAGATTACTTCCAAATAAAATGTTCAGGAATGTAATAAAAAAATTACTTGTTAATAACTGTTTGTATAAAATTGAAGATTTTTATGAGGTAGCAGCTAACATGATATAATTTGGAATATTTATAATGCATTGATGTATTAATTTTTACTGTCTTTGTAATGCTACAGATGTTCTCTGTAGTTTATACAATAAATATACAATATACAATATACAATGTTTCCTGAACGTTTGGCCGTACCTTTTCGTAACACCCTGTATATATATAAAGATTTATAAAGGCAAACACTTACCGCCATTAGTACCAATAGCGACTGCCCCCTCATTCCAATAATCAGAAGTCATAGGAAAAGCTAAAACAAAAAAATTATTCTGTAATTTGAAACACACATATACACCAAAATATATAAAGTTTTAGACAGGGAAAATATACCACTAGTAGTAGCAGTATCAACTGTCCCCTCATTCCGGTAATTGGAAGTCATAGGAAGATCTACAGCAAAAAAATCGAATCTTTAGTTTCAAACATACATACACACGAAAATATATAAAGTTTTATAAATGCAAACACATGAAGAAATCTACAGCAAAAGAGAAAACTATAAAGAAACACATATCAGGCAAGGCAGCCAAAGATTCAGCACCATGTTCCTAAGCACATAGTGTGGGAAAGAAAAAATCAACATTCATATGTGTAGATAAAGTGTAAACATACACAGTTAAGAAAAGAAAATTAACTTACGGTTTTTTAAAAAAACTCTTCAACCTCAGAGGCACATAACACAGGAAGATCTAAAAACCTAAACCAATAGTAACAATAAAATACACTCTATTAAAATTATTTAAGGTTATTGAACATTAACTGCATCAGAGTATGACTGAGACATTATAGTAAGCGAGCGAGATAAAGTTTACTGTAACAATTCTATACTGCGGGAACCACACACCACGAGATTCAGACTGGCACAGAGGCAAGTGTGGACTCGCTGAGATACCCAGCGGCAATGCTGTTACGTCAGCCGTCAACGTAGCGAACTCCATATTCAAAACCTGTGTTTCGAATACCTCAATGGTTTTGAAACAATTAATGGTTTGGCAAATACTTTTCGCGTTGGGACACCTGAAAGTATTTGTAGATCGCTAATACATTTTGATAATGGCAGACAGATACCATGCGGGAATAACTAAATATTTTTTAATGGTTTTGCAATACTGGGTAAATACTTGTCGCATTGAGAAACTGGAAAATATTTGTAGATTTACACAAGGTATGCAACAAAATACCTTTCACTGAGCACGCGACGTCATTGGGAAACCCATATGCCTCCGGATATGGTGTGGCGGAGTTGAATATCTACGTTGATGAAGTTTCTTGTGAAATGCGCCGGGCGCTGCTGCCACAAAGCGGCGTGACGTCATACGACCTAGGCCGCCATTGGCCCATTTTGAAACGCCCACCATTCAAAGAACCTAAAACTGTGACATCACGCAGAAGGGTGGACTCTCTTCTGAGATAGGCTTAAGAACTTAAGTACCAGACTCATCATTCTGCTACTGCTATCCTCTTATCAGTATAAGTGATGTATCTTGTACCTGGAAGATATTTAACCTTAGTGATATATATTACATAAAGATACAAGCGGAGAGATACTGACAGAATCAAGGGCCATATCACTGCTAATTCACAAAAGTATTGAAACTACATATCCATATTTATGAAACATGCTTATGAATCAGTCCACAACGTATCATTTAGAAAAGGCAAAATGCGTGAACTGTGATGAGGACCATTCAGCATCATCGAGGGTTTGCTCAGCATATCAGTCCTTGCCAAACTCACCTTTTCTCTTGAAACAAATAAACCACCTAGTGGAAGAAAACAAAAAAGATTAGAATACTAAAAAAAATAAAAATGGCAGTGATGATGGCAGCTTCTTTTCATGCTTATTTGACTTAGGATTGAATCCCATATTGCAAAGCAACAGTAAAAAGTCAATTACTCAATGATCATTTTTCGAAATTTGTTCTCCCTAGGAGAAGGGCTAATGAGCATATTTCAATAATCGTGCAAAAGTAAGACACCAAAGGACACACTAATGGCAACACAGAACGCCAACAATGTGAAGAGCAAGAGTCTCGAGCTAGAAGATTTTATATAGCTTTATAACATTACCATAACACTGCCTACTGGAAACATTTTTAAAACATAATGACAAATTCAAGATGACAGAAATGGGGGGAGTCAGGTGAGACACAATTAGGAGAAGAGGAAGCAGCTCTGCAGTTATTATCAAAAAGTCGTTGTTACATCATTGCCATTCTTACACATGAAACCACAGCAATAAAAACACATGCATCAGAGCTGTACATAAACGAACTGGCAGTTTACCTTTCATCTAACAAACAGCCGCTAGATGATCTTCTGGCTCTAGAAAACGAAATCACCATTGGAGGGAACTTCAAATGCAAACATTCCTCCTGAAATTCGATGGTCAGTAACTGTCGTGTGAAAAATTGCTCTCAATGCCGACGAGCGGAATATTGAATTTACAGGTGATTACCAGTGATTAGACACCGTCTTATAGATGTCCTCGACATAGTTCTAGCACAAACCAATCGGTGAGTGCTTCTGGAAAAGAAGACAGATCTGTAATCTGACCACAAACCTGTTGTTACCTTAATGAACAACTCGATTTTCGCGCAAAACAGAAAGAAAAAAAATTAAACAATCAAATAGACACTGTTCATTTGACACATTCACAACAAAACAAAAACCACACACAGTCTAGAGACAACAGTATTGATTGACTGCAGAGAGTAATAGAAGAGGTGGACAAACAGGCTTCAGCAACAACTGTCTTCAAGACTGGGAGCACAGAAGAATCAGTATCTAAGGTTGTAGCAACACCATAGGTATCCATAAGACAAACAAATCTTCTAGAAGTATGCCAATCAAGTGAGAAAAGGACTTCAGGAATGAAAACAACAAAAAGTCTACAGCATAAAGATGTGTGGCACCAAGTAAAGGCATTTAAGGAACCTCGTCAGTGTAATAACCCACTAAATCGACCACTATTAATTCGCTTCATACCAATTTCTAAGACAGAACCTTTAGCCCACAATTTTGTCATTCAATATACAGCACCATGGCATAAACTTCAAGAACATAAGGACAGATGGATGGATCGAATCAAAGATCTCGAGAGGGCTATCTTGGCACAACTGGTAGACTAGTTCCTTGATTTAACGACAAGAGAAATACGAAAAGTCATCAGGAAACTGGGAAACGGAAAAGCACGTGAGTCTGGCCAAAATGGTAATTTGCACCTCTAAAATTTACCAAAGAAGGGGATTCTACTTCTCACTAGAATTTCCAATGCCTGGTTAAAGAATTAATATTTTAGAAATCAATGGAAAATTAGTAAAACCGTTGCATTGCCAAAACTGGAAAAAATAATACGAGATATCAGCAAACCACTAACCTATCAGCCTTCAGATTTTGATAGCTATTGGAGAAACTGATGTTAAAAAGAATAAACTCCGCTTTTGACTCTGAGAGGACCATTGGCTAGAGAAGTTTGGGTTTACCAATAGGGTGTCCAGTGCCCAATCAAGGGAGGGGTGAGGTGCAAAGGGGGGAAATTGACCCTGGTGGCTAATTCAGCAGGGCAGCAACATTATGTTTTAAGTGGCACTAATCTCGAGTTTTAGCGACGGTTCAGAGAATTCTTAGATCCGTCAATGAGGGTATCTGTGGTCTGTCAATTGCTACAGCTTACCAAAGACGGAGGGAAGTCACCAAATCTAGTTCCAAAACAGCTGTTTTCCTGGATGGAAAAGGCATATAATAGAGTGTGATAATCGACGTCATCATAAAATTGAAGCAACAGACAGGTATATATCAATGTCACACGAAGTCAAAAGGTTGCTACGTCAGCAGCTGGAAATTGATCATATCTGCAGGTAGTCAAAAGTCACACCAAATAGACACCAGCATCAATTTCAATTTGTCTTGATCAATTTGCAGATGATGCCACCATATACACCATCTGACATCGACGTAACACCAACATAGAATGAATTCAGACAGCGTTAACCAAAATAGAGAAAGGATATAAACGAAATAAAATTCAAAGAAATGTCCAGAAATATATATTCCACTTCAGGATGACTCATTAATAACAATAATAATTATGGACAAAGCAATCCCATGGGTATCTAACTGACAGTGCCTTGGGTGCCCTTGATGAAAAGTTGATTTCGAGGGACCACATCCTCATCAGGCTAACAAGAGGATTAGGTTTATTAGAAAACCTGAGTGTAATGATGCGAAGTTATATTTTAATAGCGAAAACAATATTACAAATATATAAGGTTTTTGTAATCTTGTCAGATATTGGGAAGAAGGAGCAAAACTAATATGTTATATCTAAAGAGATTCTGGACAGAGGGGCTACTGTACAAATATTTTTTTTTTTTTTTACACCATGAATGTTACTGAAGTTTCAATGATTTGTTGAAACACCACCCAATAGTTAACGGGTATGGATTGTAGGGAAATTAAAAAAGTGACTGCTGTTCATAAATCAATATGTTCTTTTTTTTCAAAAAAAAATAATTGTTTACTGGTATGAGCTCATAAAACATTAGGCTTGCATCATTCTTCAAAATCCTTAACTAACTAACCAGGTCATTGTGACTTAACAATTCAAAAACATTTAAAGAAACCTTTCATAAAGTACCACAACCTTTTATGAATGATGAAGTTAGATTTTCAGCTCAGCAAAGTATGGTACAGTCGTTTCACATGCGATGATTTGTATGTTTATATCACTCCAAATATTTTAATATCCACAATGTTCCTTGACTGCTCAAAATCTATTTTCATATACTACATTGTTTGAAAAATGTAACGATCACAAAACCACCTGGCATGGTGCTGCCTAGTAAATGACGGCTTCAATACAGTGAAGAGGTGCGGTATTTAAATTTTTTCTTTATGGTTACACAATGTTTTGTTCCATTATTTTTATTCCAATCTGTCAAAAATTTTGGTATATAACACACCATTTTATTTGGAACATTTTATGTCCTTAAGAATTTTCCCTAAAACAACTTTATTTCAATGTTATTAAACTATGAACTTTCATTTTAGTAATTTAAATTTAACTGTTCAAATACCGTCTCCCACAAAGATTTTTACAGCAGCAGATTTTTAAAATTATCTCTTTTATTAAGTTGCTCCTCACTAACTCTTGCAATTTTTGTGTAATTGTTCATTAATGGATATTTCGCCTAACTTTATTTGACATCAAGTTTAAAAACTCAGTTTCTCACTAACTCCTTTTTGTTTTTTAGTGCAGTTGACACATATTCCTTAGAATAAACTGCTGATTTTTTCATAGCTCATTTATTTTTCAAAAATGTTTCTTTCAAATTTTTATATCTATCTTCAATGTAATCTTTTGGATGAGGGAATTTAAAACAACATCTAACAATCAGAATATTAATTTTTTTACTTTTTCCCATAAATTTTAAACTTTTTGCCAAACAATTATTACATTCTTATTCTCTGAATTTTCCTCTATTTTCTGATCCTACTTTTTTCCTCCTAGTTCTATTTAAACTTTTCATCTTCTCTCTCTTACTAAAAATTATACTTAGCATTTACTTACTGATTCAAGTTTGGTCAGAATGTGTCTGGCTATGCTGACATCATACTGTGATATCAAAATTGAGAATTAACTAAAAAAATGTATGCCAATATTTTTTTCCTTATAGGGTAAGGTGGGGCTATTTGGGCCACAGGGCCATTTCGTTCAAAATAAGCAAATTGTTCTTTGTGCATCTTTTGCACATCATTTGCAGTGTTGTAGCTTATATGAGGTGTTGCAGAAGACAGCACAAGAAGAGTTGAGTAAATATTTTCAATGAGTCTCACACAAAGTATATTTGAAATAGCTGTGGCATATGCTTCCTGTGAAGAAATCATGCTGATGTAGTTTCCATTGTTTGGAGTTAAGATCTGACATAAAAAATAAAGCTGATTTGTGCATATTTTGTATGTATTAACTGTTTAATAGTTCTGTATCACTACTAGCTATATTTATTATCTTTTCACTAAACTATTAGGACTATTAGGGTTATTTAAATCATAATGAAATACTAATTTGTATTTATACTCAGATTTATTTTGTTTTTGAGATTTTCATGGATGAGATTTAAGTTTTTTTTATGTTTTCAGATGTTAAGGAAATATAAAACTAAAAATATTTGCAGTGGTTGAGTAAAGAATAACTCAAGCAAAACGTAATGCACTTAGTGGTCATTTAAGTGCGAGAGTCGCATTATTACATTTCAATGTACCATTTACAATTCTGTAAAGAAGAGTTGAAAATACTCTTATTCACAGAAGCTTCATGAATAATGCCAACAATGTTCAAATCCAAACAAAAAGAAACTGATCTGGTGGAAATGATCATAAGTCTTTCTAGACGTGGTTTTGGTCCTTTGCCTATGAGTGTAAGCAGGGCAGTAGACCAATATACAAAGCTAACGAGCATGAACACCCCATGGAGTGATGAATTAAAGATGACTAGGAAATATTGGTTTTCTTTTTTATGCATAGGCATAGAAGGTCTATTTCCTTGAGAAAAGCAGATCTTTTGAAAGCTCAACAAAGAGGTTGTGGACAGTTTCTATGACCTCTTGAAAGGTCTTTATGATGATTTAAATATTCAAGACCAATCTCAAAATATCTATAACTTTGACGAAGTGGGTTTCAAATGAACAACCGGCCCTTGAATGTGGTTAGTGAAATGGGCAAGACAGAAATAACATCACAGACATATCTAGAACGAGGGAAAAACGTAACAGCAGTTGTCTGTTTCAGTGCCAGTGGAGTATTTGTTTGCTCATTCATAATCTTCAATGAGGAAATAATGAAGGTATAATATAAGCATGGAGTGCCTCCTAGCAGTAAAGTCTCAATTTAAATGTGTTTTAAACTTTTTTTGATGACTATTACAGACTTTATAAACCTAATACATGCATTATGAAGCAGCAAATTATGTGATCCAAATAGCCCCACACTTTTTGAAATTTAATACTTAAGCAGTGTTTGGCTAGATTATGTTTTTCTAATAAATGCGTATGCTATTAAGTTTTTTTCATGGCTGTATTAGATTCCCAACATTCAGATCTAAATTTCTATAATATATTAAATCTGATAATATACACTAGTTAGACAGTATAAGGCATCAACCTTGAAATGATCCAAATAGTCCCATCTTATCCTATGCACCATTTGACCATATGGTGAATTACACTTTAAAATTGATATAACTACTCTTAGCAAAATTTGTAGCCTGTTAAAACTATAAATGAAAATGTTTGTTTTAGTGAGTACTATCTCTGGAACTCAAGGGAACAAATGGCATTAACAACTTAAAAATTTGACTTTCCAATTTTTACATTTCCTTACAATATTATTTTATTTTTGAGTTGAAAGTTGGTTTATTAATAAGATTTACTTCATATTATTTACTTACTGTGTTATATACTTTGAATTGCCGCTCTTTAATAGGATTTGAGGAAATTATTTATACTTAACAACATTTATTCTAAGACAAATTCTGCAGGCACAAAAATTCACATCAGCAGTAGATCTCCATGCCACCACAAATATTCTGTTCATAGGAAAAAAAGATTAAATACAATATATATATATATATATATATATATACATATAATGTGATATTCAGAAACAAGGTTACAGCTAAACCACAGCCATTAAATACATACACAATGTCAACAGCAATATTAGAAAATTCTATTTGAAACCTCATACACTGAATAAATAATAATAAATGTAAGAAAGGGCAAACCAACAAACATTAAACAGAAAATATGGGTATATCAGAGGCCACAGTTTTCCCCCAGAAAGAGTTAAGTAAATAGTCTCCTCAAACTTATCTGATCCAGTAGTGTAGAACAGCCAAAACTACGTAAAACTAAAGGATTGCCATAGAAGCAACAAAAACAGATATAATGGGAAGAGATAAAAATGAGACATTCAGAAGTTTGAAGTAGTTTACATAGAAGTACTGAAGAAGAGAAGCTATCCTTGAAGAGATTTTAGAAACTTAGAATGGGTTCATATAAGATTCTGAATAAAATTTTTTTTAAAAGTGACATAACATTGTAAAGTGATGAAATTTGAGATTTCAAAAGATTTAAGTCTCGAACACGAGTTGACAGTGGATTATACTGTATCAAAGAAAGTATAAGGGTAGTGATGTGCTATAATTCCCAAATAAAATACGAAGAGATAAAGAAGAGAAATAAAGACGTATCTAAAGATGATTTACATAATTTGAATTTATACCTGCCAATGTGGTTGTTAGTGTTATTTCTCCAACAAATTGGATCTGGGAGGTATAACTGGTCCTATACTGGCTATCATGATTGCGGTTTCTAGGAATCATAATAACGAAAGCTGGGATGATGCCCAATCTCCATCTCATAAACAGCACATTTCATAAATAAAAGTACAATTATCATACAAATTATAGTTTCACATACTACAGACAGAGGGCAACCCAATATTTCTCCACTAAAGTAAATGATAAAGAACTGACATATCCGAATCTATGATGGGTAGGGCACATTTCCTACCACCCTCATGATTACACATCAGATGCCTGCGCACAGTTGCTGGTGTCTCATGGTCTGCCAGGGCTGACACAAAAGAAAAAAATTAAATAAAAACGTTTTGAGGGAAAACATGTTCAATTATTTTTTATTTATTTATTCACAAAGAACAATTATATAATTTTAATATGGTATTGAATATAATAAGGTAAAACTTGTGTGTTGTAACTATCTTGACTCTTACATTATGGATATTTATAATGACTTAAAATCTATTGGACAATCTATACATGATTGTGTATAGTGTATTGGGATAATAAAGACACAAGCGGTACAATCATTATAAAGATTAGTTCCATGTACATGGACTTTGTAAAAATTATTGGTAGTAAAGTAATATTTAAGACCTACAAATATACATATTGTTTATACCAAGTGATGAAAGTTTATTAATTCATTTAATAAGTCATATTTATCTAAAAGCCAAGTGGATATATATTTCTTCATGGTATGGTTTGGTTTATTGATAACATCTGCAGGTAATTTATTATAAATTCGTAAACTAAGGCAGCTTCAATGTCTTTGTCCTAGTAGAGTGTTTCGGTGAGGGATGCTTGTTCCATTTCGTTTTGCATTCTAGTATTTAAGTGTGGTAGGTCACTAGCATTGAAGACTTTTATATTGGCATGTATGTACATTACCGTTGTTTGAATAAATAGCTGATGGACCCTGAGCAACATGCTTTGTTTATTTAGCTCACAGGTTGGAAAAGTGTATGACTTTTTATTCATCACTTTCAGAATGCAATTTTGGCATCTGTTGACCTGAGCCAAGTGTGTGACTATTGCATGTGGATTTGTGGAGTATCAGAGTTTGATGGTCTGGTGGTTGTGTTGTTTTATTGTGTGTAAAGCAAACAAATTTGGTCTTGTTTCATTTATAGTTAGAAGATATTAGTTTAACGATTGCTGAACAGTGTTTAGGGCTTCTTGAGCTGTATTGAAGGTGTCATACCAAGTGTTTCCTGTAACAATCACAACTGTGTTATCAGCAATTGAAGTGATTTTTGCACTAAGAATTAATTCACAGAGGTCATTTATATAAACAAGGTACAGAACTGGTCCTAGTACTGTTCCTTGTGGAACACCTACTTCGACTTCTGCAAATTTACTCATAGTGTCTCCAATTCATACCATCTGTGTTCTGTTACACAGAAAACTATTAAATAATTTCAGAGCAGTTCCTCGTATACCAATCTTTTCGAGTTTTGCGAGTAGTATAGTATGATTAACAGTGTCAAATTTTTTAAATTTATTTTTTTATTTTTTAAATCTAGAAATACTTAAATTGTCCTTTTCGAACTATCAATCATCTTGCATAAATGATTTGTCAATGAGTATATAGCGTCCTGAGTATTTACATTTGGTCTGAAACCAAACACATTTTTGAGAGTATACTGAATTCTTCCAAGTACTTCATTAATCAACTATTAATACATTTTTCTAGTAATTTTTAAAGATGAGTAGTGAGGGAAATAGGCCTATAATTGCATAATTCTTTTCTATCACCTTGCTTATTGGGGAAGTTGACAAGAAAAAAAATGTTCCAATATATAACAGGAACATTTCTTTAGAATTTGGGGAAATAGTAAGTATCTTTGAGGAGATTAAAAGAAATTATGATAATAGCAAAATATTGTAAAAACTGATTCAAGAAATCATGGTAGCAATTAGTTCAGTACAGAGTTTGCGAGATGCCAGCCTGCGGTTGGTAAGTTAAGATCAAATGGAATGAACTAAAGAGAGGATTGTGATGTTGTATAAAGCCAGTATCTCACTTTGCTCCAAATAGGTGTGAGGTAAATTTTGTGTCAGTTAATGGGGAATCTGTCTCCAAATAGTGTTGAATATTATTTGGCTACTGTACACCATCACCAAACTGACAACTCTAATGTAAACTTGGCCACCTGTTGAAACATAATTTTGGTGTCAATATAACGTGAACTTAGTTAATGGTATTGTTTCGTGGTGTTACCATGGTTTGAGCTTCTAGCTAAAACTTGCAATCTAAGGATTAGTGAAGAAGACCTGACTAACTAACATATTTCTGTATTGATATGATCGCTAAGAACTAATTAATGGAATTGTTGACAGCACCATTAATCTTTCATTGATTTTAAAATTATATCTATTGCACCAATAAAGATTTTGATCATTGTTTGTTATTATCATTATTTAATAATAGATCCTGTAGGGTCACAAAAAGCCTTGATTCTCATCATAGTTTGTAAATAAGGATTTGTCCTGTGTTTCTACTAGATAACTATAACCAGGGATCATCAGTTCCTGGAGCAATGTGGTGAGCTTATGTGTCGTCTTCTGTCTATGATTCAAGCAGCTTATTTTCTCTTTGATAAATGCATTTTTTGCTTGTGAAATTTGTAATTATGAGATTGTAGACCGTCCCAGCATTCGCCTAAGTGACTGCAGTAAACCTCCAAAAAAACCGAAGAAAGGATGGCCATTGCCGGGGTCAGTACTCGAACCTGCTCCTGTTGTACCTCCCCAATCCAATGTGGTGGTGCCTTAATATGCATAGCCACACTGGTTGCTCACATTTTATTGACCTATATAAAAACTGATATTTTTTCAGTTCTACATCTCTGCTGATCAGAAATACACCACATTGATAAACTATTCAACTAATAATTCAACAGCAAACATTTAACAACCCTATTGGTCATAGAAAATGGGAGAAATGATTGTTATAGGTTCACTGTTAAGTATTCCTGCTACAAACTGTTCATTTTTGAGTGATTTGCTTGTAATTAAAATTGATGGGGTGAAACACGATCTGGAAAGATAGAAAATATTAGGGACTTATACAAAAAACAATAAATTGGGGTGGTTATATATTAGCAGGAGGCTGAAAATTTCAACATTGAACCTTTAAACCAACTTTAAAGATTGCAGAGGACATCAGAAAACAGTACAGTCAGTCCTATGGATGACAACAAGCAACATAATGAGGAACTCAGCCCTGAACAAAAACAAGCACTACTAAAAGAATTTACTGTTCCCACTTTGCAGGCCATTTGGGTATGTCCTGAACGATCAAATGATTAAAGAAACGTAAAACCTGTCTGTGGAAGAAATCAGATATAGTTCAGTTGATTTGTTGTCGTGATAGTTATAAGCAGAATAAGGTGATGCAAACCCCAGCACATACATTCACTTAGTATGATACCAATCTGGTGAAACCCATGTCTACATCAACTAGAGGAAATTGATATATACTTATGTTGCATAATGCCTTTAACCCAATTCCTTGTAGCAGTGCCTTTACAAAGGCAAGATGCAGATTCAGTTGCGCAAACTTTTGTGGAGCAGAAAATTCAGCATTATTGTTTTCCAGCCACCTTAGTAACTGACTGTGGACCCAGTTCCTAAGTGATGGACCAGAAATATTATGCAGATTATGGAGGGTGGCACAAGTAAAATATTCTCCTTTTTTGCCTTAGTCCATCGATGCTATGGAACGAACACACAGTATGTTGGTCAAGTATATGCAGCACTATGTATAAAAACAGATAATTAATTGTATTTATTACCTGCCATACGCTGCTTTCTTTATCTATAACACTGATTTGTATTGTATGAAACTTCACAATCCTAATTGTTTATTTTCAGCAACATGTGAATTTCCCAGTAAAGAAAAGGATTTTTTTTATTATAGCTTAACGCCTCATCGACATCAAGGTCTTTAAAGGTGGGAAAGGACTGGGGACAAGGAATGGGAAGGAATTCAGCCATGGCCTTTTGAAGGCAGCATCCCGACATTTGCCTAGAGTGAATTGGGAAAACCATGGAAAATGAGGATTCGAACAGGCGTCTTCCCGAATGCGGGGCCAGAACATTAACCGTTCACCCACCTCGCTCAGTGAGAAGTTGTTAAATGAATCGCAATACAATTATGATAATACTGCTGTAGAATTTACAGCCATAATGCAGTAGACGTTTGAGTATTCTGAGCAACACATAAAAGCCAGTAAAGGAGTTTCAGCAAGGACTGTAGGACGATGGAGTTCTACCTGAAGGAGCCAATTCTGTTATGGGATTACATAAAATATTACATTCCTATGGACGGTACCCTCGTTAGTATTGAAAGTAAAATGTCCCAATGAGGTCTTACAATGTAAGGGGACAAACTGTGACTTTCCAAGTCTATCGCCTAAAGTTATATTTCACTCAGTACAGCCCACGGAAGCAGCTAGGGTCAGCAAGGTCTTACACAACTATGCTGCTATTAGGATGGGACTGTCAGGCTGCTTTGATTATTCGCAAATGACTCATGCAATATTATTTTTAGAGCAGAATTATTCATATTTTAAGTACTGTTTATAACAAGTATTAGTGTTTTCAATAAAATACCAAGAATTATAATGCATTTAGTGGTTTCAAGTTGTTTTAAATCTAATAAACGTTTTCATTCTCCAGAAAATAACATCCAGCACTTGACTAGCATATTAGCAAGTAAATGTAAATATACCATGTGATCCATAAACTCACCACTGCATTTCATCTGTATTTTAACTTAGCTTAACCATGTAAGATTAATATAGTTAGTATCACCTTCCTGTAACTGTCCCGGAAGAAGACAGAGTGCCAATGTATTACAGTAAATTGTCATGATCTGGAGTGTAAGAGACTTGACACACATACCCACATATAAAAAGAGATTTTTGTACTGTAGTTGACTGTCATGAATGGATCTTGCTAATTTCTTCTGTTGCAGTCACCACAAGCAATTTCAGAAAATTACTCACTGAGGATGATCCAGACTGGCTACAGTGTGTGGTCACAATTGAATAACAATGCCTATTTGTTCATGCTACCTCATGGCCAGAGGATCACTATCAAATGCAACCATCGGCCACCCCACAAATATACAGTTGCAGGAACATGGAAGGTGACATTTCCTTGGTAACGTCTGGATTAATGATTCAGTCAGTATGGATCATTTAATTGATTACTTCACTTCCTGACACATTAACTTGGGATATCAGTATTATTATTTTGCCTAAAAATGCTTATCACTTGACTTTGCATTCACCGTCAAGGAAAGGGCCAGAGGTACCTACCTCAGATGGACATTGGGAGAAAAATATCTGCATTCACATCAATGCGTTATAATCTGTCCATGTTGTATCACAGGTTGGTGCCAACATCCAGCATCCTACACATCAACGAGTTACATCCCAGCCTGCATTCGCCAACTAGATGGACCACAGCATATAGGTGCCATGCCGCCTGGAAAAAATTAGAACATGATTATACTCTGGCCTCGCACTCGGGGAGGATGCGGATTTAAATCACCGACCATACACAAATATCTGGTTTTTCCATCGTTTCTCCAAATCATTACAGGCAAATGCTGGGATGTTTCCTTTAAAAAGACCATGACCAAATTCCTTCCTGTTCCTTGCCTCCAAGTCCATTCATGCCTCTAATGACCCTAACGTCGATGAGGCGTAAAGCCATAAAAAAGAGCATGATTGATTACAAGAAGAAACACCAACAACAGAGCCTCAACCTAGTGTATTTTAAATGTAACTGTATGTATGACAGTGTCTTTATGGTATCCTGATATAAAGCACGAACCAGTTCTTACCGGTCCCATCATGCATCCCCGAGTCAAATGACTTGCTTACTGTATGTTTTACTTTTTTAACATTTATTTTCATGCATCCCTGTTTGGGTATCATTTCACACTACAGCCTTGTTTGATGCCGAACTCTCTTTTCTCAGTAGATGACAAATGTTATCCCTAAATAAATGACATGATTTATCTTATTTAATTTCTTTTATCGACAAGTATCCTCTATTCCCAATTGATATGTATACAGCAGGTCCCCCACAAAGGGGAGAAAGCTCTTTCCAACTTTTCTATCCACACTGGACCTTTATGCTGCCAATCTCATTCTCAAAGTTCCTATATTTCGAGTCTAAGTCACTTCCTGTTGCAGGTGGCTTATATACCTCCAATAATGTCTGCAATCGATATACATCACATCTTATATTAACACCATTACTATATGAATAATGTTGCCTGTTGCGACTTTCTTGCTGCATATCTTTGCTTGGTCCAACATGTACCTCTAACTGTGGAACAAATGGCGAGTCATAATTGGTTGAAGATGACTGTGGACATGCCAAGTTGAAATCAGACTGAAAAGATTTTTCCACACTTATCGCCATACTAGATTTTCCTAGTACATGTCATCGATAAGTTACTGTAGATTATGAAGAAATAACTAAGCATGAATTTGTTACTAACTGGTTGATGGGATACCTCATTCAAGGTAAGGTGATGGATGGGTAATGTAGGCCTGCCGCAGTTATTTGTTTCCTATCACAGCATGATTTTCAAGTGAGCGATATATCAGTTTGTCCACTTTCAAGTCACCTTTCGTTTGACATAATTATTGAACTAATCTATCCAGTTTGTGTGTATTTCGCTAACTGCACTGCAGTTCCAATGGCAGATCTAGAAATTTTCTGAGGCGGGGCCAAAACTGTGAGATTGCCTCCCTTTCCAAATTTATTTTTCTGCCCCCGTTGTCACCTTCCTGATTGTCGATGGCACCTTGATTATCACCCATTGTCGCCGTATGGGGTAGTAGTGGAACTAAAAAGCAAAAAAAAAAGGAGCCAGCATCACATAAATTTGCTGCCTTTCAAATACTATTTTGCCGCCCCTATGAAATTGCCGTCCAGGGCAAGTGACCCAGTTTCTGCACCTCTTCCCCCTCCCCCGGATCTGAAACTAAGTAGCTTTCTTTGAACAAACAAAGCAGGGTACTCATTTTAAATAATATTGTAATGTAATGTACAATATAACAAACCACTATCTTTAATAGATCTATAATAAATTTTTCTTTACAATTTTTAGCTTTCTTAACTCCTTCATAGTATCCCTTTTTAGCAATGAAAACAGGCTAAGTAACACTAGCAACTCAGTCTATATGATTTATTTCTCGTGTCCAGGACATAACATTACAAGTTGAAAAATATATATATATTAATTAATTAATATTAAACTACAAACACAATTAAATGGAATGTGACCAGTATTCCGCAATCTTGATGGCCTTCTCGTTTGCCCTATAAAGGTCGTTGATATTGCAGGTTTCAGGGAGATTCCTGCATATCAGAAGATGTTGTGGGTTCTGAAGCTCACCACATTCACATAGATCGTTGTCAGTAGTGTACCCCCATTTTTTAATATTATATCTACATTAGGACACTTCAGTTCTTAATCTGTTTAGAGCCTTCCATATAGCATATGGCTGATTACACCTTGCAGCCGGTGCCTCTTTGATGTTCCTCCACTGTTCTTCAGGCAACGAATTTCGCCATAGTTCTAGACGGCGTGCTCCAGTAGAAGATGTTATGGCTGTAGTTGATTGTACGAAGCTCTTCCTTGACTTCAGCCTTGTGGGTTGAGGTTCGTGTCCAAATAAAGGGTGTCTGGGGTCTGTTTCTTGTTTCCTCTTCTCCCTCTCTGAAGCCGTTTTCCTACGAATGTCAGGTGGTGCTATACCCATGATTTGGTATATTTTACTAATAGGAGTTCATTTTAGGCAACCTGTTACAATACGACCAGTATCATTCAATGCTATATAAACCTGCTTAGCATGTGCAGAGTTTTTCCAAACTGGTGCTGAGTATTCTGCTGCAGAGAAACTAAGTGCCAGGGCAGATGTACGAAGCACATTTGGATGTGCTCCCCAGGAGGTACTTGTAAGTTTCCGGATGATGTTGTTCCGGGCAGATACTTTGAGTTTCAGATCCTCACAATGGGTTTTGAATGTGAGAGATCGATCAAGCTTTACTCCTAGATATTTTGGAGTATCGCAGTGTAGTAGTTGTTGCCCCCTCCAGTTGATGTTCAACTTCCTTCTGGCTTCTCTGTTTCTCAGATAGAAAGCACAGGCTTGTGTTTTTCCAGGGTTTGGCTTCAAGTGATTAGCATCATAATACTTGGCCATATCTTCAAGAGCTGTTGTCAGCTTCACCTCCACCGCCTCAAAGGTTGTGCCTTGAGCTGCAACTGCTGTGTCATCAGCATAAATGAATGCTCTTGTTCCAGGAATAATTGGTTGATCATTTGTATATATGTTGTACAAGAGCGGGGCCAGCACACTACCCTGAGGGAGGCCATTCTTCTGAGTTCTCCATCGACTCTTCTTATTGTTGAGGGTGAAGTAAAACCTTCTGTTTTGTAGTAAACACTGGATGACTTGTGTAAGATGGTAGTCTTTTGTGATGGAATATACCTTACTTATCAAAATTTTGTAGTTGACTGTATCATACGCCACTGTGAGATCGATGAATGCCACACCTGTAACCTGTCCTCTTTCATACCCTTCCTCTATATACTGTGTGAGGTTAAGAATTTGGCTGCAGCATGACCTACCAGGTTGAAAACCAGACTGTTCCTTTATAAGCATTTTGTCAATGCACTCTAAGATACGATTGAGGATCAATCTCTCCAAGACTTTGTATAAATGACAAAGGAGTGAAACTGGTTGGAAGTTTTTTGGATCTGTTGGTTCCTTTCCAGGCTTTAGCAGTGCCACAATTTTGGCTTTCCGCCAGATCCACTGCTTTGTAGCTGGGCCAAACATTTTAATTTGCTCTGTTCTCAGGTCATCTAAGCCTGCAGCTTTGTTAATCTTCAAAGACTGCAAGGCAGCTTCCAGTTCTATCAGTGTGAATGGATTCCCAAGATGGTCTTGCTCATCAGAGTGCCTTTGGAGCTTTCTTTTTTCGGGTCTTCTTCTACTCTTTCCATTCAGTAGCAGTTGGTGTGCTATTTGATTTGGACTAATTTTAAGGAGACTAGGTGGAGTGCTACTTGGATCACTATTGAGATTTTTCAGTAATTTCCAAGCCTTACAACTATTCTGTTTCATGTTTAAATCTGACATTAAATTGAACCACTTATCTCTTCTAGCAGTACACGCAGCATGTAGAAGATCTTCACCTGTCTGTATGGTTTCTTCAGAAAAAGGATCTTCTTCGTAAAGGTGCCCGTATCTCTCAAGATGAAACTTGGAGTCATTATCCAGTCCAGCGACATAAGTTGTTCTGCAGCCTCAAGGAATATGTTTTCCTGATATGGCTTTAACTATTTGTCATATGCATTTGGAGATGGGTCGAGGTTTATCACTTTCTCATCTAGTTCTTGAGAGAACTTTCCCCATTGTGCTTGTTTGAAATTGAATCTTCTTTTAAACTGAACAGACTATGGCTTCACTACTACTTCAACAGTGCAGATAATTGGTCTATGTTGGGTATGTAGGATTGGCTCCATAACATTCTTCTTTGACTGTTGGGCAATGTGTTCACTGACAAAGATGTTATCTGGGTTGTATCCACCCTGCCATCTTCCACTACTAAAAGATGGTGGCAACTTTGGGGCATATATTAGCATTAGGCCCATACGTTCAACCCATTCTTCAAGGTCCTCTCCATTTTTATCGGTTTCCCTGTAGCCCCAGGATGTACTGTGGCAATTGAAGTCACCCATAACAATCTTTGTTTGATGGGAGTGGAAGTTAGGTGGTTCTGTGAAGCTAAATTCGGCATTTGGTGGCTTATACACTGATGTCATGGTGCATGATTTGATTTCAGTAGTCAGTATCTCTATTTCGCCATCTGGGGTTACCCCTGTTAAAAGAATCTTTAGATCTGGTTTGGTGAAAACTGCACTGCCATACTTTTCACTTGGTCTCTCATTAATAAGTTTCATTCCGTTGATTTTTGGCCTTCTGTCATTTGGACCTCTATGTGTCTCTTGAACCAATAAAAAGTCACATTTTGAGTGTTTACAGAAATCAGAAACTAAAATCTCTTTCTCTGGTGATATACCTTCGATGTTTATTGATATAATCGAAAGGGCTGGCTATGAAAAAAACCGTATATTTTGAAATTTGTCCTATATGATAAAACATTCATTAAATTTTTTAAAATTATGAGAAGCCAAATATGGTCAATTGAAGGGTTTGTTACCCAGTTGCTTCATTTCCCAGGTAAATCCCCTCATCACCATCTTCAATGAATGAAGAATTTTTGAACATCTTCTTTCCACCAGCCTGATGGGTCCAGTTCAATTAGGTTTATTGTCAAATGCTACACTCTTCTCTTGTACATCCCCTCATCACTCTTTCCAAAAGTGAATGATTTTGAAACATTTTCCTACTACCTGACCAATGTGTGATGCCCAGTTGTTATCAAATGTTATTCCTAGATATTTGGATTTCATGTCTTCAACGAGCAAATATTTTCCAATATTGTAATCATAATCAACTTTAAGTTTTTCATCTATGTATCTAATAAGCTGACTCTTCATTGCATTTATCTTTATCTCGTGTCTGCAAACCCAGCTAGATATCCTGTCCAGATCACCCAGCAGCCATTCACAGTCCTCTACCGTATTGATCATTTTATATAGCATTATTTCATCTGCAAACAATCTAATTCCTGATAATAAACTATCAACACAACAATTCATTAGAGTAATGAGCAGCAATGATCCTAATACAGTACCCTGTGGATCTCCCATCTTTACTTATACTTCTTTTCGTACTACATTCTATACCCAAACTTTTTGTTTTCTACCTTTTTAATAATTCTTTTACCAGCCAAATAACTTTATCATCCACTCCAACGGTTTTTAACCTTATTTACCACCATTTTATTACTCACTCTAATGAAGGTCTTTGAATGGTCTAGTACAACACTATCAGTTTTGTCTCAATTGTCTATTCTATTCCAAATATATTGCATATATCCTACTAACTGAGATTCGCATGAATATCTTTGCCTGTATAGCATAGACTATATGCAAGATATTTCTGATGAAATTGGACTTGGGAGGTCAAGTAGATAGTGTAGCACCAGATCTGTCAAAGGCTTTCGACAGAGTGAGCCGTAGGATGGTGCTAAATAAGGTAAAAACTATTGGAGATAATAAAAAGGTTAACTGCTGGGTAGAGGAATTACTAAAAGGTAGAAAACATAAAGTTAGGGTAGGAAATGCAGTATCACAAAATGTAGGAGTGAACATGGAATTCCTAAAGAGAAGTGTATTGGGAACATTGTTATTCGTTATCCTAATGAATCATTGTGTTAATGGTTTACTATCAGAAGTCAGATTGTTTGCAGATGACATAATGTTATATTAAAGATCAAAACACTAAAAGACTGTAAACAGCTGCAGAGTGATCTAGATAGGATAACCAGCTGGGTGAGTCAACATGGTATGAAGATAAATGCAAAGAAGAGCCAGCTTATTTGGTACACAGATAAACAGTTAAAGGTTGATTATGATTATAAAGTGGGGAAGGAGCTACTGATTGAAGACTCGAAATGTAAATACCTTGTCATAACATTTGATAAGAAAACTATCTGGGCAGGACATATTGGACAGGTAGTGGGGAAAGGGTTCAAAATCCTTCACCTGTTGGAAAGAGTGATGAGAGGATGCACTAGAGAAGTAAGGGAATTAGGGAACAAATTTTTTGTCAGACCACTGCTGGAATATGTTGGTACCCACATTTTTGGTATCAAATACAGGAGTTGGACGGGGTGTAGAGGAGCGCTGCCAGATTTTTCTTTGAAAATAGCCGCAAAACACAATCGGTAACTAATATGGTAAAGGAGCAGGAGTGGGATTCATTGGAGGATAGAAGGAGGGTGAAGAGAGTCATGAGAGTGTAGAAGACTTATACTGGAGATGAAGCATGGAAAGATGTTGGTGGGAAAATTAAGAGGGGTGCTTGGAAGGGTAAGGTTGACCATGACCACAAGCTAGCTCTTTATTTCAGGCATAAGTGTGTAGGAAAATTTTCTTTTATAGGAAAGAATGCAAGGGACTGGAATAAAATGCCGAGAGAAGTGATGAATAATTTACCAGAAACACTGAAAGAATTTAAAATAAAAATTAGTAGAGGGAAAAAGTAGGTTGGAAGAGGAAAGGAGAAAGACTAGTGTGTAGGGAGATTGCTACCGAAGCGGGCACACGATCGCAATTTTGTCAATTATTATTATTATTGTAAAGTGATGTTGCTGACTTGAAAATCACTAATGCTATTCACATATATTTTTGATGTGGTTGAATATCAGTCTTTCCATTAATTTACCTACCACTGATGTAAAACTGATTGGCCTATAATTTTTGATTGTATTTCTCACCCCTCTTTTATGTACTGGTTATAGAGTCACACTTTACCAATCATCTGGTAAGCAGCAAATATTCAGACTTAATTGAATAATATTTTAAGATAAGGTACGATGTCACATCGTGCTATCTTTAAGACATCTGTAGTAATATTATGCTTTTTCAGCTTTCTTATTTCCTTCATGGTATCTTCAGAATAAATTTCAGATTTTTTGGTCTGCTCTTTTGTAATTGTGTTGCTAGGCTCATTATCTGATTTAGAGCCTGCTATTTCTGATTCATTGTCCCTAATGGTCTTACTAAAACAGTTACTTAAAATCTCTGCCTTTCTAAAATCCTCAGTAACTTGTTCTCTGTCCTTATATATAATTTTCTCAATACCCTCCCTTACCCTCCGTTTTTTAACATAACCATAGAAATATCTCGATGCTTTTTCAAAGGCTACCTGCCCCGACAACACTCTTCATAAACCCATCTTTAGCCACCTTCTTTGCTATTATTAATTCCTTGTTTAGTTGTTCCAAATACTCCTTACTACCCTGCTGTCTCTTAACTTTGTTATGTTCTCTTCTTACCAACCTCTTTAACCTCCTAACCTCTGTTCTTCTCTTTGTTTTCTGTTTTGATCTATCAGAACTGTTTTGTGATCACTTTTTCCTTCAGTTACTTGTTACGCCACAAGGTTATCATCCAGCTTTATTAGGAAGATATCCAATTTGTTTTGTTTTGTCCCATAATGTTCTGCTCTACAATTTGTGTAAAACCTCCTTCCCTTATTAATGTATTTGCAAAGCTCTGTTCCTTTGTGTTATAAATCTTATTTCCTACCCAGTTTACACCTGGTAAATTTAAGTCCCCACCAATAATGGACACCTCTGAAATCTGAGTATTAATTTAATTCCCCTCCCCCCCCCTTCCCAATAATCTCATCTTCATCAGTCACTCTTCCATTGTGATAAGCAGCCAACATCATGACTTTTTCTTTTTATCACACCAAAAATCTACCCCAAGTAACTCATAGTCATGTTCTATGAATACCAGTGAAATGTAATAGTTTTTGCTACCAGTTTGAAAACCCCCTCACTTCCACCAATTGCTCCTCTATCTCTGAAGTACACTCTTTAACCATCAGGAGAAATCTCATTGTCTAGTGCTTCTTCTTTTAACCAAAAATCTACACCTATAATTACTTGTGATTTGTGTATCTCTATTAAGTTTGCAGATTCTATTACTTCATTCATTATACTTCTACAGTTCACCATTAACACCCTTATTACTTTCTTTGTGGAATAGTCAGCATTAACCTCTTAATTCCTAGTTCTTCCACATGTCAATTATTGTTGCAGCAGCTTCATCCATTTCTTTAGCATTTGTGATTTTTGCCATCGTGGATCTACAATCAGAATCTTTTGGATCATCTGTTTCCATCCCCAAACCAGCAGCCCCTAATCTAAAAAAAGACAAAGTCCTGACTCGATTCTCACAGGAAATGGAATCCCTTACAGCATTAGCTAACCACTCAAAAAGTATCCCCTCACTTCTACTATTAAGGTGTAAGACAAGCCTATTGAAACCCAACCTACCAGTGGTATTCAAAGACACAACCTCCAAGACAGAATTAATACCTTTCCCACTGAAATGTGATAATGAAGGCGAAGAACATATATGTGTCAGATAAAATAGAGAATTCAAGCAACAGATTGAAAACTGTACTCAATTTAATAACAGCTGAAACAGACATAATATTATAACAAAATGGAATGGTGCATAGCTAAGTAGGGAAAGTTTGCAAAATATTTCACAGACAATTAAATTCAGTTGTAGAAGAACTAATAATAGAAAAGCAATCCCCTGATAGTGCCCTACGGCTTCATTAGACTGCTTTCCCAAATAGTTTTTTTGAGATGCGATTGCCTCCAGTAACAGTCTATAAAAGTCTCAGAAGAAAATTCTCTCACTGTGTAAAATGATTTCAGAGAAAAAACTATCAGGGTTTGCATTTAAATCCATTACAATTTTATTAAATAATATTTTATTTCTTATGTGGGATTTTGAATAAAGAAGATACTGAAAATGATATCCCTTATTGAACACCTGAGAATGACCTCGAAGCCATGTGGATGATATATTTCATCCTGGTGTCAGGCCTACATATGCCAACATTGATACTGAAGTATTCAGTACTTTCTACTTCTAGAAACAGAAGGAATTTTAAATCATATTTACTTTTATAAAAAAGATTTTGATACTATATCTTGGGGTTTGTTCTTAAAATAATTATTACAGAATGTGTATTGGCATGAATTAGATTTTCAGTAGTGATTAAAGTCCCATGAACAAGATACCTTAAGTGAGTTGTCAAAAAATATGCAAAATATACAAACTTTCTGCATTCTATATGATTCATTATAGCTGTGACTTCCAATTAAAATGTTGAAAAGTTTTTCTTTTTATAAAATTACTGATTATTTTATTCCAGTATAAGTTTACATAAATTTTGTGCAACTGGTTTCATAGATTTCATAGGAGGGATCATCTATAAACTACATGGCCTAGTTGAGATGAAGGATGGGTGGGTGGAAGATAGATTTTATATAATTTTTGCTGTCTTCAGTCGTTTGACTGGTTTAATGCAATCCTCCATCCCTCCCTATCTTGTGCCAACCTCTTCATCTCTACATATCCCTTACAACTCACATTCTCAATTATCTGCTTCATTTATTCCAATCTCATTCTTCCTCTACAATTCTTACTTTCAACTGTTCCCTCCACTAACAAATTAACCAATCCAACATGTCTCAAAATATGACCTACCAGCCTGTCTCTTTTATCTGTAAGCTTCCTCCACAAACCTCTTTCCTCACCCATCATTTCCAAAACTCGTTCATTTCTTACTTTGTCTGTCCACTTAATTTTCAGTATTCGTCTGTAGCACCACATTTCAAATGCTTCAATTTTCTTTCTTTCCGGTGTTCCTAAAGTCCATGTCTTGCTAAAATAAAGTGCTGTGCTCCACACATAGAGTTTTAAAAAGTTCTTTCTAATTCCTAGATCGATATTTGAAACTAAAATATTTCTCATTTTCAGGAAGGATCTTTTAGCTAGGGCTATTCTGGTTTTAACATCATTCCCACCTCAGCAATCAATTCTAATTTTGCTTTCCAAGTAACAGAATTCACTTACTTCTCCTATTGCATCCGATCTTATTTTTCTATTTAATCTACTAGTATTGGTATTTTTTCTGCTGCATTTCAACACTTTTGTCTTGCTTTGATTTATATTCAGTCCAAAATCATTCTTCAGTATTTTGTTCATGCCATTCAGTAACGTCTCAATATCCTCAGCCCTTTCTGCTAACCAGACAATGTCCGTGAATATTTATGCCACATGGAAATTTTTCTTTGACTTTCTTTATTGCTTCTTCTACATACAAGTTTAATATTAACGTGGATAGACTACAAAATTGTCAAACGCACTTTTTAACCGAGGCATGTCTCTCATGATTTTCTACTTTTACTATAGCCACTTGATTCTTATACAGTTTATAAAGTTTTCTTCTATCTCTGTACTTTAGACCTAACTTCTTTTAAATTTTGAACATCTTGACCTACCTAACATTATCAAAAGCTTTTTCTAAATCAACAAACGCCATAAATGTATCTCTGTTCTTGATCCACCCTTTGAGTATTAATCTTAAAGTCAGAATTGCTTCCCATGTACCACAATTTTTCTTAAACCCAAACTGATCTTCACCTACTATCTCTTCTACTATCCTTTCCATTCTTCTGTATATTATTCTTGTCAGTAATTTTGAATCATGTGATATTAGACTAATGGTGCAATAATTCTCACATTTGTCAGTTTGTGCTTTCTATGGAATTGTGAAGATGATATTTTTATTAAAATCATTTGGAATTTCTCCTGTTTCATAACTTTTTGATATCAGCTTGAATAACCTTTTGAGTTCTTCTTCCCTTGGGGATTTCAGAAGTTCTTTACGGATCTCATCAATTCCAACTGCCTTATTTGCTTTCAAGTCATGCAGAGCTCTATTAAATTCTGCCCTCAAAACAAGATCTCCCAATTCATCAATCTCAAAATCGCCTTCCTTTTCCATTATGGTATTTTTCAAGTCGTCTGACACATACAGTTTCTCAATGTTTTCCTTCCATCAATTAGCTCTATCATCTGAGCTTAAAAGAGGTTTCTCATTGACAGCTTTAATGTTCACACCTCTTTTCTTCATTTCTTCAAAATTCTGTTCGCTCTTTCCGTATGCAACATTTCCTTTTCTACTTCTTCACACTTTACTTCTAGCCATGTTTCTTTCGCTTTTTTGCATTTCCTGTTTATTTGCTTTCTCAATTCCAATATTACTCTCTTCCTGCTTCATCCTGAGCATTTTTGTACCTGCTTCTCTGATCCATCAGCTCCAAAATTTCTTCTGTTATTTAAGGTTTTCGGACAGCTTGTTGCCTAAAGCCTAATGGTTTTTTACCAGCTTTCATTATTTTGGTCTTTAATATATTCCATTCATCCTCAGGTTGAGCTCCTGCAAGAGTTACTTCTTAGCCCTAAGCCTATAACATTTCTGCAAATTTTTCCCTCGTACTAGATTGTTTCAGTTTATGAACTTCCAGTCTGTTCTGCTTATACTGCTTCCCTATTCGCCTGAATTTCTGCAGGCACTTCATTACTATCAAATTATGTTCAGAGTCTATGTCTGCTCCTGGGTACGCTTTACAGTCAAGAACTTGATTCCTGAAACTCTGTTTGACTATAATATAATCTAACTGATATTTGCCTGTATTCCCAGGACGTTTTCAGGTGTATATCCTTTTTGCATGGTTCTTAAACAGTGTGTTTGTCACAACTAGCTTATATCTTTCATAAAATTCTATCAACCTGCTTCCTTGCTCATTTCTTTCTCTCAGACCAAAACTTCCTACGGAATTATCCTCTTTTCCTTCTCCCACTATCGAATTCCAATCACCCATGATTATTAGATTTGCCTCCCTCTTCACAAATTGTATTAATTCTTCAATTTCAGCATATATTTTCTCTATTTCTTCATCATCTTCCTGTGATGTTGGCATATAACTTGTACTAACATGGTTGGGGCAGTTTTAGTTTCTAACCTCATCAAAATAATCCTGTAACTGTTCATAATAACTCACCTGTTTCCCTACCCTCTTATTCATTACAAATCCTACACCAGTGATTCCATTGACAACTTGTGTGCTAATTATCCTGTGTTTCCCAGAGCAGCAATCCTGTGCATCCTTCCATTAGGCTCACTAATACCAACAACATCTAACTTAAGTTGATTCATCTCCCTTTTTAAGTTTTCTAACCTACCTGCCCTATTCATTCTAACATTCCACACTCCAGTCCATACAATGTTTCCATTTATTCTTATGACTCCTCCCTGAGCAGTTCCCACCTGGAGAACCAATTGGGGGACTATTTTACCTCTGTAAAATTTTATCCAGGAAGAAACTATCATGATATATGTAATTTGAAAGGATTACATGTCCTCGGGATACCCTTTGGGTCATTATTGCAGTGGTTTCCCATTGCTTTCTGCATCTTCATGTCGTTGATTATTTCTGATTCATCCACTATTAGGAGCCATTTCCAAAACCAAGGGCAAGAGGGTGCCCTGAACAGCTGCCTTCTCTTCCGTCCTCCTTTAGGAGACCATTGGCAAGCAGTAGGTGACTCCTTATACAGGAAATCTTTCAGTCACCAGAGCCTAGTCCGTGTAAAAAGGTTGCACCACCTGAAGGAGAGGTTGACATTTGGTTGGAAAAGGCTAGTATAGTCTCTCCCAAACCCGTACACCCCTTTTAATTTTTATTTGTCACAATTAAAACATGGTACAGATTACACAAGACCATGTGGGTATTTATATCTATCATTTAATAATCTCCGTATTTTAGATACACTATTTCATGATATTGTGTAGCATAGCCATATGATAGGGGCTGCTCTCAAAGCTGATGGACTGGGAGACGGAGAACCGGACATTCTTTTTGTAATACCGCCACGTGGATGTTAAATTTCTCACCGGTCCATGGGAGTACCGAGGAAGATCCCAGATTCACACCAGCTTCTGGAAGTCGGTTAAGAATGCCCATGAAACTGACATATGGCATGTGGAAGCCAGCAACCACCAGTCTTCCAGGAGTGACCATGCTTATCGGACACGTCAGACGTGCGAGTTTTTTCGACCCGATTTTAATGTTGAACTGATTTCGGGTATAGTTGTGTAGATGCGTGTGAGATTTGTAACGAATTGTCAGTTAAGAATTCTGCAACCTACAGATGTATATATAGAAGTCTGATGAACTTTGTGATTGTGAGTGCTGCACATGGAATTTTGAACATTAATATAAAAGTTAATTTTGCTATTCCCCTTTCTGTAATTCTCCTTGACATGGTAAAGTGTGTTGATAGGCAGAACCACTGGTGACTGTGTTAGCAGAATTTGTCTCTTCAAACATTTTCAATAAAATGTGCTAAATCCCACAATCTGTGAGCATTAGTGTGCACAGCTGAGAGAGAGAGAGAGAGAGAGAGAGAGAGAGAGAGGGAGAGAGAGAAATGTGACAATTGCCACAATCGCTTGTAACTTGAGATCACATCAGTTTCACATTTATGCTAGACAAATTTGGTCCATTAGCCTCAAAGTACTTTTACACTCTTCTGTGATTCTATTAATATAGAACAATGACTCATAGGAACATTACAGTTTCTGGCCATAAGCTGAAATTCAGTTGCAAAATATCTCCTCAAGTGCTTGGAAAGTGATACATGAAACATGCAGAGTAGTTTATGAAGTTCTCTGAGATGAATGTTTGAAGGTAAATTAAAACACTCACTAATGTCTGATGAAATGATATGTATAAAAGAAGAAAGATAACCAAATACTCTTGGTACCCATTAGTTTTAACTCAGTGAAATAATTATAACAGAACAACGATCAATTTAACACGTTCACTGCTGACCACACACCAGTGCATGGTGAGGTGTTAACACTTAAGTGCCAATCACGTGCTAGCACGTGATGTGGAGAGATGTCTCTGTAGCCAGCAATGTGCTCATGTGGGCAGGGCCGGCGTTAGGGGGAGGGGGAGGGGTAAGCGGGTCAAAAGTACCCAGGCCCCGCCCGATCACCGACTATAGGGAACCTCAGGCCATGAAGCCAAGAATACGCCCATTGCCGCCTGGTCATTTTGTAGAGCTTCAGTCGGGATTAAATGTTAATTGTCTCTGCTGGTATTGGGATGTAATGAAAGGTATCAAGGTATCAGCAAGTTATAACAGCAAGTGGTTACAAATTTATAACTTCATTAGTTATATAAACAAAATTGTAATATGAGTTGAAGACCTGAAACTTTTGCAGGGCCTTCATGGCAAAAAAGAAGTAATATTCAATCTAATAAGCCTCTGCCAGGTGATAAAATTGCAAATTTGTTGGCTGAACTTTTGGACAAGTACCTGAGCGATATTAGTTCTACATCTACATCTGCATCCATACTCTGCAATTAATAAATATTGTGGTTAGCCGAGGGTGCTAAGCACCAATCCTAATTCTGTTCATTCCAAACCTGAATACAACTAGGAAAGAAAGAATGCATGAAAGCATCAGTGTGACATCTCATTTCTCTAATCTTATCCCTTCTGTCATTGTGACCTAAATAAGTTTGCGGAAGAAGTATTTCATTGCACTCGTCTATTAATAAATTTCGCATATTCTTCAATAAATCTGAACGAAAACAATGACATCAGCCAAAGAATTCAAGCCCAATCTATGTATCAATTCTGTGACACTTTCGTAAGGCCTGTAACTAGCAGTCACGAATAGAGCGGCTCTCTTCCGTACTTTCTCTAACATGCCAATCAGTCCCTTGTGATATGGATCAGAAACTGCACAACAGTTATCCAAATGTGGATGCACTAGTGTTTTGTATGCTATTTCCTTTATATTAACATTAAAACTTCTCAAAAGTATCATAATCTAGAACTAGCTTTGCCAATGATGGAAACTATGTACAGGTCCCATTTCATGTTGTTTTGTACTATTAGGCCCAGATAGTTCAGGGAATCAACCCTGTTAACAACTTAATTGTTAACTCTGTACTAATGAATAAATGGATTCTTTTTGTTACTTATTTGCACTTTTTGCAGTTAAGTGTAAGATGCCATTTATGGCAACATTCTGAAATAACATCCATTTCATGTTGAATTTCTAAGCAATCATCAGAGCATCTTATCTCCCAATAGATATGTGCATCATCAGCAAACAATTGCAACTTACAATTAACATTATCACTGAAATTGTTTATAAAAATTAGGAAAAGAAGTGGTCCTATTTCACTTCCTTGAGGAAGGCTGAAAGTAACATCTAAATTAGAAGAGACTTCCTAATCAACAATGACATACTGTGACTTACCAGTTAGAAAATCGAATATCTAGTCAGAAATCTGATCCGATATACTGTGTGCTTGAATCTTCACTAAAAGTCAGTTGCATGCTTCAGAGTCAAGAGTTTTTTGAATATGAAATAAAATTGCATCAACCTGTGAACCTGTGTCGATAACTTTCATTACATCATGGGAAATTAGGGTCTGTTGTGTTTCACACAACCCGTTCTTCCGAAATCTGGGTTGGTACTTGTTTTCATCTAGAAACACCATAAAGTAAGAGCATATGACATGCTCCAGAATTCTACTACAAACAGATGTCAGAGATATGGGTTGATATTTCCTAGGATCTCTCCGATCTCCCTTCTTGAAAACAGGAATCATCTGGGCTATTTTCCAGTCAGAAGTTACTTTTCTTTCCTCTAAAGATTTACAGAATATATATTTGGCAGAAATGTTTCTATTTCTTCTGTGTATTCTGAAAATATTCTTACTAGTATACCATTGGGACACTGCATTTTACCCCACTTCAGGAGCTTTAATTGCTTTATAATACTTATACTATCAATTTGTACAGATCCATGTCAATTTCTACACACTGTGGAAAAGCAGAAATGTTAGTTATGAAGAATTCATTCCTCCCCAAGGTGCCTAATGCCCATGATATTTCAGATTATGAAGAGGAAGACCTGCAAGAGGTGACATAGCTTCAACATAATTTGCCTATAATTCGAACATAGTTGTAATCGTGCCTTCATCAAGCATGCTGCTTGCACCACAGCCTTTACGAATTGATTCTCCTCCACTACACTAGTTCGTACATAGGTATGAGCACCAACCAGTTCTCAAATAAAATGAATGTCTCCAGATACAATGTAGACCATCCAGTGACAGCCCATTCTATATTACAGCCCATATCAGTTTTGGATTTTATGCATCATCAACATTGATGTCTTTGGAGGCAGGCAATGACTGGTACAAGGAAAGAGAAGAACTTCAGCCATAGCCTTTGTATGAACCTGTCTGACATTCACCTGGAGTGATTTGGGGAAACAACTGAAAACAAAAATCTGGATGGCCAGATGGTGATTTGAACCCAGTCCTCCCAAATGCGAAGTGAGAGCATTACCGCTCACCCACCATGATCGGTCATTACAGTTTTTACAACTCTAACAATCTCAACAAGTGTTTTACAGTGAAAATTGTCAGAGTTTTCTTGGAAACAACCACTGCATCCAAAATATGTGGTTATGAACTAGTATACCAAAATACTGTGGATACCACACATCCTTCTAGTTCTAATTTTTAATAAGGCTCTATCAGTAAATTCATCATTCATAGTTTATTTGTATTTATGTTCATTTGGCCCAACCAGGACCATATTAAGCCTTCGTTTGGCTTGAATTTTCCTAGGATGGATGCACATTTGTGTTATAAATAATAATTCTGTATGGTTTAATGACCTAGTGACAGAGTTTCTATTAGCTGCACATTCCGCCTCTGTCATAGCCACCTTATCCTTACCCGGCAATCCTACAAAGTACAGGGGACCTACAGTTTAATGTGGAATCTGAAGCACGGAAGCATTGTTGTGTACTTACCATTACACAGCAAACTGTGCCAGAGATGAAGGTTGAGTTAAGGACCAATGAAAATCCCTTCTCAGACAGGGATTCGGACTGGGGACCTTTTGATCCCCAGAAATATATCTTAACTACTGAGCTAACTGACTGCTCTACAATCAAATTACAACTGTGGTTTTTAGCCCTATAGAGGAAGTACAGTAAAAAATGGAATCTGAACCATGGAAGTGTTCTGGGCTACTTCACATTACACAGCAAGCTGTGTCAAAGGTGAAAGATAGATAAAGGGCTTATAAAAATCCCTGTCAAGACAAGGATTCAAGTTGGAGACTTATCAATCACCAGTCAGATGGCTTAACCACTGAGCCACCAGGACACTTTTTTTTTACTTTTTTGTGTGCATTTATTCAATTGTTGCCCCTTATTTATTTATTATTTCAATTAAATTATGTAAGTACATGTGTGCTATGAGTGATATATCTAGAGTTATCAATAATATAATTTACATTATTTTACACCACCAACCCTTCCCCCTCCACCCTGTTCTTCAAGAGGTAGGCCATGATATGTGCATACCTTCCTTGTCAAATGCCCCATCTCTCTCTACATAAATAAGGTTTTAAATGGAAGTCTTGTAAAATTGTGTTTGCCCCATTTTTGGTATCTTTGTTGCAAACCTCCTGCTTATTCCATGGTCTACTATGTCTAGCTCTTGTTATGTTTTTATATAACTTTAAAATATGTTAGTTTACCACCCAATTCATGTAGAGAAGTATGAGGTATTTTGAGAGGGAGGTGTATACACAATGTGGACTACTTATGGCCGCATTGTGTTCTCACCTCCACACCTCTCTAGCCAAGAAGCTTGTGCCTCTCCACATGAATAATTTGTTAAATTGATATATATATATATATATATATATATATATATGTAACATGGCTAATATCGCAATAACTCAATGCATCAGATTAAAATGATTGCCAATCAAAGTTTTTCATGTCAAATAGGGCTAGTTAGTGATAACAAACATGATCCACTTCCCCATACCAAGGGGATAGGACAGAGGGAAATTTTATAATTTCAAATATTAGCCCCCATTTTTGGCAGTTTTAAAGTATATGGAAAAAATGAGTAAATTTTTTAAGAAACATTATTTTTGAAATATAACCTCTTCCCTCCTTCAGTAATGGGTTGAATGGATGCAACTAGTTTCATTTTAAATGAATGCCTTCTTTTAGTGATACTCGGGAACAATAATGGGCTTTAGTTTTCCATTCCCACTAGGAAGCTGGTTTTAGGTGAGTCCTCTTGCCACTCACCATCATCACATTTAATGGTGCAGGTTAATTTATTTATTCAGCAACTGTTTCAAATGATAAGTGCCCATCTAAATACATTTACTGACCTGCTTCAAGAAGTATGTAGCTCTTTTTAGGAGATTTCAGCACATGCATTAAGATGTATTCTAGCATATTATCAGCAGTTGTTCCTGGGTAATGGTGAAAACTTACTAGAGACGAGAGCAAAGCAGTGATGAGGGCAAAGAACATAGTGATGAAAACAAACAAATACATTTTTCTGGTGACTCACATACTAGAGCACAAAGTGGTTATGTAGCAGCAAGGTCATAACAGAACAAAGCATAGCATTCAAACTTGTTCAATTTTGCTGCTTCAGTCTCATTACTGGTTAGTTCCGGGTTCCTTGGTGTCAAAAATGAATGTAGAGAAATTTAATAATTGTCTTTCATTTGAAAATTGTCTTTGGGATAAGAAAGATGTTTAATATCACAATAATTTTATCCTAGCTATGCTATGTGATGATGTGGTTACAGACATGAAGTTAACAAGCATTAAAATTTTATTTTTTATTTACTTCTGTATTTTAGCATTTTATGTACATAGGATCCTTTATTTGGAAGGTCACATATTATTGTTGCATAAAATTATCTTGTATGTTTCCTCAATAAAACTAACTGTATCAGATGGCTTATTATTTTCTCTTCTTTTCCAATATTTCAAAATTAGATGATGGAATTATTGTTCCACATTATATTTATTTCCTTCAAATTCAATAATGATGTTACATAAAAAACATTGGGTCTCAGTAATTTTGTCTGTAAGGTCTGCAGATGTTTCAAAAGAAGGCAAAACTTGGCATTAATTATGCCGAATGAAAATTAAATGACATTCCTTACTCTCGAAAGTCTAATATTAAGATATTATTTTTCAGTATTGAAATTTCTTCTTTTACATGGTTTTTAGCAGTTTAGTAGTGTATTGGCTTCTTCTGTGACAAAAATGCTAGATTTACTTCTAATCAGTACCTGGATGAATGTTTAAAATTGCTTCCATTAGATGAAAGAGTGAAAACGGTCGGAAGTATCTTAAAGTAACTGCTGGGTGCTCTAGACAACTGATGGGGTTGACCTTGCAATTTGTCCAATTCTTGAAATATATGTACTGTATTTTGTCAAAAATATAATCACATGTTGATACGCTCTTGTTAAATATGAATGGTACTTCCACAGATGTTTACGTAGTTGTTCGTATAAATGATCAAATTCACTACGTAGAAGCCTATTTTAATTTATAATGTGAACACTGGTTTTTACCTATAATTTCTGTTTTTGATCAGATACCAAATTTTTAAAGATGAATTTTCTAATAACAATGAATTAATCTTGTGGAACATGTTGAAAGAACAAATTTAGAATTCAATGTAATTCTTTGCTTGCCATTCTTCTTTGCTCTTTACTCTCATTGCTTTTTTGCTCTTTGCTCCAGAAGAGATATATTGCAGAAGAAGTTAATGACAAGTGGGATAAGTCAAGATGAAAACTCCAACAGATGACGCAGTATACTCTGAACAGAGGAGCGCAAACAGGCGCATTCAAAACGAATTAAGCGGTTCTGGGCCCAAAAGAAGATGAAATTCGCACCCAAATGCACAAATGTGGTCCTAGTTGTCCTCAAAAAATAAATAATATATATATAAAGTAACTAATTGGGCTAAAAGGCATGAAGGGACCTATATCACTAATAATACTGAATATATATTGCATAAGAAATATGGATAGTTCCTGAAAGGAAATTCATGAACAAGATCACAAACTAGAACTTGATTTCAAGATTTGTTAAAATTTTCTTTTGTTTGTAAGGGAGTGAGGAACCGTATATCTAAACAAAACAAAAAATTTATATGGTGACCTACTTAAATAACAATTTGTGAAATCGAAAAGTGAGTAGAAAAATTATCAATAGTGATAGTGCCTATGAACATTTTACAAAAAATTGTTGATTATAAAACCATTTTAAAAAAATGTGATTAAAGTGAACAGGAAACATCTATAATTTATGGTGATTCATATGTAACTCAATGAATATTTACCTTCCATTAATATTGCAATCTGTTAAAATTTAAGAGATTTTCATGTATTTTAACTGTAAAGTATAGAAAATGTCAACTTTTGTGCAGCAAAACATTTTTAATTAATTAACCATCCTCTGCCAATTTATACAACTGACTATCTCAAAGAGTTTCAACATTAAAGATTTAAAATATTTTATCTATGTGGTGATTACAAAATAATATTTTAAGATTGAATGAGTAAATACACAAGGCTACAGTTTTCTACAGTGTATTTTTTAAGTGATGTGTAAGTGTTCTCATATTAAGAAAGGTAAACTATTAATTTTATATGAAATGACTGCAAAAAATTGTTTTATATTTGGTTTATATTTTTGAAGTCTAAATAATATGAATTTAATTCATTTAATGAATGGAATGATAATTTCAGTTTGTAATTGTGTGTTCTGTAAACTATATCATTGCTTTACTCATCAAAAGATCTTACATCTATGGTTGATGTAGTAACAGCCTTGTTAACACCATTTTGCGTGGGAAGCTGATGCAGTAAGGTTAACGGCAGGCTACACTTATTTAGATCAAATTGATATTTGGAATTCATTTGTACTAAATATGTGAATCATTATACACGTTTATTATTAATATGTGTATTTTGATAAAGTAAGCTATCAACAGGTATTTGTATATCAGTTGTGTAGTAAATTGACTTGTAGAAATATTTAAACTTTTTTAATATCATAAATGTTAAAAACATACAATATTACTGGAGTTTATTGTTTCAAAATACATTTTTATTTTATTTTTGTAAATATTATAACAGGTTTTGAGATTGTATTATTGTAGCTTATATACACCTAACTTACGAAATGGCAGGAAAAGTAACGTAAGATACGTGGGTGTATCAAGATGGCAGACTGATGGTGAATGTTTTAATTCTGGAAATGTTATCTGTTTCAAACTTCTTTAGTGACTTTGTGAAATAAAAATTGCAGTAAACTTGAAGATACAGTAAGTAAAAATTATATTATCTTCTATTTTGTGCAAAATTTTTGATGACTAATGTTGCTCATAACTACTACATTAAATTACTGTAGATTTTTTGCCTTTTATATTACAAAATGCAATACCTCAGTGGAATGTATTTGTATTGGTATACCAATGTGATAAAATCAAAAAATTAATTTTCATGCAGGTAATTTAAGGTTTATTTTTCAGTTGAGATTTAGTGTATACCATAAGATACTAGAAAAAATACATTATATGAAGGACTGATTTTTAGAATCCAATTCAAAATGTTGTAATGAAAGCTTTGATGTCATATGCTACCTGAAGATTTATAGATTCTTCAATAATTTGATGATGGGTGTTATATATTACAGCAACTGTCAATATAATGTAACATACATACAAAAAGGAAAAAAAAGTGAAACATTCTATTAAGAAAAAATTTATATGAACATTGTGAATTTATCTGCATCTTTAATGGATGCTTATTAGTATTTCAGTGTTAATTAAAGAAAATATACTAAGAGTAAAAAGTAACATATGTTATTCTCTCCAAAAACAGCAACCTGCCAGTGGAAGTATCGTTAAAACTGGCTCATGCACTTAATATATCACATATAAATTATTTATATTATTTTTAATAGCTGAAAAAGCTGAAAATATGACTTAATCTAGAACTGTATAGTACATTCAGAACATTCTAGAGGATTCCAAAGTATTTTTTCCTACTATTTTCGAGATATTTGAAAAAAAAAAAAAATTGGTTTAAAACATAAATTTTATTTAAGTAGGGTGATGGGGAAGAGTGGGTGAGTTTTTGTAAACCTAATGTAGACCATGTTTTTCTCTTTGTTTAAAGTACATTTTTGCAAATTTCCACAAAATTTGATAAAAACTGTAGCTTTATATAAAGAACATTTGCAAAAATTAAATGGAATAAGTGGTTTGTAAACCAAGCATAAGCAGTATTTTTCTATTTGTTTTAAAGTATATGTGTGCAAAGTTCTGTAGATATTGGATAAAACTGTGGGTATGGATAATGAACATTGACAAAAATTAAGGGGGGAAAGGGGGAGATGAAATAAGGTTTTCTAAACCAAATATTGATGGCATTTTTCTGCTTATTGTAAAGTATATGTGTGCAAAGTTCCTTGAAATTGGATAGATACTGCAGCTTTGTTGAAAGACAATTGACATAAATTAAGGGGGGCGGAAACATGAAATAAGGTTTTCCAAACCAAATATTGATGGCATTTTTCTGCTTGTTGTAAAGTATATGTCTGCAAAGTTCCTTGAAATTGGATAGATACTGCAGCTTTGTTTAAAGACAATTGACAAAAATTAAGGGAGGCGGAAACAGACAGATGGGTTGGATTTCTTGGTACCAAATGTAGACATTGTTTTTCTGTTTGTTTTAAAGTATATGTGTTAAAAGTTCCATCAATATAATATAAAAACTGTAGGTAAGGACCAAGAATATTGACAGAAATTAAGTGGTATAAAGGGGAAGAGTGGGTGGAATTTTACAAACCAAATATAAAAAGTATTTTTCTGTTTGCTTTAAGGTATAAATGTGCAAAATTCCTTCAAAATCGGATAGAAGCGGCAGCTTTGTATAAAGGATATTGATAAAACTTAAGGTGGTTGGAAAGATGGAGAGGGGTTGAATTACTGAAAATCAAATGTAGAGAGTGTTTTATATATATATAAGCATATTTGTGCAGAGTTCCATTGATATCAGATAAATACAATAGATATACATAAAGAACATTGACAAAAATTAAGGGGGGGGGAGAGGGGTTTGATTTTTGAAAACCAAAAGTTGACAGTATTATTTTGTTTGTTTTAAAGTGTATACATGCAAATTTCCTTCGTAATTGGATAAAATATGTGGTTTTGTATAAAAAATTAATTGGTTTAAGATGGGAGAGAGGGAGTAGTTTTTTACTTTTTGCTTTTGAAAGCCTTCTTTGTGCTGCCCACCACCTTCTTCCAAAATTTCAAGTCAATCGAATGATTACTTTTCGATTTTTGAGACCACAAACAAATGGATGCTGAATTTTTACATATAAAGATTCCACATTTTTGTCACCCTCACCCACTGTGACCAAACTCCCTTACTAACAGGTAAAGACCAAGTGCTATTCACCACCACAACCACGAGTGGGAAGCAGTAGGGGTCAAGGAGAAAAGTGTGTCCTTACACCAGCTTTATATATATATTAGGGTAAAGATCACAAACAAATTGACTGTGGGAGAAACAAAGCTTCAGCAACCAATATTGCGTAAAAAAGTAAAAGTGTATAGCATTGTTCCACTGCCTATGATTTGTCATACAATCCATTTGGGCAATATAGTTTAACACGGAATCCAAAAACGTGGCTCATACAATAAAAAAATTCTTAAATCTTTTGCTCCCAACAGGGTTTGAACCAATGATCATATTCAAAACTTTAGAAAGCAAGCTTCTTAATTACTGAGCTACCAGTGCACTCTCCTAGAAGCCATTACACAGACTTACACCTGCTATGCATCTGTCTATCACTGTTCAGTGACAAATTCCATGACAATATGTAATATGTATGCAGAAAAAGTATCCAATGTCCTTCCTAATGGGAAATAGTCTTTCCTTGTAATATTTCATCAAGATCCAATTAGTCCCTTAGCCCTGAAAATGTAACAAACAAATAGAGAGACAGAGTCATCTTTACATTTACAATAGTAGTATAGTTATAATAATCAATTGGCTTTAATAAAAGTAGATAATCATGAGTGACATCCATCAGTTAAAAAGGTTGTGAGACTTGGTTGTAGTTTATCACTATTAATATTCAACTTGAATGTCGAGGAAGGAGAAAAAAAATTTGAATATAGCATGTGTTCAAGGGGAAAACATCAGTATGCTATGATTTGCCTATTAACAGAACAGACAGAGCGTATTGATAAATTACTGAATGCCATGGACAAAATACTGAAGGAGGATTTTGGACTAAGAAAAAATCAAAGCAATATAAAAGTGATGAAATGTAGTAGAAATTATAGCAATAATAGTAGATTAAACATAAAAATGGGATCAGATTCAATAAAAGATGTGAATTCTGTTATTTAGGAAGTAAAATCACAACTGATGGATCAATCAGGAATGATAAGAACCAACAAGAAGTGTCATCTTCAAAAAGAGAAATCTTTTAGTTTCAAATATTGATCTAAGTGTTGTAAGAACTTCTTAAAATTGTATGTGTGGAACACAGTACTTTATGGTGGTGAAGTATAAGCTTTAGGAATACCATAAAGAGAGAAGTATTAAGCATTTGAATTGTGGTGCGATGGAAGCATGCCAAAAATTAAATGGATGAATAAGTATTAAATGAATGTGTTGTGGAAATGATGGATGATAAAAGTAATTTGTGGAAGATTCTTTACAGGAAGAAGAGACAAAATGGTTGGTCACATTTTAAGATGCAGGACTCATTAATTTTTATTGGAGGTAACAGCCAATGGTAATAACCATAGAGGAAACTGAGCATCATGGGTGAGTGGTTAACACTCTGGTCTCACATTTGGGAGGATGCCAGTTTGAATCCCTGTCCAGGAATCCAGATTTGGTTTTCCATCGGCCACCCATATCACTCCCAATGATAACCAGGATGCTTCCTTCAAAAGGCTATTCCCTAATTCCTTCCCATTCCTTGTTCCCAATCCCATCCCACCATTAATGACCTTGATGTCAATGTTGACAAGGTGTAAAGCCATAGATTACAATATACGAAGCAAATAATTGAGTATGTAGGTGTTTTAAGGGGTAAGCTGAGAAAAAGAGGATAATGCAAGCTAGAATGAGATGGAGGCTGGCTTGGAATAAGTACAGAGATGGGCAACAGAGGGAAAAAAATTCCTGTATTTAAAGATCATCATTTCTACTGTCAATATTGTTTTATTTGTGAGAGCACATTCACATCCCATCTTTCACTTCCAACCACCATTATATATACTGGTAAAATAAAAGTGAGTACTGTAACATGCAAAACTAAAATGAATCATTACCATATGTTCATTCAACCCGAAGCAATAAATTGTTCATAATGACTAATATTTAACAGGAACAGACAGACAAACTCTAAATTTAGGAGAGAATGGTAACGATGATTACATTAATATTGATTAAAGAAGGGAATGATTAAATAATGTAATCTAATCAAGAGATTTAAAAGTGCTTTGAAAAATATCACAGATTCAGTCAGGAAGGGATGTCTGGCTTTTTATGGATATTCTCCAGGATGTCTTCTGCTAGATTTTCCACCAGTTTTTCAAATGGTGGTGGAAAAGAAATCACCATGCCTGGAAGAAATGAACAGGATCTGTGAGAAATGGGGGTGAAAGGAAACCGAATATTTTTCAGGAGGATACTTGAGCAAAGGAAGTTCCAGGACATACCACCAAATAAGAAGACAGGTGCCCTTTGCTAAAATGAAAGGAAGCAGCAGCACAGCTAGATAGTGTGCAACTATTAGGCAAACATCAAAGCTCTCCCAAAATGTAATCTTTGAATGTCACAGTCCTTAGATTGCCTATATGAAACAAGAAGAATAAAAGTGAAATTTTATATTAAAAATTTAACTTTTCTTTATGGTTAGCTGCATCCTAATATGCATCAACAAAGAATACTAGACCATCCATACATATGATATCCCTATGAGTACTCTAAATTTTTGTGCCAAAAATTCGATCAGTACAGTCTAATTTAGAGCATAAATCTTTGGAAGAGGAAATTTAACTAACCAGAAAGTGTTGCTAGAAAATCCCATTTCAAAAAGAACAGAGACTGAAGAGATCTCATGAACTTTTGACACATATGTGTGACACCAGCCTCCAGTAGAGTTCTGAAACTTATTTGCTCAAATATTACAAAATTTCTACATTACACTGAAGCATCCCAACAGTCAACATGGATTTTAGATGAACATCATATCTCAAACACAGCTTGTAGCTCTTAATTGGCTCTATATGGTTGTTAATGGATATTAAAATTGCCAAAAAAAAGTTTAGAGGTGAAAAAAACAACACTTTTTCATTCCAGGAATTCCTCATGTCCACCCTGTCCTTGCAATCCCCACTCCAACAATCACAATTACATTGAGACCCGAGCCATGACAGAATGGTGACAGAAAATGAATATCATGACCCTCCTAGATGACAAGCAATCAATTACTGTCATCATGGACCACAGACAATGTAAAAATTAAAGTATTGAGGCAGCTCACTGATACCAGTGTCTATCTCCCCAATACCACTACAGATTCCATCATCTCCATTTGCCTAGAGGTAATGACCACCCTTAACCATTAGAAGTCAACTCATCAAACTCAATTTTGAGTTGGACTCTTCAGGATTCTCTCATTCATTAAAGAATTCTCACAGTTTCCAGAGTAACCATCCACAGTCCTCTTTACTGTACCATCAGACTCCTTCCCTGTCTCCATTGGTGTCACTTCCTTGAGTCAGAACATCCCCCACTTTTAGGTCCTCAGTGTTGTGGAACACTTACTAGAAATATGACTCCCACATGGCATCCCTGACACATCCTTCTTAATATCGTTAACTAACTTCATTCTCTCCTAAAACTTCATCTTCTTCAACTCCCAAGTATACCACCAGACAAGCAGCACTACTGTGGGTACTGACAGCCCCATCCTATTCCTGAGCATGTGGAGGAATAATTCATGAATAAAACCCTCTCAAATCTGTTGTGTGGTTCAGATACATAAAAGATATATTAATTATCTAAATCCATACAGAAACCCACCTATCAGACATTCTGAATTCTCTAAATGACAACCACTCCAACTACAACTGGACTTAGTCACACACCCAAATGTCCTTCAATGATGATGTCTCCTTTTGGAAATGTGCCATTCAATCAACTGTCCACATATACAAATTTGCAATAGTACCTTTCACAATTGTCATCCTTTACATCCAAAATATTCCTTTCCTTACAGCTCTGTCATTCATGGCAGATGCATCTCTTCTGATGAAGAATCACATTCCAGGTATTTCAAAAAGGCCATACATCTCACTGCATCCAGGATAATATTGTTCAAAAACAAATCACTCATACTACACTCCAACCTTCACACATAACTTGTGTCCTGCACCTCTAAATGCTATCTGTTGTAACCCAGTGATCTCAATCAAGTTCTCTCCTGGTATCAAATCCATCAACCAAATCCTTCATCATAGGTAAGGCATCCTATGTTCCTTCCTCAAAATACATGTACTTCTTCTTAAAATCCTACCCACAGTCATCTGCATATGATTCAATACATCACCCTATTTCAAGAATTTTGGACATAAACATTAATCTTGTTATTCTGTCAAACTGCCGCATAAATCCTTCCCATGATACAGAATTTGCTGTCAGACTTGAGAATGTGCTTGGCTGCTATTACCTGTTTCAATTCAACCATAGTGGAAACTTTTAACCATTATTGGGCAAGCCATATGCACTACATCACACCTTATATATATCAACACACCTGCCTCCATTGGATCAGTTCATAAATACACCTTAGAACTTATAAACTTTCCATATGAATGATTTTTGACAAGCAAACAGTTTTTTTCTCCATATACATCCAGTTGCAGTTCATGCCAGCTACCATATACAGAACAATCTAAACCACTGATTTGTAGTGAGAGCTGTCTTCACAGAAACTACAAACCTTTCTGAATTTCACAGATGTGAACTAGTGTACCAATACATTCTTGATATCAAGCTTTAACCTGGCCTCAACCTCTGGTAAAGTAAAGTAAATTCATGTGGTCTTAATAACCTGGTGACAATCCCATTCGGCAGGACACAGGTTCGAATCCCAGTTTGGGAATTGAGATTTGTGCTTTCCAAGATTTCCCCAAATCACTCCAAGTGAATGCCAGGATGATTCCTTTAATAAGTCATGGCTGAATTCCTTCCTGTTTCTTGCCCCATTTCCTTTCTCACCTCTAATGACCTCGATGTCAATGAGACATAAATCCATAAACAAAAACAGGCATTGTCTGGCACTACTAGTCAAACAGAACTGACCACTGACTGGAAATAGTTATACTCGGTTACTTTTACTGCAGTTATAATATGCTGGTATTCATGACTGGGACAAAATTTTTCATGATTGGCTTGGCGAGCATTCCTAACAATTCCAGCAGATGATACAGCTACCTACATAACCAGAAATTAATCCAGTTGAACATATCTGGGCCATGATCAAAAGGTCAGTTCATGTGCAACAACTATACTGGCAAACCTTTTACAATTATGGACAGCTACAGAGGAAGCATGATTGAATATTTTCCCAGGGGTCTTGTGACAACTTGTTAGTTGCAAAATTGGGTTGTTGTAATTTGCAGGGCATGAGGGGATTCCACAAGATATTAGGAGGTAATCCAAGACTTTTTCCTCTTCACTATGTATATTAATTCTTATCACCTTTAACTATTTTTCTATGTTCCCCTCTTAAAGATAGAATACTTCCTCATAGATATGGATCATATAATATTTTATATCCTCCCCATTCTCTCTCTCTCTCTCTCTCTCACACACACACACACACAGCCTTATACACACAAATACACCCTCCCCCCCAAATGTTCCATCAAGGCCTTCTTGTGTTATATTCTGATGGGAAACCTCAGTGTGCACTTGCCTGGTTCCCTATTGTGACTTATTTATTGACACAAAAAAAAAAAAAAAAAAAAAAAAAAATACCACTGAAATAGAGTAATATGTGTTAATCTTTATTTCAGTTGGTCACTGTCACTATTGCCTTCATCTTTGTATATTTTAATTTACATTTTTTAAAGGGTAAAATGTTTATTATATAACTCCATTCTTTTACCACTACTACTGACCCTGACATCAACGAGTTGTATCGAAAAATAAATTAAACAATCCATGTTTCTGATTAACAAATTAATTCCACTTTAATAAAACATAATTTGATCTATAGTTCTCAGAACTATTTAACTATCTTTGTAAATGATACTGTAGTGATATATCAAGTTTTCAGACTGAATCTAAATGATAATTCGAAGTATAGCATAATCTCATATCCACCTTCCTTTAACAAACTTGTGGTAATATTACCATCAAAAGCCTCTTCCATCTTTTTACTATTTTAATTTAACTGTGATTAAGCTCACGCATCAGTAGAAATTTCCTATATATCCATTTATTCTGTTTGTTGAGCCTCCTACTTTTGTCTTCTATGAAATTTAATTTTAAATTCATCACTTCGCTTGGCAATTTATTCCAATATCTGAATGCCTTACTTATGAATGCAATTTTTCCCACATGTTTATGCCTGAAATTTGGTGCCAGCTTGCAGTCATAGTAAATTTTCCCTTTGATGCACCACTCTTAATTCTTCCACCAATATCTTTCCAAATCTCATTTTTATATTTACAATATCACAATCTTCCTCCTCCTTCTGTCTTCCAATGAATCCAATTTCAGCTCCTTTATACTATCAGATATTGCTTGTGTTCTGCAGTAAATTACGGAGAAAAATCTGGCAGCCTTTCTTTACAACCTCACCAACTCCTGTATTTGATACCCAGAATGAGGGCACCATATATTCAAGCAAGCCTAGTTAAATAACCCAATTCCCTCACTTCTCTCATACATCACCTCACCACTCTCTGCAATTAATGTAAGATTTTGAAACATTTTTGTAACACCGTCCAGTGTGTCCTGTCCAGTTGAGTTTATTATCAAATGCTATGTCAAGATATTTTCTCTCAAGGCTTTTGTAAGAAATTCCTTCCTCAACCTATTACTATAATCAACCTTTAATTTTTCATCTGTGTTCCTAATAAGCTGATTCATCTTAGCATTTATCACATCCCAGGTTGACCTACCCAGCTAGATATCTTGTGCAGTTCACCCTGCATTGTTCACAGTATTCTTCTTTTCTGATCCTCCTAGATAACATTATGTCATCTGCAAACAAACTAACTTCTAACTGTGTACCATTAATGCAATAATTCATAATAATTATCAGTGGTGTAGCTATACCGTCGAGGCCTATGGCAAGTCATTGGATGGGGCCCACCTGAGTGTGAGATCTATTGTGACCTGGTAGGGGCAAACCAGGGAACCCAATTTATGGCCTTTTTTTAGCTCTGTTACTGCCTCAGGCAGTAACAGTGAGCATGGACTGTTGAAAGGGGGGGAAGGGGTGACAGGCCCCTCTCAGGCCTCAGTTCGGGCACCTCCAGGTGGGGGCTGGGGGCTCATTCTGGCTGGGGGCTCCTTCTGGCTGGCGGTGCCTTCTTGCTGGGGGACCATTCTGGCTGGGTTCCCATGGCATTTTGCCCATCCTGCAACCCAATTGTTACACCACTGAGAATAATGAATAGGAATGGTCATAATACACTACCCTGTGTCCCTCCGATTTTCACTTCAACTTGTTTAGATACTGCATTTCCTGTCCTAACTCTTTGCTTTCTACGTTTTAATAATACTTGTACTCAGCAAATCACATTTCTATCCACTACATTGGGTTTTACCTTATTTACCAATATTTTATGGCTCACTCCATCAAATGCCTTACGAAGATCAAGTGATACACTTTCAGTTTGGCCCTCGTTGTCCATTTCTTCTGAAATATCCTGCATATAATACACTAACTCGGACTGACATGAATATCCTTCCTAAAGCCATGTGATCATCTGAAAACCAGTTTCCTTCCTCACTGGCATTTTTGATGTGGTTGCATATCAATCTTTCAATTAATTTACCTGCCACTGATGTCAAACTGATCTGCCCGTACTTTTCATCCTTATTTATTATTCTTCCTGTATGGATAGCTACTACCATCAGATTTTTCTAGTCCTCTGGCAATAAGCATGTATCTAAACTCAATCTAAATAATATTTCAAGATAAGGTACAATATCACACCCTGCTATTTTTAATATATCTGTAGTAATCTGTATCAGCCTCTTTACTCTCTAATAGCTTTTGTAGTTTGTTCATAATATCCTCAGGATAAATTTTCTATTCTTCTTGTTTCTAATTATGCCGACAAGTTCATTCTCTGATTTACACCCTCCCATTCCTTGATGATGCTTATGTTACAAATCTCACTGTAAAACCTTCAAACTATTGTAGAATTAATTTACTGAGCTTCATTTACTTTATATTTCCCTCTTTAACATTGCTTAACCTATTAAATCATGCCCAATCAGCCTTCTTTCCTTCAAATATAATTGTGTGATTAGAAGGTTTTCTGTTCCCCCCAACAAAAAAGTCTACCATAACCTGGCATCATTTAAGACTATTTACTTCAAAATCCTTATAAATCACACAAAAATTGTTTCATGATGTAAAAATTAATGAATTTAATGATGCAATATTTTATTTAAATGCAGACAACTGTTATGTGCATAAAATAACTGCCTTGTTACAAACTTCCAATCATGGTGATAACATTTCGGATGCCTAAATTTTAAATGTCTCTACAATAGAAATTTATCTAGTAATTGAGTTTTAAAGACTACAATATAATGAAGTGTAACTAAAATTCATTATAAACATTGCAAACAGTAAGCAGTATCTCTTGTACTTAACTTTAACTGATGGTATTCTATTTGAAGAGTCCCGCAATTCATAGTATCTACATTACAGCTTCTCTAAGCACACTACTTAAGAATGTTAACTAATCTCTGCAAAATGATTGGAGATATAATGGATGTATCAAACAGTCATTGATGTGACAGGCTTGCATGGTTCTTTTTCCTGTTCTTCACAGCAGGTCGTCAATATGATACTCCTTTCTTTTGTACAAATTATTCATATATTAATATTTTACGACAATTTTTGTTTTGTTTTGAATACAATCCTTCTATTACTTGTATGATGACTTAAAACCATTATTACCGGTACTAAAAACATGCAACTTGAAGTAGTCTTGTTTCAATCATTTCCTGTAATCATTAACATCTGAAAGTTTAGCCTTATCTCATGAATTTTATTTTCTCTTTCTCTTGTATTTCTATCAATATTATTTTCCTAAATAACGATAGATTGAAAGTGAAATTCATGCCTTTGAGAGTTTGATTTGCTTTTAATTCCTTCCTTCATGAAATATGCAATTTTTAACAAAAAATAAATGGTTACTTATTGTAAGTAATTTACTTTATATGAACTGACACTTGATAAAAGTTGATTGCAAAATGATTAATATTTGAAAATTCAATTGTTGTCCTAAATAATTCTGTTTTGTTTAAAAGTCTACCTCCTTTGTCATGCAATTGTGTCATAATAGAAATTAAGAGAAATAACTGAAGGCAGGGGCATATCTTACTTCCAGAGGCTTAAGCATTCCAACTTCTTCCTGGTAGTTTCCTGTAGTATTATAAGCTAATAAGGAGAGTCCTTCGTTTCTGTATCAAATGTAAAAATAAGAAAAGAAAATAACATTGTAACACAATTTTCAAATACACAATGACCTCTTTTAGAATGAAGACATGTTTATGGGTTTACTTTTATGTAAATTGTATGTTCTGAAACAGTTTAGATTTTCTGCTCTCCTTTAATTCTATACAGTCTTGTTATTTTAACTAATAGTACAGTTAATTTCTTACTGGAATTTTCATTATGAATCAGGTATAGATACTGTCTCTTTCTTTTTAATGTTATTTCTGTAAACAGAGTTGATATTCATTTTACTTAACAGTGATTTGTTTTCACAGCAGAAGGGCAAACATAACAGCAACGTGTAACACAGCTTATTAAAAGGAATAGTGATGCTGTCTCAGTCTCTATCTACTTGTAAAGTAAGTGTCAATAAGCAAATTAAAGAAAAAATATTTATGTTTATCTACTCCAATAACACAAAGACATTGTAAAAACCACACCATGAGGTAGAAACTCAAAGAAGACTGTAATAGATAATAACCAAAGAAGAGAGACCAAATGAAGTTATCACATATATCTTCCCCACCATTTAACAGAGTAATGATTATTGGGGGTTCAGCAAAGTGCTATCTCCTTAACAATAACAATGTAATATACCTCTTCACTGATATTTCTAGTGCTAGTAAATTATAATCACAAATATCTTGCCTTAAGATGGTCACCAGCTACCTTAAAATACGTCCACTATTAATTTTTACACAGTAAGGAGCTACAGTAAAAAACTGTCTATTGTTTAAGAAAGTTTCCACCATATATTAATTGTCACTTCAATTTTTTTGACAAATTTAATGTTACTGCTGGTATCAGGAAATCAATACAATTATGAATATTATTTTCTTGTATCAAAGTTCAAATTATTTCAAGATTACTCTTTGAACACATGCACACCAAACTACAGTATTCACTAATCCATATAAAACACATGATAACACCGTTGAATGTATTTCAATAAACTATTGATACTTCTAACAAATACCCCCAAGAGCTAATGGATCTTAAAACTTCATCACCTAACTGTTGATAATATTAAAAGACTAGTCTTTCATGGGCATTCTCTTGCATCAGTCAACATCCAGCCTCCCTTCCCTCACCCCCACTTCTTTGTACACATGCTCTACTATAATGCTAACTCATTCAGGTTAGAAATTACACTGTGTTCTGAGCATCACTTGAATCTCCTCTATATTCACTTTGGCTCCCACATCATAGTTTTTAAACTTTATCAGCTACTACCTTGAAGCATGCATCCAGCCACCACCACCTATTCAAATTCTAATACAGGAGAATCTTTTGATATTACTAGCCATGCCACTTGCACAACTACACAACTCCTTTTATAACTTACCTGCCTTTACTGCACTACTTCTGATATAGACCTTACCAGTAACAGCTACAGGCGAAGTTTTTATATTGGCAACCCAGACCCTCCAATAGCAGCCTATGCCAGTTCCCAATACACCAACAATCTTTACAACTGTTTTATAGTGATAGCTATCAGAGTTTCACCTGATCCTTCTAACTCTTCTCAACTATGTAGATGGGATCTGGCCTACCAGTTTATCCTATACTGAAGTCATGTCACTGGCCTTAAGCTCATTTAAGACACCACCAATAGCAAATCACTTATGGAAAGTGAAGATAAAATACATTCATCACTTAACAGAGATGAAGGGAGGGAGGCTTCAGTGATAAAAAAAACAATAACAAAATTTTGAACTATGTAAACCCTTATTCATAAAAATAGAAACAGGTCAGGCACCTGCATTCAACACAGCCACATGGATGGTGGTCTTTATGTTTGCCATCTGAGTGAGGGTGGTGATGGGCAAAAACAATATCAGTGCAAATGTTAGCTTGAGGAAATGAATTAATTAAAAGAGAAAACAATTGGATATGTGTTTGTGGTAAGAAATTACTTTAAAATGTGGAATCTTTATTTGTTGCTGATGCCCTTTTCTCTTCAATTTTAGTGAGTATTTTATCTTTCCTTTCCATATCAATGTTGCAGCATGACATTTCTTCCTGTTCTATATACACAGTCCAGTCACATTAATGTTACCACCACCTACTTTTGACATCAATGTGAAATAACCAATCACAGAAGGCAGGTGGCAGCACATTACAGTGGAGTGTATATAAAGGATGTCCTAGGGCATCGGAAAGCTTTTCAATCATTGGCGTATTTCAGAAACATAGCAATTTATCCGACATCCAAAAGGGCATGATTATTGGCTTTCGGGCCAAGGGTGGAAGCATTACGGAAATGGCTAATTTTGTGAATTGTTCACGTGCCGCCGTGGTGAAAGTATACCATGCATGGCAAAATGGCACTATTCAAAATCAGCGTCATGGAACATGTGGTGCACCACGGGCTATAGATGTCAGAGGCGAACGAAGACTACAGAGATGCGTTCGGGCAAATAGACGTGCAACTGTTGAGCAACTGACCACCCAGATGAACCAAGGGGCTACCAAGAGTGTATCCTCAACAATGGTTCAGCGAACGTTGCTGTGCATGGGCCTCCACAGCAGACGCCTGGTTAATGCACCTATGCTGACTGCTGTTCATCGGCGACGAAGGCTGGAATTTGCACTCCTGTACTGCAACTGGACATCTACAGAGTGGCGACAGGTGGCTTTTGCCGATGAATCACATTTTATGCTCCATTGGACAGATGGACGTTGGTGCATACGGCATGAAACATCTGAAACCAAACACCCTGCAACAATTGCCGGAAGGACCCAGGGTGGAGGAGGGAGCATTATGGTTTGGGGAATGTTTTCCTGGCATTCACTGGGTGAACTCATCATTGTGGAAGGCACGATGGATCAGCACAAGTACGTATCTGTTCTTGCGGACCATGTCCACCCCTACATGCGAATAATTTTTCCTCAGAATGATGGCATCTACCAGCAGGAAAATGCCAGGTGTCATACAGCTCGCAGTGTATGTGCATGATTTGAAGAGCACCAGGTTGAGTTTACATTACTCCTCTGGCCAGCAAAATCACTGGATTTAAACCCAATCGAGAATCTGTGGGACCACGTTGATCGGGTTGTTTGTGCCATGGATCCTCAACTTTGTAACCTAGCGCAGCTGGCCATGACACTGGGGTCGACATGGCTCAACATCCCAGTGAACACCTTCAGAAACCTAATTGACTCTCTTCCTGCACGCCTCGCTCTGCCAAAGGTGGTTATTCTGGTTTTTGAGAGGTGGTCACATTAATGTGACTGGACTGCGTATATTCCTGATTGAAAACAGAAAAAACATTATGTCAGTATTATATTTTATTAAGTTTTTTATATTTTCAATTTTTTTTTACTGTGATCAGCATTTATAGGGATTATATTACCCTGTAATTATCACCAGTCAATGCTTCATACTGATTCATTTTTGGATCAGTCAAGTAGCGAGCCTCAGTGTGGACACACCTGATCCCCTTGGGATATGTTCTTCTTTAATCATAATTAAAGTTTATCCACCTGCCTTTATCTATGGTGAGTGATGGGTTTACTTTCTCTGTTATTCCTATTTTAAAATATCTTATAGATAACACTGAACTTAACCAACTAAAAGATGTGTATCAGCATGTGAGTTCTTCTGAAATACTGGGATTTTTTTTTAATTGTTTTCTACTAACAATCATAAAATTTATAGATTTTTTTGCACTACATCTGTTACTGGATGTGGGACTTCCAATTATAATTAATTATGTTTGTAGATGAGTGCTCATTTTTAAACAACAATATGCATGTGTGCTTGTTTTTGTTCATTTTAAGTGACAGATTCCAGTTCAGTGGTGTACTGGGATATAAAGTATACCATTTTTGAATACTAGGAATTTATGTTTATAGAAGTAAACACTGAATTTGAAGATATTTGTAATACTGAAAAATGTTCTTGTAACTTACCACAGGTGTCAAACATTTTCATCCCTAAAAAATGTTTTTATTTTAGCATTGTAATCTATTACAATATGAGTGGCTCTGTCGACCACAAGGCTTGCGAGAGCTTAGCCACTTAATTTGATTTACTTCATCTAACTTGACAAAGGGTAACCCGAAATATTTTATTTTCTGTGTGTGTTGTTTTGTGTTGCTGCTGCCCTCCTCCCCTCAACTTTGGTGAGTGCTGGGTATACAGTAGAATTAGGAGTATCTGAATCAATTGGGACCCGACCCCATTCAGATAATCAAAAATTTGGATAATTGGATTTTTTCTGAAAAAGGATATAATTTAATTAATTACTGTATGTATGTTGAAAATGGTACAAAAAAACTATTCTTAAAGGAAAAGAGCTTTTAATTAATTAAATGAAAATGCAGCTCTTTTACATGTTAAGTGCACTTACAAGTGTTGTACATTAGTACTGTATGCATGTACCATACTGTAATTAAAAGTCATTGCTTCCTGAATATAACGGCCACAGTAAGCTTCTTGACTGTGTGGGCAGCGTCACCATGTTATAGATATGGGATACCGATTACAATCAAACAGCACAACTTGATGTGTTCTGAAGATATATTGTAGGGCACGAGTAACGCAATACATTGACATTACAATGAATAAAAGAAAGCATCATAAGACTTAGTGTCCATTAGCATAGTCAGTTTGGTACACAGCCAATCCATGTGGAGTTCCGGGAGAGCACTTCCACGACACGACCAAGACAACTGCAAGTGCGACGACTCACCGATGACTGGTGAACAACTGGGTCTCTTCATATTGGCCGGCATACACTGTAGTGCTGCCCTCTGGCGGATGGGTTTTCGGGGTCTCATGGCCATGTTGCCAACTGCTGTGTGCTGATTGAGATGTGGTGGCATACTGCGTATAGCCACACTACTTACCCCGGCGGGAAGAGTGAGCACCGGCTGCGAACTAGTGCGAGGGCAGCTGGTTCAGCTGGAGTCTGTGGAAACTGGAACCAGTGGCAATGGAGAAACTAGTGGGTGTGGTGGTGGAGGAGGTGATGGCACCGACGGATGGGGCATGGACTCTGCCGATGGTGAGTCATCCAGGAGAAGATGAGCAGGTTTCAAGCTGTCAACACACACAATCGAAGGCTTGCCATTGATGTTAATGGTATAAGTCTTCTGGTCGCGTTTGAGCACGGGATAAGGCCCTGTATAAGGAGGGTGTAGGGCTGGCCGTACTGTGTCTTGACAAATGAAGACATGAGAGGAGGCGGCCAAATCCTTGTAGATGAAGACCTGCCGATGACTAGAGTGGCGAGATGCAGGAGTGGGGTGTAGTTTAGCTAGTGCTGGAGGAGGTGGTGGCGCCAACTTGTGCGTGAGGACTTTATTATTTGTATCACCATCGTTTTACAATCATGGCAGACTGTCATCTGCAGACCTTTCAGCTTCTCCTTCTTAATCTCAGGCCAACCCAATGTTTTCAACCTACTTAGCATGCCCCTCCTCTCGCTAACTGTGGAGGCTGGGGTCAGTGTGGGTAGGGACTGAGGGCCCTCAATACTGCTTGTCATGCTGGAGGGAGGAGCAGAGATGGGCTGACCATGCACCATGCAGGGCCCCGAATTGGGCACCATGAGGTGAGACACCAGCGATCGCGGGAATGGGCAGGGTCACCCCACACAAAAATGTTACTGACACAGGAAACTGATTACAGCACAACTCGATGAGTTCTGAAGATATATTGTAGGGCACGAGTAACACAATACATTTACATTGTATTGAATAACAGAAAGGTGCATCAGACTTAGTTTCCACTAGCGAAGTCAGTTTGGTACACAGCCGGTCCATGTGGTGTTCCAGGAGAGCACTTCCGTGACACGACCAAGACAACTGCAAGCGCGACGACTGACCGATGACTGGTGAGCAACTGGGTCTCTTCCTGTTGGCCGGCGCGTGCTGTCGAATGCACACTGTAACGCTGCCCTCTGGCGGCTGGCTCATCAGGGTCTCACGGCCGTGCTGCCAACTGCTGTGTGCTGATTGAGGTGTGGTGGCATACTGCGTATTGCCACAACTGTATTAATGCATTTTCGGGCATCAAGTCTCGCATCCACTTGACAGTGAGAAGTTGCATATGAGGTAACATTTGGGCTGATGCTCCATCCCCTTCAACACAGTTTCAGGGCCGGCAAATGCTTGACCAGCTGATGGTCTCATGTCTGCTTCAATTTTGACATTAAGGTCATCTTCTTCCTCGACACTTTCTTCTCTCACACTTTAAATAAGTTCATCATCATTTAGAATTTAATGCCCAATGTCTGAGAAATCGCACACCACCCACTCTCCTGTATCTTCAGTACTAACTTCTGAACATCCAGGAATTTTCAAAAGAATGTTTCTGAATTCCTCAAGTGACAGTCATCCCCATTTCCACCTGTCTCTTCCCTTTCCTTTCCTTGAGCTTCATTTTGCTTTTTCTCCTTTTTCTTCTCTTCTTCAGTTGGCATGCCTTTCAACTTGTCCCACACACATATTACAAAACCCATTAGGACATTTAGAGATTTGGATAATTGGAGTTGTACTGTATTTTATCCGTCATTTACATATAAATATATTGCATAGGTTGCTTACTGGAGAGGTTATGGAGATGCTTTAGGTAATATGGTGATGGCATAATTTATGTGATACCAACCAACACATATTAAAATAATAAGGGATGGGCATAATAAACCCAACACTAACTAAAGTTGAATGCAGAAGGGCAGCAAATAACATGAGTTAAATGTAATTTTATAATACTTCAACACCTTATTCATATAGAAAAGTTCAAGCCATTTGACAAGGGACATGCATGCAGAATGTGGCTTACTGCACCCTATTCTTTTGTTATTTTCACTGTCTGAATTCCATTCCCATTTCATTATTGTTGCTTCTCTCACCATTTGATTTTTCAAACAAATCTGGAAGCTATTTCTGATTTAACATACTGATGATGTACCACAGAAATTTTCAATCTTATCTGCCTGTATCTATGATTGTTAAACAGGAGATCAAATGGAGCTTGGTAAAACATTAAAATTAAAATAACAGTATAAGTAAACTGTGCTTTCTATTCACCATCTGTACAAAAGTACAGCAGTTTATTTAATCGAAATTGATTTTTATCATTACTATTTTATATGAATAATGCAATTTTAAGTAAAACAAAAAGTAAATGACATGGATCTATGGAAACAGGAAAATGGTACAAACTCTAATGGTCAGGAGAACGACTCAAGAGGTGTAATGGCATAGCAATTGTTTCGGATTATAGACTTGTGAAAAAAATAATAATAATAATAAATGGTAGCAACACCAATGCAAGGATATTGAAAGGATTGTGGTAAATAAACAGGTAGTAGATATCATCCAAGTGCATGCTCCCCAAGTGGTTTGCACAGAGGAAAATAAAGAAGAAATTCTACAAGGCAGGAAATATCATAGTAGGACATGTCTATACCAGAATAGATAAAGTCAGAGAATAAGGGCTATTTACAGTTGGTTATAGGCAAGTAAACAGCATCCTGTCATGAGCACTTGGTTCTGCAGCTAATCTCACTAAAATAACACTGTCAAGTGGGGTGCCAATAGATGAGTGATAACTCACAGAATTTAATTTGACTTTTTCTTTTATTGGAAAATGTTCATTGATACTTCTATATATCATACATCAATGCATCTGATTTCCTTAATACAAGAATAAATTGTTATTGTTAGTGAATATTGTACTCTCTGAAACTGTCTATCAATTTAACTAATTGCATGGTAAATTTAATCATTCCCTCCCGCATACTAAATGAGATTAAAATAATGCCTACATGCTGTACTGATTTAGTGATGATTGGTACTATTATGAACAATACAGCATGATACAATGTACCATGCTGCATTGAGTATTCATGCGCCCTAGTGGTAATATTTAAAACTGAAAACCAAACATTGTATAAGCTCATGCGCTCCTTAGAGAAATAATTGCTCTACAAGACAAACAAATTAACAATCTCAATTTCTTAAATGGCAAATGATTAATACCAAATGTTAATTGAAATGAGCTCAAATTTTTTTAAATGATGCAGGAGGTTACTGAATAATGCCTACCAGTCTATAAATGACTTTAAAATATGTTAATTTGCCAAAAATAAGATGTCACAAACAGTTTATAAAGATGTTATGGGAGAACCAAGAAATAAAGAGCCAGCTTCTAACACATGATCCTTTGGATCCTTTTGTTTGTTACTTTGCCCAGGATGAGTTTCTTAAAGACTGTTACAATAATGGCTTTTACTAACACAAAAAGGCCTGAGATAAAGTACTATGGAAATGCATATGGTTAAGCTTAAAAAAGAGTAATATATGAAGAAGGAATCATGGGATTAATAAGGACATTAAGTACTAGAATTATATACAACATAAACTATATGCTCTGAATGGCTTCACATCATAAGAGGAGATAGAAACGAAAGTGTACTGTTACCTGTTTGAATTTGTTTTAGATGAAGTCATCACAGTAATCCACAAATACAGAGATCCAATAGGATTAATGGTGATATATTGATTACATAATGATACAGGAGGAGACGTAACAGAATCTGGAAATGGAATTTAAGAAATGGTGGACTGTAATGGGGAAAATTGACCTAGAGAACAGTGTAGGAAAAATAATATGTTATCAAGAAACACTGGCCCATCAAAGGACATGTCACTCAGCAGCAAGAAACTGTAATGGGTATAGTTGTTTGTGACAAATGGAAAGATGGAGAATGAATTGAACAGAAAATAAGGAAGAGTGGACAGTTGTATCTTCAGACAAAGGTTATAATCTAGAGGTGGAATACAGGGATGGAACGCAAGATCTTGCTCTATAAAATATACTATCAGCCATTACTGAGCTATGGCTCTGAAACCTAGACATGGAAACATCTCAGTCTGTCCTGACATATCGATAATGCACTTAGCCAAGTGTTAGGGTTTGGCGTATGCACACCTCCCAAGCAACATGACTCATTTCCTACAGCATGAATAATGTGTAAAACCAAAATATTGTGAATTCTTGTATTCATCATATATGCGCTTCACCCATTGCAGCCTTCAACTTTATTGAGTGATGAGTCATTTTCCCTTTCCTTTTATTTCATATTGCCTAAAGCCATTTCCTTTTTCCTTTGTTTAATTAATAATATTATAACACAGAATAAAGGAACTTAAAGAATATATTTAAATGGAACTAGATACACAACATTAAGCAACTATAGTATGTAAAAAATGAAAAATGGAACAGTGATTTAGAAAAAATATAAATTAAACAACACCACCTCTGGTGAGTGTTGGTTCATGTTAAGTATGGTATGTTTGTGTGGTCCCAATGATAAGCTGACAGGGTTTTTACTGGCAGAGCAATCCACACCTACCAGAGCTGCCTTAACACTGCAATCCTACAGGATACAGGGATCTACAGTTTGATGTGGAATATGTACCATGGATGCTTGTAGGCAAACTTTATATTAACAGAGAGCTGTGCAAGAGTTGAAGGTCAGGTTAATGGCCTCAAATTTCCCTACTGAGACAGGAATTCAAACCAGGGACCTTTTGATCACCTGACAGATGCCTTAACCACTGAGCTACCAGACCACTCATATTAGGTGAAAGTGTCCTATCTTGTTTCTAGTACAGTATTAAAGTACTGTATATGGAATTTCTTAAAGCTGGATCATAAGTTATGGAAGAGATGGAAATGGAAGAAAGAATTTGGAAAGAGATGAATGTTTATACATTGCTATGTTGATGCCTAGTGACTGCCTGGTTCACAGCTTATACTGATAAGCCAGATCCCATCCTTCTGACTTCAAAGGGGCAGTAGCTGTTTGGGAAAACAGTGAAGAATGTGAAATTACTGGAATCGTGAGAGGTGGCAGGAACAGCTATTGGGTGGCCTAGATTATGAGTGAACACCATTTTTTGTGACCATTTATTCTTAATGACAGTTGATTAGTGGTCAAACCTATGTAGCATGCCCAAAATGTTAAAAACATTTTTAGTTGAAGAGTGTATAATATAGAAAGCATAGAAACACAATGATGTAATGGAAAATTTATATCTCCTTCTTTAAACACTCTACTTTTAGAACTGCCAGCAATTTCAACACTTATAATGTCTTTGATAGTAGTTAGATTATTCAATCAATTACATAAAAAATCAGAGCACAGAAAAAATTATACAAGTTAATATGGTTACATTTATTTTAGGTTTTTTCTGGTAAAGATGTATAATAGAACTTAAAATATTACTATGGAAAACCAAAATGCCAGTCTATCTGGACACTTGTTATTAATCTGTAACATTGGCATCAAAGATTTTCACTCTTAATGTGATATTCCCATACTACTTGATTCATAATACGTACCTGATCTTTCTTGTGTTTGGAATTTCTAAATACTTTTTTTCTTTACATTTATATCTTACAGTTACCATAAAGGGAAAATGTTCCAACAATTTCTTTTTACATATGGATTCTTGTCTGCATATCTTGTTATAGAACTTAAGACCTGAAACTCAGTCTACCAAACAAAACACATCTGCCAACAGTCAGAATTCAGCAGCGTCTACCTCTTCCCAGCAGCCTACAGATTCTCAAGGTAATATTATTTCAAATCAATCACAAATTTCTGGAATAGTTGTAGATCATACTGATGAAGGGGAGAGTGGTGTAATTAGTACTCACAATGGGGGTATACTAAGTACTCAAGCTATCATATTCCATTCCTGCTGTCACTAGTACAAGTGATTGCTTTTTCCAGCTAGAATTTAAAATGTATCTTAATTTTCTGAAAGATGATTTTTTATGTTACTGAACACAATTAATTCTCACCTGGTTGTAATATTAGTGAGTTGATATGATGTTTAAGAAATAGAACTGGTAAAATTAATGATAAAAACAGTTCTGAAGGAATAATTTTCTATAAAAGAAACGATTTCTGAGTCCTGGAAATTGATTTGTTAAAACGGTTTGCTGCTGATTCCAAACAACATGTTCTTGGATCATATAACATGTAATTAATATCAGTGGTCCATATCACATGTGTAAATTTCACTTCTGATCAGCCATTACATTTCACAAATTATACTTATATTTATACATGACAATCAGCTTACTCACTTATATTATATTTTTATTAAATTCGTTTTATGTCTGAGGTAAAGTGTTTGGCATTTCTCCCCAGTAATATAGTTCTATCCCTATCTTGCTCAAGTACAAAAGAACATTTTACCACTCCTACATGGCTGAAATCAAGTGAGTTTATGGTCATTGCCATTTTGTTTCTTCCAAGTACTTCTGCTTATTCTTCTATTAATATTCACCCAATTTCATAGCCAATGTTTGCTTTATACACCCCCTGTACTCTCTTCATATGCCTCCTGTATTTAGTTGATTCCCAAACCAGCTTCTGTATCATATAATTTACTTCCTGTTTTCTGGGTTAATTTCCACAAGCAGCTGCCCTCATATTGCCCTGACCAACTCGTGGATGCCCATAACGTTTGTTCCAAACTATCACTTGTTACCCTAGCAATGGTATCGCTAAGGTCATACAACACAATTCCCCCACTTTTTTCAGTACATTCACTCATTATCCTCTCTAATAATTACATGACTTCGAAACGTTTCCCTACCAATTGCCTATTGCAACCTGCCCAGCTTAATTTTTCATCAAACAGTGCACCAAATTATTTACACTTCAACAAGTAATTCCTCTTTGTCTCCCGTACGCATTTCACTTCTTTTGCAGAAGCATCTTCAGCGGGTTTTTTCTGTTAATTATGTACAAAAGTTGTAATCAGGTTATGTTTGTGGTTTGTACAGTGGAATGAATTATTGTCTAACTTATAATCTACTTACATTTTGTGGTCTATTCTATTTCTTTCAGCTCCATTCTCAGCATCAGTGCTTTTGCATTAACGGTGGGAAGTGTCTTCATGTTTGAGATTCACAACACTACACTTTTGCACTGCACTATGTGTTTGTTATTACTTGCAAACACATAGTGCTGTACAAAAGTGTAGTGTTGTGAATCTCTAACATGAAGACACTTCCCACCGTTAATGCTAAAGAACTGATGCTGAGAATGGAGCTGAAAGAAATAGAATAGACCACAAAATGTAAGTAGATTATAAGTTAGATAATAATTCATTCCACTGTACAAACCACAAACATAACCTGATTACAACTTTTGTACATAATTAACAGAAAAAACCCGCTGAAGATGCTTCTGCAAAAGAAGTGAAATGCGTACGGGAGACAAATAAACACAAAAAAGTCAATTGCTTTGGCGTAATTTATTTATTAATATTATCAGCAATTGAGGAAAATGATCCACAACATCCAGATATTAAAGTAATTCCTCCTTCACCTTTATAGTATATCTCTTAGATCCTAAGTCACTGTAAATATTTGTATTATAAGAATCAAGCTACCTGCATCCTGAAGCTCACACACAAGTTTTACCTTATGTGGGATTCACAAAATCATCTTATGTACTATAAAATATATTAAAGCTGTATCATTGTCCTTTGTGAATAAAAATAATAATTATTGGAAGTACAATTTCAATGAATTCTATATCCTTGTTCCTTTAAGATGTTCTCAGAAGACTGAACCTCAGGAGATCCTGATAGATCTTCCATTTCCAAGCATTTTTCAGCCCTTTTTTTTAAAAAAAAAAAAAAAAAAAAAAAAGGATATGAGATTTCTTGGTGTAACCAAGCAAGTATCAGATGTATTTGCACGTTCACAAACATTTAAATTTGTAAATAATTCACCAGGTTTAATCAGTTAAAAGCCATCTTCCACCAACAGTGAAAATTTAATAAACCTGAGAAAGTAGAAGAGATTCAGGAAAATATGTTCTTATATATATCAACGTAAATGACAAACATAGCAGTTACTTGAAAACCTGCAATAAAATTCTATGGTTGGGTATAAATGAACATTTTCTAGAAATGGTGCATCAGTTTACGTTAGAATTTTATTCAAGAATTATTGTGTCCCATATTTTGGTACAAATGGACTTGGTCATCAGAGATCAGCATGTAAACAGGTATAGGGATAAACTTTGACAATTTGTGACATTCAATTAACTAAAGATCACTAACACATTTTTTTTCCAGGAAGAAAGATATTCACAAGTACATTTAGGGGCTAGTGACAACTGATCAATAATGGACCACATAATCAAAAATAATAAAGTTTGTAGCCAAGTCCAGTACTTTTTTGCTCAAAGTCCTCAGGCATCACTACTCTAGCAACAGAAATTGTTTCCAGTAAAACCTAATTCCAAAAATTTCAGATTAATGCCACGAGAATTATCTACACTCCATACAATCACAATAAAAATTAACTCCACTTGAAACCTCATCCCTCAGACAAAGCTTTCCTTACTGATAAATTAAATTCAGGAAAATAAATTTGTTTACTAAAGATCCATTCAAAAATTAAAACAACTGTTGTACGAATCTTCCAAGTTCAACTACTTGTGATTAACCTCCATGAGGTCAGCCTATAGTGCACCACTGTCCTTAGCCATACTGCCTGCTCTTCACAATATTTCACCCAAACAACTGCCAAAACGGAAAGCTATCGAGGTCAGGTCTTGATTGTCTTATATAGCCTAGCATGAAGGGACGTTTAGGTGATTCTGACTTGACTGACTTTCCCACAGGTCTGCCACCAGCCATGTGTTGTCTGGCATCTGCTGCCGCCTATTTTTCCCTCTGTTATGATAGATTTTCCCAAAGTTTTTTCTATTTCCTTGAAACTTTGTAACAATGTAGAACGAAAAGTTCTGCAACAAAAAATTTTAAGCACTCAAAAATTTTGTTGTATTTGCTTTTATTTTGTTGTTATTAAATTCTGAAATCTGAATTTTTAGATTTACTGTTGAAACTATTTGTTTTACCATATTTGTTCTAACATCAGGAAATTCACCATATTTTTATGATTGGTTTCATGTATCTAGCTCCCACCAAAATGCATTTAATTAGAGAGATATTATCTTTCATAGTTTCTGCTTTTCTTTGATCACCATTTTTAAATTCAGATTAAATACTTTGAAATTAAATATCTTACTAGACGAATAAAATGCTTGTAATATAATGAAAAGTAGAACCGTACTTTTGTAGAAAATATATATATATTTTTTTAGTGTAATAGGTATGCACAAAAATACTTACAACATATTACGAAACAGCACAGCTGGGCACAAATCCGTTAATCGTTAATTAACGATGTTAAAAAAATTGCGAAAATTTAACTTTTAAGTTAACCTAAAAATCATTAACGGTCTTCTTAACTTCCGTTAAATTGGACTTCGGTTAACTTTAGTCCGTTACATAGGTTGTTGACGTCTTTTCGTTTGTTTGAACTGTGCGCCACGCCACCACTCGTAGTCGTATGTTCGGTGTAGTAGTGGGCGCCGCCTGCTAAAATCTTGGCGGCGGCGCGCCGAGCATTTTCAGCCGGCGGCGGCGTAACGCAAATTTCACTGGTCGCAGTTTTCACATATTCACGTGTCCCAGTCCAACTTGTTTTCTATAATATTGTTGCTTTTCATTCTGCATTCATGTTTTTTTTTACTACTTTTTTTTTTTATATAAAGTCACGAGTACCTTAATTGTCTCTCGTAAGACAATTTGCAAGTGTTATGTTGATCACAGTCTTAACAAAGATAAAAACAGACAGGAATACCACTTCGTTGTTGTGGCGATAGCGTAACCACAATTTGTTAATTTTTATAAATAAATCCACACTTGCATTATGGTACATAACACCTTGAGATAGAGAACAGTTATGCCTACCGTACTATAATACTAATACATCAGTACAAGTTTTGACTAGTTAACTTTTAACGGATAACTTTAACTTGCGTTAAATTTATAAACATTTAACGCTTTAACGATTATCGAAGTTAACTTTTTAAGTAGTGGAATAATGATTAAGGAAGTTAACGTTTGGATTAACTGAGCCCACCTGTGCGAAACAGTTAGGAAAATTTAAAACACTCTGTATTTACGATAAACTGTCACTGACCTTAACAGAATACAACTAACCTGAACAAAATATCAACATCTCTGAGATATTTGTTGCTGTGTGAATAAAATATTTACATTGGAATTGTATAGCAAAACAAAAGTGTTTCCATAACAGAAAAAAATATCTGAAAAGCTACTTATTGAATAAAAAGAAGTTTATTGACATCTCTGTGATATTTGCTGCTGCAATCTAGGGACTTGGCTCTGAACTTTCTCATACGCGCTACCACTTTAAGCACCAAATTCTGAAAAATTCTTTCTTAATTTATGATTTTACCTAACTGGAGACCTTAATCCTTAAAATGATATGATATTTATCAATTTTGGCCAGATATTGAAGAAGATAAATGGCTTGCAATTAAAAAAAAACACACACTGTAGAAATAATATTGATACTTTTGCCCTTAAAGGGTTGAATTCCAAAATAAATTCTTTTATAAAATATGGTGTGACCAAAGCAGCCACCTCGGTCTTTAAAATGATACCTCATTTACGATTTCGGTTAGTTATCAAGCAAGGTAAAAAAAAAAAAAGTTCTGGAAATGATTATTTTTTTTGCCCCTTATGGGTTGAATTTGGAGAAATTTTTTTCTTAAAATATTATGTGACCAAAGTAGATAAATTATTATTTAAAACGATACCTCATTTATTAATTTCGGTTAGGTATCAAGGGAAATAAATAGCTTGTGACAGAAAAAAGCATTGTAGAAATATTAATACTTTTGCCCTCTAAGGTTAGAATATTGAAAAATTTCTTTCTTAAAATGTGGTATAAAGGAACCTAAGACCTTACCATGACCTCAATCTTTAAAATGATACCTCGTTTATCAGTTTTGTTTAATTATCAAGGGAGATAAATGACTCGAGACACAAAAAACGAATTTTAGAAATACTGATAGTTACGCCCTTTAAGAGTTCAATTCAGAAAAAAACATTTCTTAAAATGTGATGTTACCACAGCGGAAACCTTAATATTTAGAATTATACCACATTTACCTATTTCGGTTAGATATTAATGGATATAAATGGCTGGTGACACAAAAATGCGTTGTAGAACACTTTATACTTTTTTTTATTAAGGGTTAAATTTAAAAAAAAATCTTAATATATGATGTCACCAAAGTTGAGACATTACTCTTCATATTCCTACTTCATTTGTAGATTTTGGTTAGATATCCAGGGAGATAAATGGCTCGAAACACAAAAAACGCATTTTACAAATATTGACATTTTTGCCCCTTAAGGGACGAATTACGAAAAATATTATGTTACCATGGTGGAGACCTTAGTCTTTAATATCGCATTTCATTTATCTATATCGGTTAGATATC
>CM061921.1:290046154-290069207 GCA_031002005.1 Vandiemenella viatica | reverse complement strand
AAAAGTAGAACGGAGCCTTAGGGTTATTTTTTGCCTCGCTTTAATGCATTCCCGTTAATTACAACTTTTTGCGATAGGTTTTTCGATCTGAATTTATTTAAAGTGTTATTGAAATGTAGGGGAAGGTTGATGAACTACCCTGCCATTATGAATCGTCAGTAGGGAGGAGCTTAATTATAGTTTTGTTTCATGCATTGACTTACGGAAATGAATAATCTGAAATATATATGGCTCTGAATGAAATATCCCCCAATGATATTGCCGAAAGGCGGATCCAGCATTGCCTTACTCTTTCCTGGGATGAGATTGAAGCCAGATTGGGCAAAAAGACTGATAGAACATGACAGCGCTGTCCACATTTAATGCATTGACTGTACGAGTATATATAGAAAATTAATGACTATGCATTCTTTAAGAAGTAGGAATATCCTGGGAATGGATATTCCATACGAGCCGTTCACGGAAAAGCTGCGCGTTCAACGCTGTGTGTAAACAGCCCTATTTCCTCATGATGATCCTACCACACATCACTTGCCGAGTGTAACTGAGACAAACTATCAATCCTCAGTCGTCCGCGAGACGTGAAGCAGTGAACATCGTGCTCCAAGTTTCCGCGTTCAAGTCAACTTCCGTGTACGGTCAACAGCCGTGTTTACGCTAGAACAGCAGATCATACTAGTGCGTGATATAAAAGCAAAGTTGTAGCCGAACGTTAACGAGTGTCGCGTAAAAGCAGTGCAGGGAGACGATCCCTAATGGATACGGTCCGGGACACGGGCCAGTCCATCCACCAAGCACTGGAGACCTGCTACAACGAAGACACCTACCAGATGTCTACAGCCACAACATCCAACCTCACACAGATGTCATACCAACAAGAGCCTCCGCCAGACGGGAACGTCATAATGGACTTCACAACAGTGGAAGAAAACAGCACGCCGAACCAGCTCATCCCACAGATGCAACACATGATACCAGGTACTGCAGCAGCCATAGTGATGCACCCGGCAGATGACAATAGGTCCAATATCCCAGATAACTGTGAACAGCCCAATAAAAGACTTTGTATGGCAGCAACTAACATGGCAGCAGTAGATGAAAACACACCCAAAACCGCATATTACGGGGACAATAATCAACCCACTCTCCCTGTAAACACATCGCCGCCAACTAAAATCCAAAACATCCCAGCAAAAATAATAGGTACAATGACTTAGACGTAGGCCCCTTCTACGTGTTTGTCGAAAGCATAGACAAAAACGTAGGTATGCTTCACCCAATGGCATTCGGAAAGTTAATATTTCAGTACAATGCTCAAATCAAGCAAGAAGTAGTAAACATTAGTTCACTAGGAAAAAATAGACTCAGAATCGAAATGAAAACAGCAGCAGCAGCAAATCTACTGGTTCAATTACCCGTAATGACATCAAAAAATTTGGAAGCCTACATCCCGAATTTTCTTATTCATAAACTTGGAATTATCAGAAACGTGGATACTTCTCTGAGCGAAAGGGAAATTAAGGAGGAAATTGATTCTGTTTATCCTGTAATATCAGTCAAACGCTTTACCAAGAAACACAGCCACCAGGAAAGCGAAGAACGCGCACCTATTCCTGTTTGTTTATTATCTTTCCGAGCGCAATACCTACCACCCTATGTATCTATTCTTGGGACACGTTGCCCAGTCGAGCCTATATATCGCCAGTGATTATGTGTAAAAAGTGTTTGCGGTTTGGTCACAAGATACAGAATTGCCGGAGCCACGTTAGATGTAACAAGTGCGGAGGACCTCATTCTATGGAAGTCTGCTCCGAAGCTACCGCCCCTAGATGTGCAAATTGCCAAGGCCCTCACTACGCCTCAGACAAAGCATGCCCGGTCTTACAACAACAACAACAGTCAAAATACGACGCAGCACATAACACCCAGGACCGCGAGCAGTTTCCGCGCCAACACATCACAACTACGCACATATAGCTACAACACCCCCCTCGTTGCAGTTCGATAGAGATTTTCCTCCTCTATCTCCGAGGGCAATACCTCAACAGCAAGAACACGCGAGTCAAGAAAAGAGACGACGAAGTCAGAGAACACAACAACAACAAACGCCAGGCTCAACCATTCCCACACACATTCCAATAGTACCATCTCCCGACAGCCCCGCACATGTTAGGGCCGACAGACTTCCTCCTACCCCACCCACCAATCCAAATCGTCCCCCTCCCTCAACAGCATGGCAGCAGAAGGCATATATATCACCACAACCCCCCATCACTCCAATGACCCAAAACCCGTATCCACCTCAGTACCATAATACAACTCATCCCTCAAGGCACGAAATAATAATTGACCAAATCATGAAGATAATCATACACATCGTCACGGGAGCACTCTCATCGCCTGATCGACCACTACCCATGGAGACCATTCACCAACTCTTATCAAACTTACTTGCAACAAATGGCGGATTTTAAGATCTTACAGTGGAATGCCCGATCAGCCGTAGCAAATAAAGAAACATTACAACAAGAACTAGCGTCGAAAAAGATATCAGTTGCGGCCCTCAGTGAAACCTGGTTTCACAAAGCCGCGTACTTCCGGGGATACTCCGTTCTCCAAGAGGACCGTACAGACGGCTATGGTGGAGTAGCACTACTGATCAAAACAACTTTAGACTATCGAGCGATCCACTTAGATTTAACTAACATCCATCATTTCCAAGCCATCGCAGCCCAGATCGCACTACCAAATTATAACCTCACGATCATCTCTATCTACCGTCCACCACGTTCTAGGATTGATCCACAGGAATGGCACCACTTATTCAAACAGCTGGAACAACCGTACATCCTCTGCGGTGACTTCAATGCACATAGCAGATGTTGGGGATGCGAATTTGAGGACCATCCGGGCAAAGTAGTAAAAGAACTACTGGATGAACATAATCTGATCCTTCTCAATGACGGTACACCTACATTAATACCAAGGCCAGGATACAGGCCCACGGCGGTGGACTTAACGCTAACTTCTCCATCTATAGCAACAGATTTCCATTGGTGTACTCTTCCCTACCCTTTGGGGTCGGATCACTTTGCCATTATCATCTCCTATCTTGCCCCAATAAGACAGACGATAACCCAACCCAAAAGCAAATGGAACATACGCAAAGCAGATTGGTGTCGCTACGCACAAATCGTAGACGCACTATTCCACACGTGTACTCAGAACGCATCACCAGTAGAAAACTATAACTCCTTCATCTCTTTAATCGAATACGCAGCGGCATTAACAATTCCAGAAACGCCATACATATGCGACGAAGACAACACCGCCTACACCATGGTGGACCCCAGAATCATCTAAAATGATCGCCATAAGACGACTATCATTCAAAAACTACAAACAGCAATCTACATGGGAATCCTATAGGGAATACAAGAAAACCGACGCACAAGTTAAGCGTTTCCTAAACAGCAGAAAACGTAACAGTTGGAGAACGTATTGTTCCAAAATTTCCAAAGATACCCCAATAAGTGAAAGTATGGACAATGATCAGGAAAATGAAAAAGAAACCAGCTCCCTCATCAACAATCACCTGTGAAGTGGAGGACATCGCCACGGTACTTGCACCTCCAACAGTCACCTTACCTCCATTCGAGAGTATGATCGGGCCAGAAGTACAGGACAGCGCACAAAACATATTTCAAAGACCCTTTTCGCTAAGCGAAACTAGATAGAGCACTAGACCGATGCAGGGACACCGCTCCGGGATATGACAACATACACTACGCCATGTTGCGACATTTACCCCCAAGAGCAAGAATCCATCTGCTACAGATGATTCACAACTGTGGTCAGTAGACAAACTACCGGATACTTGGACAACACATATGATAGTTCCAATTCTGAAACCAGGAAGGATCCCACGGAGCCTCTATCGTACCGTCCAATTGTGTTACTATCTTGCGTATACAAGACAGCGGAACGACTTTGGAAACATCGCATGGAATGGTGGCTGGAACATTCCAAACTACTACCAGAATCACAGTTCGGCTTTCGGAAATCTCGCAGTACCATGGACAGTTTAGCTATACTGACTGCAGACATCGAACGCACAATTAATAATCACGGATACCTACTTGGACTATTTCTGGACATTTCTAGTGCATACGACAACGTACAGTTGCCTATCCTTATGAGGAAACTACAAAAGATGGGCTTCCCAACACTTCTACTCAAAGGAATATACGCTTCTCTCCGTCAACGCACGATATATATCCGTACGAAAAATAACTCATTATGTGGACCTTTCACGGTAAACCGAGGTACACCGCAGGGATCTATACTCAGCCCTTTACTATATATCATATATACCAGAGAACTAGAAACAATATTGGGACCTACAGATCAAGACCTTACAATACGCTGACGACGTTTGTGTATATGTCTACTCCGCATGCTTTTGGATGGTACTTAAGTTGATCACGGATGCAGTAACCAAATTAACTAACTGGCTACATGAACATGGTCTGACCTTATCACCTCAAAAGTCTTCAGTAGTGATATTTACCCGAAAACGGAACCCGCACCCTCTAGACCACATACGCCTGGCGACTGTAATTTTCCAATACGCGCAACTGTTAAGTTCCTTGGTGTAATTTTTGACAGCAAGCTCTCCTGGATTGCACATGTGGACCATATAACTACCAGAACCAGCAACGCCCTGAACATTCTCCGCGCAGTAGCTCACACCTGGTGGGGAGCAGATCCCGCAACCTGCCTTCTGTTATATAGGTCTTTGATAAGATCGCGCATAGATTATGGAAGCATCGTTTATGGAAATGCTCCGCAACAACATCTACGTAAAATAGACCAGCTACAGTACGCGCTCTCCGCACCTGCGTAGGAGCCATTAAAAGTTCGCCCACAAACGCTCTCCTCATCGAAACCACAGAATTGCCACTAGAACTCCGTCGGCAATATCTAGCAGAGAAATATTTACTCCAACGACTCTCCTTCACACAACATCCCCTAATATCAAAACTGAAAATCCTAAGCAATAGTATGGGACCGTTCGAAGAAAAACGCCCTCCACGATGCCCGCTCTTGGTTTACAGCTATTATAAACTAAGATTCACAGCGCCGCTAATAACAAAGGGGCCTGTTCTGCCAATATTCACGAAATCCTGCGAATGCTCTATACCAACATTGCAAACATACATCCTACCATCCCAAATCAATCAGAAAACTGCTTCACGACTATTATCAACTTATTGGGGGGACTACACCCAGATTTACACGGATGGATCCAAATCAGAACATAGTGCAGGATTTGCTTATTACTGCCCTGCCACCAACCACGGAGCTTTCTTCTCACTACCACATGAAACTTCAAACTATACCGCCGAAATTCTAGCCATCAAGGAAGCCATACAGTACGGATTAGTAAAAAACTTCAAGAAAATACTTATCTTAACGGACTCCAAAAGTACACTTCAGCGACTCCAGAACCCTAAGTGGAACCTCAGCAGCAACACATACATCATGGACATTATTGAGATGACAGTTTCAACGCAAAAACAAGACATCAGATTCATGTGGGTAAAAGGTCACTCCGGCATCACTTATAACGAACTAGCAGATTCTCTAGCCAAACGTGGAGCCGTGGAAGGTACGCTCCTAGCTCTGCCGTTACCGTATACAGACTTCCTCCCCAGGGTGAAACAAAAAATAAAACAGGATTTTCAAGAATTTTGGACAAAAACTGGACAACTTAAAGGAAAACACTACGCGGCCATCCAACCATCCGTTCCAAAACAAGTCTAGTATAAAAACTTCCACGCGAAAAGACAATTCCTGACATCACTAATTCGGATGAGATTAGGTCATTGCGCCGTCCCCAGCCATCTCCATAAAGTTGGGGTCATGGAAACACCACTGTGCGACGCAGACAAGGAAGACGAGGCAGACTTAAATCACGTATTCTTCAATTGCAGGAAATACTCCACCTACAACAAAAATCTGATAACCAATTTACTATCGCTACAGGTACCTCTACCGACATCGATCCCTACCCTCCTCGAGACGGGCCACCCGAAGATATATAGAAGTCTGATAACTTTCTTACGCGAAGCGCAAATCAACATCTAGACGAAACCAATACAAACAAATGGACAAAACGTACCAAAACTTTATAGTTAAAATTTCATATGTAAAATTATAATAAATAACCAACATGTATAATATGTAACATTTTAAATATGAATGATATGTAAATATGTAAGTAATGGGTAAATAATAAGAAAATATCTAAATTATTTGTAAATATGCAAACTATATTTAAACAATGTAAAATATGTCAAATATGAAAGATACATAAAATGTAATTTGTAAAATGTAGTAGGAGGGCTGGTGAAATGGTTTTGTGACCAAAAACCAAATAAATTTTAAAAAAAAAACTATCAATCCTTATAATGAATTACAATGTAGCGCTTGGTAGTGCTATTGTCATCTATCAGCTGACACGTAATTTTTTTAAGTTTTCTATTAACAAAACTTTACGAAAAATTAAGTGTCACTATTTCATTCTGTTATGAAATTTATCTTGAGACAAAAATTTTCAATAATTTAGAAACTCAAAGAGTTTTGTTTAGAATAAATGAAACGTAGGATATTTATAAAAGCACTCTTCTTTCTCATAGTCCTCGTGGATGTTATGACGTCTATATACTGGCTATCGTTTTTCCACAACTATGAGGAAACAAACCTTTTACTTTACACTTTGGCGAAATGAATGATCGCGAACAATTTATACTTTAAGACTAGATTGTTACAAATTTCAGTATCCACAACATGATTGTATTTACTTTAGCGTCAATTCAGCATACAATGAGTTAATATGTCAATACATACAGATACCAGCAGTTTAAATTAAATCTTGATTGTGTTACTGTTCATCAAACAAATAGGCAAAGTTCTTCAGCGGCATTAGACAGTAGTCAAGTCACACTCACGATCCAGCCAATAATTTTCGGGTTAAATAAAATGAAATAAAACTAATTTCTTCCAGGCCTTTGCAGAAAAATAACAATGAATTTAGATTGATCAATAGATACAGGCAGAAATTTGTAATTTTAACGTCTCAATAGGTGTAAAAACATAACGCATCGTTTAACCACTTTTTCCCGCGGCGCGACTCGAACCGTGGAACCACGAGACAACGCACTAGCTTCCGGGATCTGCATCCGCGAATATGAGCCACTTACCGCCCCATCGCGTCAGGCTTACCAGAGACGGAAGATGAGGTGGCCACAACGCATAAACAGCTTGGCATTATTTTTGCTCGTTCCGGAAAGTTATTGGGTGAAGGGTAAATTTCATCAGTGGCACTATACAGTAGTCAATTCACACTCACGATCTGGCTATCAAAAATTCTGTTTAAATAAAAAATCTCGAAATTACTCAACGGAATGAGGAATTGCCATTTCTCAAATATCGTTGCCGAATTCGTTCACGTTTTTAGAATACTGACCTCTTCCGTGCCTTTGAAATAATAGTGACTTTATTGAAGAATAACAACGAATTTTGATTTCACAATACATACAGGCAGAAATTTGTAATTTCAACTTCCCAATAGGTGTAAAATATGTTTTCACTGTCCCAGTGTACGGGTAACCCAAGAAAAACATAACGCATCATTTAACCACTTTTGCCCTCGGCTGACTGGAACCGTGGAACCGCAAGACATCGCACCTCGTAGCCTCCGGGATAAGAATATCCGAACCTGAGCCAATTACAGCGCCATAGCGTCGGGCTTACCAGACACGGAAGCTGTGGTAGGAGAAACTAATAACGAGCCAGGCATTATCTTTCCTCATTCCTGGAATTTACTGTTTATTTCTTGGAATTTTAAATTTAGGAAATAAAATTAAAGAAACTTTTCACCAATGGTGATATGCGTCAGAATTAACTTTTAAAATTTCTGCACTTCTTTAATAATGTATATTCTTTTTGTGCTACGGTTAACGATTTTGCCCCTTACCGCAAACCGAATTTTTTACGGACTCCCGGAGATAGCGGTCAACGCGATAGCACAGGGAAGATAACTCCATGCTACGAATAATTCCCTGTGGCGGTTATGCATCAATTACATCATTAGCTATCACTAGTCGGAGCAGCATGTTTTTAAATACGGAAGCTTTGAATTTTATGTTCTTCCTTGATGAGAATTTTTTTCGCAAGAACAGCCACTTTCCATTTTATTTCTTATTTGCTTCCCAATACCACAGGCTAGAAATTATCGCTGTCGCACAATAAGGACATTAGCTAAAAAAAACTTTTTTGCACAATTAGACACATTAGTTTGATTTAGTTCCTTGATTATTTTAAACAGTTATTATTACGTATTACATCAATGATCAATCGCGCGACTTTGTTATGAGCACTAGAAAAAATGGGGAATGTTGAGTGACAGAAATCTTTACGGTGAAGTTAAATTTAATATAAAAGTGTCTTTCAAATCCTACTCACACATGCTGCGTTGACAGTGTCTCACGTCAGCCAGAACACCAATGTTATGATTCTATTCTATTGTTCCACGCTAAGTATGTTCAAGAAACGACAGAACTAAAAGAATTGCTTTTACAGGCAAGCATACTTACAAGACCACTGCCAAAATTATTAAATCCGAAATCTTGTTACGTGTTATATATTTGACTGAACTCTTAGATAAGTCTGTACTGTTTCCAAAAATTATAATACACAGCAAACGTTAAATATTAGTGTAAATTTCGAGTCATTTTAAGTTTTTGTAGACGGGTATAAAATCTGCATTTTGTTGTTATCCAGTACTTTCTAAAAACCAGCATTTTGTTTGTAATTGGTAACTTTCGTGTTATGTGTGAACACTTAATAACTGTAAAATGTCTTTAAAACAGTAAATGAAACGTATTCGATGTTCCTATAACTCTTTTATTGCCGAAATGTAATCACTATTTTGGTTTATGAAACAAAAAAGCGGAAATGTATTTCGTTTTATGGGAGGTGGATGTGGCTCAATTTTAATAGTCGTGAGACTGTACCACCTTCTGGGTATAGTACTGTCTTCGTAGATGTGTATAATTGGTTGAATAAGTCCCAGGAGGAAATGTATCGATGTACAATTCAGGTCGTTCGGATTAAAATGAGCATGGTAGTACATATCTTATTGCATGGCGATTTTGTTTGATTGTTCTTTCTGATTATCCTCGTATCTACAAATACAGAAATGTACGAATTCATCATTTATACCTAGTACAACAACTATTCTGACAGAATTAAGGTGTAAATGAAAGGTAATTGAAAACGAGAGTAAAAATATTTTTATTTAACCGGTTCTTTTACATTTTGTACAGCAACACCTGCTTTCGTTCCTGTTGGAAAAACACTGCTTTCAGCTGAAAAATATTCACTTGTGTAGCACATACAGTATCAACATAATAAAAACAGTAATAGACGTAGCCTTGATCCTTATTGTACACCATACGCAGTTCACAGTCAGTTCGTATCTCTGTGAAACTAAATACACAATACAACACAGCGAGAAAGAACGTATGCACATATTTATAGTGCTTCCTGTATCTTGTTTTCTCTGAGTTGATGTGATATGATTCCATGATCGAGAAAGTCAGATGATATGATGGATCAAGTGTAGAACCGATAGGTAATTCGTACAAAAGTAGTTGCAGTACGCAATGATATGACTGTATCTCTAATGTCAACCATTTGATGGCAGAATGACAGTCCAAAAATTAAGCCAGGACTTGAAGCTTTACATATACATTTTTGGGCTCTTTTACATCATGAAATTTATCACAACGTTCAGTTTTAAGACTTTCTACCAGGATGAAAAGTACTCATAAATTTTGATAAGTAGCTCAAAAGAGTGACGGTCCAGTTTCAATCATTTACTGGAAGGCAATTATCAATACAATTTAAAGAATCAGCAACCAGAATCGTGTTTTAATTGCTTCCTCGAGATCTTTTAATAGGCCCGACGTCAGTCTTTACGATAAAAGCAAAAATAAATAGACGGCTTGGTTCTTTAAAATAAAATGTCATACATTAGAGACGTTTAGAGCGAGCTGGGTGGTAAACGTAGAAGTGCCCGTTTAGATACAACTAAGTAAAAATATAAAACGGTTTTAATGATTTGATAAATTATAAAAAGTTTAAGTGTTCCATTTAATAGTGAGACGTAAATTGAATGAAATGAAAATTTTTTTATTCATTGGAAGTCAAAACTGAAATACAGTGGAGGTTTTTTGGGTCTGTTTTGACAAGTGGTGTTTACTATTCCAGAATGACATTTTGATCAAAAAAATAAAAAATAGACTGCAATAATTTAAGTATATAATGCATCACTTTGATAACTCTCAAGAAAGCATATCTCGCACGAAGGATTGAAGTGAAGTTCGGATACTTTGCTTCCCGAGGCGATATCTAACGCAAAACAATGGCCCAAGTAAAGTGCAGAACGTATCAATTTTCACATTCAAGGATAACAGACGCAGTTAGTGTGGTGCTTGGCTTCGTGGATAATAATTTTCGGCTTAATTTTCAATATTGAAATAATTGTATAAGAGACTGAATTTTGATTGGTAATAAGTGATGATCGGTTATGCCATTACAATGTCTCATATCATTCACTGCACGGCCATAGGCCATCAGATCAGAGAATCAAGTCCAGAAAAAGCTGCCTGAGAACTAATTAAGCCACCTGAATAGTAAAAAGTGCAGTTGTGGAAAACCAATTACCCCAACACTTCTGGACCACTGAGAGTTGCAGAGTGCTTGCTACCTATTACTCCTATTACAATTACTCCACGATTCACTAAAAGTGTTTGGCGGAGAGTGCATTGCACCTATCAGGAAAGGTAAATGGTTTGGAAGGGATATACGGGATATGGCAGGAGGCGCCCATGGGCTATTTAACTCCAACTGCCAATCTTTACACCACGCAATTATTTTCATAATATCGTCTTGTAACAAAGCGCAGTCGTCCTGGGTTGTGATTTCACGATAAATAATAGCATCATCGGCAAATAATCTTTTCATTCCCCTTATTATGTCACACAAATCATTAATGTATATGAGAAACAACAGAGGCCCTAACACGCTTCCTTGGGGAACCCCGGACTTCACTTCGGCAAGTGATGAACGCTCACCGTCGAGAACTACACACTGTGTTCTGTCCTTCAAAAAGTCTGCAACCCAATCACATATTTGTCTAGATATACCGTAACCGCGAAGTTTCCTAAGTAACCTAGTGTGAGGCACAGTGTCGAAAGCTTTTTTGAAGTCTAATAGAACTAAATCAACCTGGGATTGCTTATCTATAATACGGCTCAAGTCGTGAATTAAGAGGGCAAGTTGTGTTTCGCAGCATCGGCCTTTTCTGAATCCATGTTGATTTGGGTTTAAAAGCTCATCTTCATCCAAAAACCGCATGACATTTGAATAGATGATGTGTTCTAAAATCCTGCAAAATATTGAGGTTAACGAGATCGGCCTATAATTTTGAGGATCATTAACATTCCCACTTTTGAACACTGGAATTACGATGGCGGTCTTCCATTCGGCTGGTATTTTTCCTTGATCCAAGGAGGCGGTATATAATTTCATCAAATACGGCGCAATTTCCTTTGCGTACCTAGAGTAGAATCTTGTAGGAATACCGTCTGGTCCTGGAGCCTTATTGGGATTTACATTCATAAGCAGTTTAGTTATTCCCTCGACATCGAGAACGAGATCATTCATAATTTTGTTGGTTCGAATGTTAAATATCGGAATCTCCTCCGAGTTTTCTGACGTGAAAGCTTATTTAAATACATTATTCAAAATTTCTGCTTTCTCGACGCTAGTTTCTGATAATTCCCCATTTTCATTAATCAACGACGGCATGACCTTTCGAGAGCCTCTTATTAATTTGACATATGACCAGAACTTTTTGGATTAGTAATCAGATCTTCGGATAAATTTCTGGCTTGGAATTCCTGATCATGCAGAGGACTGGAACGCCTGGAGGTCCTGGAATCGATTACAGACAGGAGTGGGCAGGTCCAAGTATAATCTCGAGAAATGGGATTATACTGTCGTTACCAACATAAATGTGAATATGGCGAGGATCAAACCATGAAACATATGCTCCAGTGACCTATGTACCAATCATCCTGCAAAGAAGCTATCTTTTTCGAGCAACATGGAATACACTTGACTGAGAAGAACTAAGTGAAATGGGTTTATAGTGGTTAGTTTTTTACAATTTTTAGCTGTATATTTGAGGTTTGTGACTCTAAACTAATAATAATAATAATAAAATCATCGCCCAAAGTTTTTTTTTTCTGAAGTTGTACCCCTTTTCCAAGTTAGCACTTTAAAGCGTACAGCCAAATGGTGGGCTCATACAGAGATAAATGACTACGATTGACTAAAGTAACTTTCCTGAGAAGAAATACACGTATTATTATGGTAGTAAGGATCCTTGTCACTTATCTTGTGTTCCCAGAAAATGATGGCAACCACAGGATTTTTGTTCAACAGCAGATGTATGAAGAGATGGAAAACGAGATATCGTAATACAGGTGAAGTTAAAAGTCACATTTCTTGACATTGTTTGGTACGAAATCTGTAATTTCTTTTCATATTGCATGAAGCCATAGATATTTTTACAAATATCTGCTATACATGGCCAAACGGAAACGAGGAAATAATTGGATCTTATATAGCCTATGTAGGCTTGTGAAATTTCACAATCTTGTTTTAGTTCAGAAATAAAAAATTGAAAACAATTAAGGAGCGATATAAGGATGCAAAATAAGACCCTCTGGATTATTTCCTTTGTTTTTGACTATCGTTATGTATCGGTGAACGTTTACGGTTACTATCGGCTATTTCATAAAGGAGATTATCCGGAATTTACAGAAATAGATACAAGTTACTTATAGGGTTATTACGATTTCGATACATGATGCGTAGCTGGAAGTCCAAAGTAAATTAGTTACAATATTTTGTTAGAAATTTATAATAAGCATTACATATGATACAACTGCACAAACATGAATAGATTAGAAATTGGGAATAAATTTTACTGAAAATGTAAGGCATTACAAATGAATTTTAGAAATTCGGCAACAAGAAACAATTTTTTTGTTGTTGTAACATCACATAAAAACGTAACATGTCATACAATAATGTTTTTCTGTTTCAGTTTTTCAGGCTGAAGTTTCCTAAAACTGGACACATGTTCTACAGCTTCAGTTTCACTATTTGATATCATTCTAAAGAAAATTGAATATAAAAACATTTCCCCGCTTTCACGTGCACTGGAATTTTTAGATTGATGCCTCGATGTCCTACTTGGCGAAAAAAAAACTCCTTGGTTGGCACCGTCAGGTTTAACTGAACCGGATGTGATGCCACGCATTGTCTACCTGAGAGGTGAAACCTATACAGTTCACCGTCCATCAACGCTGGCGACATTCATAATAATGCCGTTTAAATTAATGTTTTAGCAATAATCTTAAAGCATTAGCCAAGAACAAATATATGTTTTGAATAAGTTTCTCATGATTTAGCTAAATTCAGTACAGCACACTGTGAAACAAAACCAAAAACTGCAACAAAGAGTTGCAGGAACAGATATTCTGCGGAAAATTATTCAGTTTACATACACAGTTGCCTATAAATACTGCAAAACATCTATGAAACAGGATATGATATACAGGATAAACTGCAATTGTCCTATCACGTTAAGTTCGAATCCTGTATTCCACAGTATGTCTCATGGTTTGTGGTAACAAATCGATAAAATGAATATGTACAGAGTGTTATTTCCCTCATTATACATCTTTAATTTTTACGACCCGAATAAGTGAGCTGTATAATTATTTCATTACAACATGAATTGAATTTTTACAATCCCGTATTAAAAAGAACGTTTGCCAGGAAATTTCATCTCAGGGCAGTCAATCTATGCCATTGGAATTCCTGTATGAATTTTTTTTTAATTACTGCTGTAAGACCGGGAGCAGGTTTTGATCAAGAAAGAAAGAAAGTCAAACATTGCCTTTCAAGCACTGGGAAAAACATGGATTGATTGTTTTCCAGCAGAGATCGCATATTGCTCCAGAAATAATATGAATGTTTTATCTTTCTGGTATTCCTTAATTCTGAGCTTTATTTTCGAGATGTGTTGTGCTCCTTAAATACAGCTTTAGTAACTTCTGGTAACACTGGCCTCGCATTCGCTTTACGGTTTTCCATGGCATCCCTACATGACTCCAGGTGAATGCTGTGCTGGTTCCTTCAAAATTCCATGGTCTAATTCCTTCCCGTTCCTTGCCCCAATCCTTTCCCGCCTCTAATGACCTCAATGTCGTCGAGTCTTAGGCCACTGATGGGTGGTAAGATATTTAACTCCTTGAAGAACGCTCTTTTCACTTATGCTTCTGAGATTATGATCCTGCCTTTACTTTGTTGTTTTTTTTATCATTTTTGCTGTGTTTCATGAATCTTGATTTGGTTTATATATGGTCCAAAATTTTCTGCCTATTCTATTTTCTGTTATTGGTATACGACCGGAAGCGGATTTTAGGCAAGACGGCAAGGAAATCAACCATTGTCAAAATGAATGAGCAGTTCCAGCACTCGGAATGACATGGATCGATTGTTTTCCATCAGAGATTGAATATTTATCCACAGACAATATGAATGTTTTTTTTTCTATCTTTATGCCTCGTCGACATCATGGTCATTTTTTGAGGCGGGGTAAGGAACGGGAAGAAATCCGGCCATAACATTTTTGAAGTAAGCATCCCGTCATTCGCCTGGAGTGATTTCGGGAAACCATGGAAATCCAAAATCTGGATGGCCAGACGGGGATGTGAACCTGCGTCCTACCGAACTCGAGGCAATAACGTCGTATGAATGAGTTTTCCCTTTATGGTAACGCATCGCGTTTAACCACAAGCGTACATTTGACTCAGCCCCCCATCTTTGCTCATATTTTTAGGGTGTTTAAAAATGTTAGTAGATTCCCTAATATTACGCTACAAAAATCCAATTGGTTGTGATAGGATTTTGGTTTTCTCCCGTTGAATCTGATGGCATCCTTCATATAAACAGCGCTATCCAAATTTCATATCATCTGGGGAGCGTGTCTACGTGTATCATCAGACTCTTGCAGAGGCAGGTGGATAACTTCACTGAAGATGATACCAGGTAGAATCGAGACGGCGGTGACTGAAGAATATTATTTACCAAACAGAATAACCCTCAAAATATTCAGTAAATTTATTTACAATTACAAAATAGAATAATCCAAGGTCGAAAACTTTAGAGACTTCTATGGTATATCGTAAATTTTTTGAGTACTTCTCTCCAGTTAAAACAAGGATCGAGACGTTGTCGGATCACACCTCGGCATCAAGGCTCGAAGAAAGTTTGTCCTATTAGTCCCTGCCAAACGACTGTAAGTCGGTAAGGAGGTTACTGGGGACACTGCAAACAGGCGTGCGTCGGATGCCATATGCGCCATCACACAACACCACAACTCCGTTCCAATCAGGTCAGCGACGTCGACGTGAATGAGATGAACATCTAGGCGGGGTGTAAGTTATATAACGAAATAGTGTTTCTGAAATATTGCTATAGCACTGAAAGGAGAAGCTGTATAGATTACAAGTGCCCGTACGATTTTAACTAAACCAAAACTCCCTTTCCTCTGTGACACCTCCTGTAACGTCATATAATAGATAGTTCTGATATTTATTTATTTATTTATCTGTACATTTAGATGGTTCGTTTACTAGAGTCTACAACGAACCGTTATTTCATAATACTATAATAACATTTTACACTTAACAAAATTTTAAAAGATAAACACAAATCCTATATATTACGAAAATGCAACAAATAATTTAATATTATTACTACACACTGTAAGTTATCACAACATGCTGCCATGGGTGTATCCAGTGAGAGGCAGGAGGGGGGGCTGCTGCTCCCCCCCCCCCTAGAAGAAAAATTAAGTTGCCTTCAGTACGCTTCGATGAGTGAAGAACTGACTCAGGAGCACTTTGGGAGAGGAAAGATTGACAGGATTATGCCTGATGAATGTGCATCAAAATTTCCTGAAAGAACACCGTGAAACAAAGTTATTGAAAAATTTACTGAGAATCCGAAACGATTAATGTTTACATAAAAAGAACTATAACCGAATTACGGTCTTAATTAGCTAGATTGTAGGTCCTTAGATTAATTACTATGTTAATCAATATAATAAAAATAATTTCCTCAATAGGTTTGAGTTTCATTTTGTAAGAAATCGTCATGTTTCAGTCCCCCCCCCCCCCCCAACTTTCTCGAAACCTATATGAGTTCCACCCAGCCCTAGTTCAAATCTTGCCCCCCTCTAGTTCTGATCCTGGATACGCCCTTGCCTTCTACTAAAAGCTATTACCCAATAATTCTAAAGAACTAAAGAACTCGAATTTTCAAAAGTTAAGTTCGTTTAACACTGTCATCCGTTCAAGAATAAGCTTCGGTAAATTCCAGAAGCCACACTTCCGGTATCAGCATTCCATTTAGTGTTTATAACATTTCTCGTCCATTTTGGGTATCTTGACTCATTCATTGCTGTATCCTGACAGGTTGCTGGCTATGCTGAAGCTGATAACAGCTACTCAGTGGGTGGGCGGCAACGCTCTGGCCTCGCATTCGGGAGGTAGCAGGTTCGCATCCCGGTCCGACCATCCAGATATGGTTTCCCCGAATCACTCCAGGCGAATGCCGCGATGTTTCCTTTGAAAGGCTATCGCCGAATTCATTCCTGTTCCTTGCCTCCCATCGTTTCTCGCCTCTAATATAAAGAAAAGTTACTCACTGAAAGTCGCGTGTTAGTTTGAGCCTCGTACACCTCAGTGACGGTCGTATTACTAGCTTACCAGTATTAAATATTGTCAATTAGACTATTAACTACCACTTTATGAATGATTGATCAACGTAAAGTAACATTTGTAAATGTTTGGCTTGCTTGTTTGTTAAAATGCCTGGGGCTAAGTAAAGGAAAGTTGCAAATTTTTGTGGAAATCACTACTAAAGTAGACCAAAATAGCTAACAACTACAGAGCGAACTACGCTTTACATATTAAGACAGAACAAAAATTTTCACAGACTAAAACATACTTACCACATACAGAACATAGTTATACAATTCCCAGATAGATGGCAACACTTCACATCCTCCATAAGTACTTAGTACGACTTGACAGTAGGCATAAAATGCTTGGCGGCAGCAAAGGCGTGGAGCCGTAAAATCGTAGCTCCAAGTGTGACCAAGCCAACGATGAGCAAAATTCATCAAATGCAGCCAACCCCAAAATATTGAGTAAAGGTGGAGCAGAATAAGAAGAATAACGTTATAAAAAAAACTTTTGTAATCCTTTTAAGCATTCAAGAATTTTACATTAAAGAAAGAAAACAAGAATTACATGTACAGTTTGTGAACTCACATCAGTGCGTAACAAATGGGAATAATGAAATAAAGGACTTGAAAATGAAATAAGTATCAATGAATTGTATTTTAAAATAACGGCTGTAGCTCATCTACTGGCTACCTTGATAACAGTTTGTGCTAAGAAATGTAATATCAAAGGTACATACTATTTTATTTATTGAATAGCGCTTTAAAAGCAAAGACCTGGTAAATAATTGTTTATTACCAGCAGACCTTGAGACGGAAGACTAATAAATAATTGGTACTGTGTGAAAATTTTGTAAAACAACAGTCTAGAAGAAACAGATCACCCGTTACCGAGCATTCCTAGTTTTTTTTTTTTTTTTTTTTTTTTTGCTTCACACACTGTCGACATTATTATCATTAGAGGCGAAAGAGGATTGGGGGCAAAGATCGGTAAGGCTGTCGCCTTTTGAAGAAACCATCCCTTTATTTGGTTAGAATGATAGAGGGAAACCATTGAAACTGAAATCTGGATGGTCGGGCGGGAATTTGAACTCAGGTCCTCCCGAATGCGAGGCTGGAGCTTTACCGCGGTGACTCGGATTAAGAGGTACGGCCTTTACCACCGCCCAAATACACGTCTTACTTTTAATTCGAAGGTAGTACATCATAAACTTCACTATGCTGTAGAGACTATCATTGTGTACAAATTCGAACATCCGACCTCACACTACTTTTTTGGGATTTCTGGCCCACTAGTGCTATGGCACCGAGCTTAAAAATAGTGATCACTTATATAATCATTATGAAACCATAATTTAAAATATTTATACTACGGTACATCATTACAATACTCACAGTATTATATCTATTTTTTTCGTTGTCTGTACATCATGCAATTCTGTCTCATCGTTAGTGAGTTGTTATCACGGTTGAGTCTTAACCAACTTTTCGTCCGGGCATGCAGATTTGGGTTTTCCATGGTTTCCCCAAATCACTCCAGGAGAATGCCGGGATGCTTCCTTCAAAAATGCAATGGCCGAATTCCTTCCCGTTCCTTGTCCCCAGTCCCATCCCGCCTCCAATGACCTTAGCCGTCGACGAAGCGTAAAGCAATAAGTAAAATAAAAAAAAAATAAAAAAAGCTTAACCAACTTTTTGAAACAGTGATTAGATGGTGAACCTCTTACGTGAAGTGTATAATATCATACATAGAAAAACAAGGACAGATTTCTTAAATCACTTTATTCAAAGCTTTTAACAATATTAGTGTATTGTTCACAGTTTGATTAGAAAAAACGTACTACGTATACAAAAATATTATTAATTGGAGGACTGGCTGACCTCGGTGAAATGATATTTGCCACAAGGAATCTTAAATCGCCACGTTCCACTCATACTTTTCGTAGCTAATAAATTGCTGACTTCACTAAAGCCTCTTTTGGCTACATGTGATCGTGGAAATTCGATTACAAACTAAATTGATGTAGCCATTAAAGCTGGGTATAATACTGGAATGCAGGAGGTGGCGGTTAGTCCTCAAAGCCCCTTAAATTTTCTTCGGATCAGAAACGACCCCTATGATCGCATCAACGGCCATCGAATGCGAAGATGATTCAAATTTAACACAGACTTCTAGTACACAATAGGATGGTAAAGATTTATTGCTAGTCGAAGTCGAGGCAATTAGGGCTGGGAGAGGATTGTAGGCGAGCAACGGAGAGTAAATCTACCATGGCCTATTGAATGAACCATCCCACCGTTCAGCTGTGGTGGTTTCCGGAAAAAATAGGAAACCTAAATCTTGATAACCGGATTAGGGTTCAATCCCGTCCCCTTCAAAATACCAGGCTCACCCACCACACTCGGCACTAAGAAATACGCATTATATACCCTATTCCAACGTGCAAGTAAGGTAGGATAAAAAAAAATTTCACTAACGATACTCGCCACTAAAGTAAATTGATAGTACTGTGAGAAAATACGTTAACTGCAAAAGTGGGGTACATTCAGCCACTAGCTACACCAACCGATACAAATGTAAGACTGGTCGCTTCCGAATTCAGATCGCACATTTGCCTTACCCGTAACAATCCATTGAGGTTAGAGGTAGTAAGGAACACAAGGTGCCAGCGGGGACGTCGCTAAAGAGGCAATATACAGCCCGCGTGCGGGAACAATCCCGTACGAGGCGTGGTCGGCATCGCAATGCTATCTCCGCTCCTACGCGCCCGAATTCCGTGTCAACACACGGAGCCAGCGCCACGGCACGCTCTAATAGACTTGTCACACTTCCCGCGTCTGCCAGAAATGTGGTAGGCCAGAACCATCGCTACGACCTATCTCGCGACCCAATAGCAGGAGGCACGGGGCCAGCTCGTGGGAACGCGGGGTCTAATCTCAATCCAGTCATTGTTTTCCGAAAACACTCCAGGTGAACGCTGGAATGTCGTGGATGAATTCCTTCCCGTTCCTTGCCCCCAATCATCCCCCGCATCTAATGACCTCAACGAGGTGTAAAGCCCGAACTAAAAAATTTAATCAGAGATCACTGAGACAATGTGACACTTGACGTGGTTTTAGCAAATTGCAGCCAGGTTGGTGAATAAAGTTTCATCATTCGAGGCAATTTTTAACAGACATCGGAATGTCCAAAATCTCTTTACATACCCTGAAACTAATAAATGTATACCTTAATGATACGCCAGCGCCACCGCACAAAACGATGGCCTGGCATTATGGATGACGTGGGTTTAAATTGTCATCCGACCGTCCAGATTTCGGTTTTTCACATGGTTTTCAGAAATCACTAAAAGTAAATGCCGAGATGGTTCAATCAATTGACAAATTCCTTCCCGTTGCTGGTACCCAATACTACCCCGCCTCTAGTTACTTTGACTTCGAGGAGGCGTAAAGCTTTAAAGGGGAAAAAAGATGATACAAGCAACAAGGAAGCAAAATAACTGGGAAAGCAAATCATATGCTCCGATTCCTACGTCGTAAATTAAAACAGTGTACACCGGAAATTAGGGTGATTGTATACAAAGCTCTAGTGCGACCTCACTTAGAATATTGTTCTTCTGAATAGGATCACCAACAAAAGGCGTTAATAGAAGCATTGGAAAAGCCTCACAATTCGAGATGATATATTTAACAGGATGGAAAACGTAGGTGCGATGTTGAAGAAGTTGGATTGAGAAGATCTGGCATACGGTAGGCGTTGCTCTCCTCAGAAGCTAATTAAAAAGTATATCACAGACCTATTTCAGGATGACAGGAAACACATTTTACTACCAGCGACATTCATATCTATTAATAACAGAGAAAATGAGATAAGAGAAATCAGGACCAAAACAGATTCTTTTCTCATACCCATTTTTTCAATGAGCGATTGAGGTATGGAATAGGAAGGATATATCGACTGGAGTAGTTCTCGAAGAGCCGTCCAACGATCCTGATCTGGATATTTCGTGGTTTTCTTAGATACATCCAGGCAAATGCCGGGATGTTTTTCAAACTAGCCCATGGGCGCCTCCTACCATACCCTATAATTCCCTTCCGATGCATTAACTTTTACACACTAGGATAGGCTAAACGCACGTTCCGCCACCCACTTTTAGTGAATCGTGGAGTAATAGTAATAAGCCAACTTAAAATCCTTGTGAGGAACTAAAATCGCTAAGAAATATAGAACCCAGAGTTTAAAATTTGGGACCAACAAAACCAAAGCTAGTGCCACTAGCCTTCAAGCAACAGACAACATAAACCTGCAAGAATATACTTAACAGTTGGGCTGATATCACGCCTCTATTGCAGAAGCAACAGTTATATCGCCAAAAGCGTAAATTAAAACATTGTGCCGCTAAACATTAAACATAGCCTGAGAATAAATCGGGCGTAGGTTTCGAAATCTAATTAAATAGCCGTAGAGATAGAGAGAGGGAGTAAGACACGATCACATTGTACACCAAATTCCTGGCTTATGGTAAACCTCAAACCTCTCCTCAGTACGTATGGAATGGGAGTGTATGATGCTGTTGATGGCCATTCGTCCATCATACGGTGGCGTTAAAAGCATGTAGTCCTCGGTGTCCTTAGGTATAGTAGGCTTGAATAGACTGGCGTCGACATTTAACCTCTACCTTCCTTCATCTTTTATTGACAACGCAAATATCGCACAACATCACGGTCGTTCGCACAGCCAGTAGTGTTTAGGAAGGATATTCAGACTGAGGGACTAGTTGAATTTTAAGCGAGGGGTATCCTCGTACACCTAAGAATCTGAATATGGCAAGTAGGAATCTTTGTTTTTTCCTCCCTGATAAAAGGTTGCTTTGTGTATGGGAAATACAGCATAACTCTTCTGTGGTTCGTATTTTATAGAAAACTGCAGGTTTCGTTTGCGCCACAGGATTAATGGGTTAGTTTAGGGAGCCACGACAGAGGTGGTTTACATGGCCAATTGAGATTCTGTCTAGTAAGTGAGTGAACTGTCTTCTAGTTCTTACCGCTAATAATGTCACACAAATTTCATTTACCATCTTTCTGTCGCTCGATGCGTGTGAAAACTTCCTGGTACGTTAAAGGAGTTTACCTCGAACATAAATTTAGGAACGGTATCCCACAGAGCCTGGTTGTTGATGAGGAAGCCAATTTTACTATCTCCATTGAGATGTTGATGTTGTGGAAGGGAATATGGAGCTATAGGCTCTATAGCACCAACAATTAGAGCTTTCAGGCTTCTCTGGCTTGTACAACAATAACCTACACGTCAGTCATCTATTATTTAGAAACTACCAACTACTGATTACATATTAGTTATTTGGCGTCCAAAAAGTTCGCATGTAACATTCTAAGTTAATTACTATATTTTAATTCAACTTTTAGAGTCTCCTGTTAGTTGCTATGTTTAGTACATAGTTTCGAAAAAATCATAAACAACTCAAGTGATTCTGAACAACTTTGCCACCATCCTCCTCCATACCCCAAAGCATATACTATATGCTAAGTCCTTTTCATTTACAAATTCCAAGAAGAAAATTCACAGAGTATAATTTGTTCCGAAACAAAAGTTATTTAAGCTAGAATTTATAGCTCTCGGGTCCTTGGAGAAAACATTTTTTATCCTGTGGTAGGACAGTGAATAAAGAAGCTCCAAGGAATGTAATCCCTTTAGGTACAATCGACAATGACTTGTAATCTTTGTGGATGTTAGATTTATTCATAGTATCATAGCTAAGTATACCAGCATTGAGATTAAAGCGTTTAGAATTTTTTGCTACAGAACAAGTACATATGCATATATCACCGATCGTGGTGAATGAGCGGTAACGCTCTGGCCTTGCTATCGGGAGGACACGGCTTTGAATTCCTGTCCGGCCATTCATATTTCGGTTTTACATGGTCGAATTCTTTCCCAACTGTTATGATTTCGACAGGGAGGAAAAAAAAGAAAAAGATTTCTGTTCGTTGTCTCTGGACTTATTCCGCAAATAATTTTTCGCTTGTGTAGAATTTTTACAGAATGAGATGTCATAACTAAACAGTGAATGGAAG
>CM061921.1:290024767-290045154 GCA_031002005.1 Vandiemenella viatica | reverse complement strand
CTATCAATCCTTATAATGAATTACAATGTAGCGCTTGGTAGTGCTATTGTCATCTATCAGCTGACACGTAATTTTTTAAGTTTTCTATTAACAAAACTTTACGAAAAATTAAGTGTCACTATTTCATTCTGTTATGAAATTTATCTTGAGACCAAAATTTTCAATAATTTAGAAACTCAAAGAGTTTTGTTTAGAATAAATGAACGTAGGATATTTATAAAAGCACTCTTCTTTCTCATAGTCCTCGTGGATGTTATGACGTCTATATACTGCTATCGTTTTTCCACAACTATGAGGAAACAAACCTTTTACTTTACACTTTGGCGAAATGAATGATCGCGAACAATTTATACTTTAAGACTAGATTGTTACAAATTTCAGTATCCACAACATGATTGTATTTACTTTAGCGTCAATTCAGCATACAATGAGTTAATATGTCAATACATACAGATACCAGCAGTTTAAATTAAATCTTGATTGTGTTACTGTTCATCAAACAAATAGGCAAAGTTCTTCAGCGGCATTAGACAGTAGTCAAGTCACACTCACGATCCAGCCAATAATTTTCGGGTTAAATAAAATGAAATAAAACTAATTTCTTCCAGGCCTTTGCAGAAAAATAACAATGAATTTAGATTGATCAATAGATACAGGCAGAAATTTGTAATTTTAACGTCTCAATAGGTGTAAAAACATAACGCATCGTTTAACCACTTTTTCCCGCGGCGCGACTCGAACCGTGGAACCACGAGACAACGCACTAGCTTCCGGGATCTGCATCCGCGAATATGAGCCACTTACCGCCCCATCGCGTCAGGCTTACCAGAGACGGAAGATGAGGTGGCCACAACGCATAAAAAGCTTGGCATTATTTTTGCTCGTTCCGGAAAGTTATTGGGTGAAGGGTAAATTTCATCAGTGGCACTATACAGTAGTCAATTCACACTCACGATCTGGCTATCAAAAATTCTGTTTAAATAAAAAATCTCGAAATTACTCAACGGAATGAGGAATTGCCATTTCTCAAATATCGTTGCCGAATTCGTTCACGTTTTTAGAATACTGACCTCTTCCGTGCCTTTGAAATAATAGTGACTTTATTGAAGAATAACAACGAATTTTGATTTCACAACACATACAGGCAGAAATTTGTAATTTCAACTTCCCAATAGGTGTAAAATATGTTTTCACTGTCCCAGTGTACGGGTAACCCAAGAAAAACATAACGCATCATTTAACCACTTTTGCCCTCGGCTGACTGGAACCGTGGAACCGCAAGACATCGCACCTCGTAGCCTCCGGGATAAGAATATCCGAACCTGAGCCAATTACAGCGCCATAGCGTCGGGCTTACCAGACACGGAAGCTGTGGTAGGAGAAACTAATAACGAGCCAGGCATTATCTTTCCTCATTCCTGGAATTTACTGTTTATTTCTTGGAATTTTAAATTTAGGAAATAAAATTAAAGAAACTTTTCACCAATGGTGATATGCGTCAGAATTAACTTTTAAAATTTCTGCACTTCTTTAATAATGTATATTCTTTTTGTGCTACGGTTAACGATTTTGCCCCTTACCGCAAACCGAATTTTTTACGGACTCCCGGAGATAGCGGTCAACGCGATAGCACAGGGAAGATAACTCCATGCTACGAATAATTCCATGTTGCGGTTATGCATCAATTATATCATTAGCTATCACTAGTCGGAGCAGCATGTTTTTAAATACGGAAGCTTTGAATTTTATGTTCATCCTTGATGATCTTTTTTCGTAAGAACAGCCACTTTCCATTTCATTTCTTATTTGCTTCCCAATACCACAGGCTAGAAATTATCGCTGTCGCACAATAAGGACATTAGCTAAAAAAAACTTTTTCGCACAATAGACACATTAGTTTGATTTAGTTCCTTGATTATTTTAAACAGTTATCATTACGTATTACATCAATGGTCAATCGTGCGACTTTGTTATGAGCTCTAGAAAAAATGGGAAATGTTGAGTGACAGAAATCTTTACGGTGAAGTTGAATTTAATATAAAAGTGTCTTTCAAATCCTACTCAAACATGCTGCGTTGACAGTGTCTCACGTCAGCCAGAACACCAATGTTATGATTCTTTTCTGTTGTTGCACGCTAAGTATGTTCAAGAAACGACAGAACTAAAAGAATTGCTTTTACAGGCAAGCATACTTACAAGACCACTGCCAAAATTATTAAATCCGAAATCTTGTTACGTGTTATATATTTGACTGAACTCTTAGATAAGTCAGTACTGTTTCCAAAAATTATAATACACAGCAAACGTTAAATATTAGTGTAAATTTCGAGTCATTTTAAGTTGTTGTAGACGGGTATAAAATCTGCATTTTGTTGTTATCCAGTACTTTCTAAAAACCAGCATTTTGTTTGCAATTGGTAACTTTCGTGTTATGTGTGAACACTTAATAACTGTAAAATGTCTTTAAAACAGTAAATGAAACGTATTCGATGTTCTAATAACTCTTTTATTGTCGAAATGTAATCACTATTTCGGTTTATGAAACAAAAAAGCGGAAATGTATTTCGTTTTATGGGAGGTGGATGTGACTCAATTTTAATAGTCGTGAGACTGTACCACCTTCTGGGTATAGTACTGTCTTCGTAGATGTGTATAATTGGTTGAATAAGTCCCAGGAGGAAATGTAGCGATGTGCAATTCAGGTCGTTCGGATTAATATGAGCATGGTAGTACCATGCGTTGTTATGAGGTGATACTAAAGTGTGTCGTCGTTGCTAGGGGCAACTTATTAAACGTCAAAGTCATGATTATTATTTTTATTAAGCATAAATAAAAAATATTAAATTAAATGAAACGTGTTCTTCAATGATAACTACACATGAAATTAAATATCACACCATGAGCATTTATTAAAGAATGAAACAAACACAAGTTGGTTTTTAATGGCAATACAAACGTGATCAACAAGCTACAATTAAAATTATGAGGCAAATTCAAAATTAAACATTACAGTTTCACAAACGTATAAGCATTCCGGTCAGTAGCACAATTGAAGTTATTTCTGAGACACTTTGTAGATAGGCATTGCAACAATTTAAATTCACTAACTCCGGTGAAACTCATTTATCGATTGACCACGAGCCCTTATCTTGCGAATCTCTTCGCCAGATTCGTTAATTGGGCATTTGAGATAAGATAAAGGGTTTTATTCAGCTGATTTTCTATGTCTGGTGATTTTACAGCATGTTCATATGAGTCTGGCTAAGTCATCAAGAATGCCATTAGCCTCTGGCCTCTGCCTCTTAACATCTGCTGTCACAAGAAATATGTACGTGCAGAACATCGGCATCTCGTAAACGGCTACAACAATTTGGATGAAATTTCATATTTAGATGATGATTTTCTTTTTAAGTTTATCTAAATAGGTGTCTTCCCTGAAAAAATGTGATTTAACCAACAAAAAAAAATTTTTTTTCTACCGTTGTTTTAAAACGCACTCTTGAAGAAGATTGAGCTACCAGTAATCCTGAGGAAACATTACATATTTGACTGAAATTTCATATCCAGATAAGTTTTTAGTTTCCAAATTATATAAGACAGGTTTCATCCTTGAAAAAAAAACCGCAGTTATATACAAAAAAATCCTTAAAAAAACAAGACTTTACAAATAGAATATTTTTTCTAAAATTGTTTTATAACGCCATCTTGTAGAAGTTTGTGGAACCTCTAATCTTGAGGTTTAAGACTCATTCTGATAAGTCTCTATAATAAGCTCGGATGTACACTACCTTCCAGCGACACCAATTACCAGTAAGATCTGCTTTTGCCATGACAGTACGCAAAGCTCAAGGCAAAACTTTTGAATTTGTTGGAGTGAACTTAAGATCATCAATTTCTATGCATGGTATTTTCTCAAGTAAATCCACCAAGTACATTAAAAGTACTCCTCCCAAAGAAAAATCATCGACGTACCCACAACATAGTATGGAAGGAAGCATTAGTTTAAGTTAAAACCTTAAAATTAATGACAACTTTAAAGTGAAAAATGAATGAGAACCATAATATAGTTGATTAAATTCATCTATGCGCATTCATGAATTTTATATTTACCGATTAAAGTTCTTATCTAGATAGGTATGAAATGTAGTGAATATATAATATATACAGGATGTCCCCAAATGCCGTGTACAAATTTGGAGAGGAGGTAGAGGAGATCGTGAGGAGCCATGGGCGGAACGCCATACGTGGCGTTGTGCGGGAGTCGCTTGGCCTCCCTGATTTATCTCCTCTGGATGTTTTTCTCTGGGGTGCCATAAAGAGCCTTGTGTACGACACACCCGTCAATGCTGAAATGGACCTGGTGGCACGAATATCCATTGCTGCTGGTAAGATCCGTGAAACCACTGGTATTGTCGAACATATCCGTCAATCCAAGTCGCATCGGTGTCGTGCGTGCATGCATGCCAATGGCCGCAATTTCGAACACCTCCTGTGATGCTTGTATGTCATATTTTTATTTATTATTGTTTCTTGTGTGTAATAAAGCGTTTTACAATACATTCTGTGTTGTGGCCTTACTGTCTTAGGGTTACGTTTCCGCCCATGCTTTCTGATGTAATTATGGCTCCTCGCGATGTTCTCTATCACCCCTCCAAATTTGTACACGGCATTCGGGGACACCCTGTATTGTCTATATATCTAATACTATTATACGAGCAACTCTTGTATATAGGCAAAGTTAATTTCTCGCAAACGTTTCTAACAATTCTTATGAAACCTTCATATTTAACAGAAATCGAAAGACGCCAGGCAAAGCGCGGACAGCCAGGTACTACTTTCTTAATATGGCAAATTTTGCGTTTATCACGTGACATGAATTTTCTACGGTCTTCACTTGTCACCACGAGTCGACCACCCCTCACGTTTGCGTGGGACGCGGCCTGGCATTTCATTCTCAGCATCGCTGTCGCTTGCAGGCGTTGACACATCTACCAGCCGTTTTAGGCTTGCCCTAGTTTTTCAACTGACGTATAGCTACATTTCTTTTAGCAAAATATTGATTTCTGCAGTGCAATATTTTTAATAAATTAATTTAATTGTACTACAAAAGGAACTGGATTAGTCATGTGTTGAGGAAAGAGTACCTGCTTAATACCGCTCTGGAGCGGATTGTAAATGGAGGGGAAGGAAGAGGTCGACGAAGAAAGAAAAGGCTTGATGACATCATGATAAATGGCAAATATATATATATATATATATATATATATATATATATATATATATTAATCTGCTTAACGTCTCTCTAACAGCGAGGTCTTTAGAGACGAGAAAGGATGGGGGGCAAGGAATGGGAAGGAATTCGGCCATGGCCTTTTGAAGGAAGCATCCCGGCATTTGCCTGGAGTGATTTGGGAAACCATGGAAAACCCAAATCGGGATGCCCGGACGGGGATTCGAACCGCCGTCCTCCCGAATGCGAGGCCAGAACGCTAGCCGTTACACCACCACGCTCGGTCAAATGGCAAATATATAGAGACAATGAGACTGGCGGAACAAAGGGAAGCATGGAAGGCTGTCGCTGTGAATGGATCTCTGGATCTCCTGAATAGCACAAAAACCTTGATGATACCACGACAGTACATAAGTAAGTAGTTACAACACCTAAATGACTGAAAAAATCTTATGTCCGAAAAATCATTGCGTTTCGTATAATACGTGATATGAGAAATACAGTTTTAAAATTTAAAAAAATAAAATGTTATAAGCGTGATATGCAACACAAAAAAAAAAAACAGACGCATATAACGCAGATTATTTGCTTAGTAATTGTATCGATGTCTGCAAAACATGCTGTTTACGATGGAACGCCTCGAAAGAAATACTATCGTGCAACGGAATATTGAAGATTCTTAGCAACAACAGTAAAAGAAAACTATAAAACATATTAAAAAATTCGAAAATTACACTGAATCTAAAAAATTATAAAGGTCTATAAAGGCGTTCTTCTCTGATTTATCAGAGCCATTAACGAAGATAAAATGCTACACTTTAAGACAGTCAATACATTTTTTATTTTATTTTTTACATTACGCACAGGAACTTCTCACTTATGAATTAACTTACAGAATCAACAAAAGTCTATTTCTTCAGAAATTCAGCTGTGGGAACTTTATTTTATAGACTGAAAATGGATGGTGTATGTGTGATTTTTACGAGTTCTGATTTGTCCAACATTATCTGTAGCATTAGTCACGGGATTTTGCTTTCGGCACTATAGACCGATTTTAACTTGTCAGAAGATTCGTGGAGTAAGTAAGATGCGATAAGAAAAGTGATAACACTAAAATACTAGCAACTGGTACGTATGTTGCATAAAGGCAACAGTTTTTCCTGTGTGGCTTACTTCCTGATATAATCTCCCTGCTGTTGGTTGATTCCAGCAGACAGCAGCAATCAGCTATGTCCGATAAATTCAACAGAGATTCACATTGAACAACAAGGTCTTGAAAATAAACAAGCTCGTTCAATAGCACCTGGATAGCCAGTGAATGATAAAACTAGGTGAGTGAGAGGTCGTTTATAAATAAAATAGTTCAAATAAAATGATATCTTAGTTATAAACTCAAAAATTTCTTCTATCAAAATCAACTCTGAGAAATTAATTAGAATTCGTGTTAATCCGAGAATGCATATTCTCACCGAAGTAGAATTACGTTTGTTCTAAGCTCATTCAATCGTAGAACAAACACTCGTCAATAATATCTGGAAAATTTCACTAACTTCAGAACATTTCAGATGAGAATCATCGTATCGGCACATAACTAGGACTAAGAGGCTACTGGCGATTAGATGGAGTCAACTGAATAGCTTTTAGCTGCATATACCGGCTTAGAACCAACGAGTAAACGGTTTGATATACCTGTACTCTCGCGTCGCTTCCGAGCGCGATGTTGGTTTCTTGAAGGATGCAGGAATTGAAATGATTCACGGGAAGGCCTAACCTACAATGGGCTGAACCGGCTCTGGTGATCTAAATACACTACTGTTTGTGAAAACTGCAACACCAAGAAGAAGCATGTGATTACTATCCACGTATTAGGGACATGACAAGGCACAAATGATAATTTCAAAACTGTATAAACACATTGACCGTGAGAGTTCAGTACAGCGTGAAGACTCCACGTGCTACGATCAGAATGTCTAGACGTCGTGGCATGGAATCAAAGAGAGCCTGGATATGCTGCTGGGAAACACACGACCACGCGGTTTGTAGACGGGTCAATTATTTCAAACAATACTTCACACCGGAAAGTTAATTCGCACAGAATAGTCCGAGTATCAACTATCAATTCTTATTGCTATTAATTATTGTTTTATTTCATTCAACTTAATGTCACGTCGATGAAGAAGTTATTGTAGCAATCATTTTGCGGAACTACTACCAAATAGTAGCAATCGAAATTGTTACGTTAAAGATCATTTTGCATTGTCTATAATTCGAGCATTGCTTCTTCGCAAAGCAAAGGCTACCTCGGTGTACGATATTAAGCAATGAAGTGCAGAATTGTGTGGAGAACGGAAGGTAAATGTTGAACGACTGGTTTGGAAGATCTGGGATGCCGAGTACTCTGGTTTGGGATAACCTATTTGAGAAATTAGAAACTAAATCATTCACACAGGACAAAAACCGCACATTATTAACCTTGACATTTGTACCGTAAAGATCAAAGCGGCGAAATAAAAGAACTGTGCAGAACTTTTATTTTCTTGCACTTTTTTCTAGCGTGAAATGAAATAGAAGAAATCGCGGCACCATACATGACAGATCTTTCAGATTGAGTGAAACTACCTTTAAAGGAATGTTTAGTGCAAAAGATAGAAAAAATATATGTTGCCAAACAACCAAAAAACAAGTGACAACTTTCGTTATTTTAGTTGCAGGTACGCAACAGTAAAAGTGAAAGTGTTTTAAACTTTAAGATAATGATTATAATCATTATTAACAACTGAGAAAACTTGACGAGCTGACATGAGTTACTTAAGACATTTCCAACACTTTTTAATAGCACGATATTTCCAGACAAATAAAACCACACGATATAATGACTCTACCCAGAAAGTTCTTAATACTTACTGCCATCATTATCTAGGCCTCATTAGCCTCAGATCAAAGTAACACTGGAAATGGTATAGGTAACAATAATACAAGATTGCATGATTTGTACATAGATAACGGAGAAATGCAGACGGATTTTTTAAGTGTGTTATAGACCTTATGTGTAGTAGAGATGTGCTGCGAAGAAGTAAGGAAGTAATCTATAGGACCTACTTTGTATCAATTTTGACGTATGGGTCGGAAACATGGATGATGAAGGAGAGGGACAAAAGTAAAAAAGCTATGAAAAAGATGTTTCAGACGAATATGGTAAGAGTAACGACAAGGGACAGAATGAGAAAATCAGAGAGATTATAGTTACAACAAAGAATAGAGAAATCTAGGTTACTGTGAGACGGTCATGTGAAGAAAATGGAAGAGGAGAAGATACCAAGGAAGATGCGGGATATAGAGCTGTAAGGGAAGAGGCCCAGAGGAAGACCGAGGGATTGATGGGTGAAAGTTGTTAAGAAGTGTGTTGAGGAAAGAGGAGTGAATTGGGTGGCAGTTAAAGAAGAGATATGGTTGGCCAGGCTTTAGTTCCAAGAAGACCTGGCCAGTGGTTGGAAGCTGCTTAAGATGATGATGATGATGGTACCGCAATCAGTGCCATATTTTTTGAGAAGACAAACACACAAAATAAAACATATATAATACTTGCGAGGGAAATACGGAAATTTCTCGGTCTGGAAGTGAAATAATGTGTTTTTTTTTGTTCAAAAATGCATTTATTTTTGTATTTATTCCACCTTTACTTCAGTGCAACCTTTCTCCAATGAACAGACTACATCCCTGAAGTGCGATTCTTGAAAGTCTTAAAAATAACCTTCTATCTCCACTTCAGTTCACTTAAAACGTTTTACATTTATAAATTTCTTTAGATTTGGGAATAGGAGGAAGTCACAAGGGGCCAAATCTGATGAGTCAGGTGGATGTTCAAACAATTCACACTTCGGATCTCTCAGTTTTCCCATTCCCAAATAATTTTTTTGGTCAGGAGCATTGCCCTATTGAAAGACGTTATTTTTTCTTCTATAGTCTTGCTATCTTCACGAATTTTTACATCCTACGTATTCAGAATACTTGCATGGTCATAACTGATGAAAAAGAAATTCAATGTAAATCAACCGAGAAACAGTTGATGATGATTCAGGGAACGAAAATAAAACTCGTTGGTTGAAACGAAAACGAAAGAATATTCAATTGCGTCGGTAATATTGCTCGTTATTTGTATACAAATTTATTACTTCTGTTTTAGATTTCTTTATTATTGCAGCATTTTAAAATGTATAGCACACGATATGGTCGGCACCTAGATCTTTTTGATCACTCTTGTATGATAAGTAGTTCGACAACTTTTACTTCTGCAGAAACCCCCTAGCATATAATATTACAAAATTTTCAACAAAATATTTTCTTTTTTGGCCAGCGAAACAACTTATACGTTCAAATTTGGAATCTGAAACTTATTTTGTTTCGAGCTAGAGGACTTTGACATTCAGACAAACAGCAGAGCGACAGCTGTAGGCCTCCGTTTCGGTTTGAATACGAAGCTCTAAAAAGTATAAGTGTACAAAATACCATTTTATTTATTTACTAAGATTTTGGCCACTCCTGTGAAGGCAATGACCTGGTGATAGGGTTTCTTACCGGCTGCGCAATCCGCCCCTATCGTAGCCACTCAGCTTAACCCGGTGATCCTACCGGGTATTGAGGACCTACAATTTAACATGGAATCTGAAACACGTAAAGCTGTGCTAGAGGTGAAAGTCGTTTTAAAGGCCTATGAAAATCCCCGCCGAGACAGAGATACGAAACTTTCGATCTCCAGTCAGACGCCTTAACCACTGATCTACCAGACCGCTACTGGCCCTTGACAGAACGTAACGCTAGAGTGATTTTCAGTTATTCCGTTATATTCTGGTTTGGTCAATAGTTCTGTTTAAATGTCCGTAAAGCTTTAGTCTTCTCTTTTTTACTGTGTAATTTTTTATCTTCGTGTATAAATTCTCTGTCCGAATGTTATTTTTGCTACAGGAGAACACGGGTTCAAATCCCCGTCCGGTAATCTCACTCCACGCTATGGTTCCTCCACAGGTCTTTGATCAAATTCCCGTTGTGTGATAATGATATCGATATCGACAACCGAAAGCATAAAAAAATCTTTGTTATTTTCTTGCCCTAATCTTTTCTGACTATTTTCCTCTGTTTCGTCCCCAATTCTTCCCGTTAAATACCTGTTTTATATTATTTATGAATAAATAACAAATTACAATATGTCTGAACACCCTACCTTCATGTGGTCTACAAAATTATATTTCCTCAGCACATTCGTGTTTGATTCGGTTAAATAGGATCTTTTTTGCCGAATAGTTTGCAGAAATAACAAAGGAAGTGAATTGCTTAGTGTTTGTACCCAGTAGGCGCTGTGTGTCCGAAGAGCAAACATTTGCATTGGCGGCGAAAATGAAGGTCAGTGAGAAGCGGATGTCCACACTACGCCACGGGTCACGGGGTGCGTCGACAAACTTCCGTCAGCTCAAAACAAGACTAAGCAAACAAAACAAGTAATTGGTTCATGCCTTTCACTCCGCTCAGCTTGTCATAAACGAATTAATCAACTTTCCACAATTTTCAGTTAGTTGCAAATGGTCCGCGCAAAATAGTCACTAGAGCTCGTGGGACACGTTTCTCGATAGTTGTGAATCAATTAACTGCGTGATATACTGGCAATGCAACTAAATTTTTGGTTCACTCCCCGAGAACGTTTCTGTTCGTTCTCTGGAAGATCACCTGTGACTCTTCTGATGAATGTATTTACAATGTCAACATTCTTAGCAGAGTGTATAATTTCGGTTTATAATTTAAAATTGCTTTTTAGTTACACTGTTTAGGAGTTCCATTCTATTCATTTATGAGCTCTATCTTCAGCCTATAAAAAAATATATTGAACATATTTTATTTAATAAATGAGTGAGGCTGGTGGATGAGTGGTAACACTCTGCCATCCCATTCGGAAACACATTGGTACGAATCCCCGTCCAACCATCCAGATTTGGGTTTTCCGCAGTTTCCTCAAATCACTCCAGTCGAATACTCTCCCGTTGTTGGTATAGATCCTTATTATGAATGAGTCTGTATTTTCCTTCTTCTTTGACAGGACACACGATTTTTCTCAACATCTTACGTTCTTTTAGTTCCAGTTTTCTGAGTTGTCCCTTTATAAGCATGTTCAAGCACTCGGATACATACAGTACTGATGGTCGAACTACAGTATTATAGTGCCTGAGTTTGAGGTTAAAGGAGAGGGATTTAGATCCATACATGTTCTTACAATTGTGGTATGGTCTCTCCAGTCTGGCACATCTGTTATTCATGGCTAAGTCCTTGTTGATGTTTGGAGTTATCCATTCTCCAAGATACTTGAAGGCCTTAGTCCTTCGTATCAATGCATTCCCCAGTTGGAATGAGTTGATTGCATTTCTGATGTTGGTGATGAATTCAGTTTTGTTTATGGAAATCTTCAACCCTACTTTACCTGCTTTGTTGTTGAGGGAGGCCAGTTTGTGAGGAGCTTCCTCCACACTAGACGTTATGAGTCATCTGTGAAGGCCAGGCAGTTGACTAGTAGTTTGTCCTATCCGTAACCGATTCTATTTTTTTTTTTTTTTACTTATGGCTTTTCGCCTCATCGACGTCGAGATCATTAGAGGTGGAATGGGATTGGGGACAAGGAACTGGAAGGAATTCGGCCTTGGCCTTTTGAAAGAAGCATCCCGGTATTTGCCTGAAGTGATTTGGATAAACCATGGAAAATCCAAATCTGGATGACCGGACGGGGATACCGATTCTCAACCCAGAGCCATCTGTTAGTGTGTTCATCAATTCCAATAGACAAAAAGTGGATTGGCTATAAGCTGTCCCCTTGTTCTAATTTCGAATGACTTTGAAGTTCCGCTCCGAACTTAACTTAGTGTCGCTTTCACAAGGTTCAAAGTTTTTCTGTCTAGTACCATTTCAGTGAGCGTTTGGAAGAGGGCTTTCCTATCCACGGAATCACAGGCAGTGGGTCTCTTTATTTTTAATACAAAAAGGAATTTTTTCTTTGTTTTATTAGCCCTTTTAGATGCTGAATACCGTTTTGTTATTGTTGTTGTCAGTGATTAGATAAATATTAAAATGATAATACATTTAGCTAAAACAAGTTTGTTGATGCACAATAACTGCACCCAGGGAACTGACTTAAAAATGCCGTGTGTAATAGTAGGGGATCACGCGTGTTCCCTTTCAAGGCATTTGATGAGGCCTATTCCAGGAAATCAGATAAACGGGAATGAAGAGAGACAAACATTCAATTACAATCTCAGTAAAGTTAGAAGAGTTTGGTGTTCTAGTTAGAAAAATTCGAAACTATGAAAGGAGAATGTCGATGTTACCAAATAAGATAAATAAAGTAATAACCTTTTGACTAACGATGTCTGAAATTGGGTCAGAAGATATGAACAATACTGTCAGCAGGGAAATTTCTAGATTTACTTACACAGGCTGTTATGTTATATAACGCCATTAAGATTTGGAATAATTTCTCAAAATATTTTTTATCAAAAACTGGCTCGGTTAAATGGCAACGCGGAGCATTACAAGTGGGGTACAAAGAAAGTAATGGAAGGTTATATTAAGCAAAAAATTTGAAGATTGACACTAAACGTGGTTATTTTAACAATTTTCCTATTTATTTACATATATTTTTTTCCTTTTGTTATTAATATATTTTGAGTGTTACAAATCATATGACTCTTTGAAAGTCATTTCTAAGGGAGCGTCCATAAACTATGTAGCTCCATTTTGGCCTCCTGTGAACCTCCTCCCCCCCCCCGCCCCCACGTAGCACAAAGTCACTTTTGCCTGTACCCCCTTCCCCTCTACGTGGCACGTAGATTTTTTCCCCTTTTGATTCCAGAAGACATTTTGTACTGTTTTCTCTAGTCAGACCATCGTCATTTATGGAGATAGTTAAATGACGGAAATAAATACTCACATGCTGTTGTGTGTTCTGTACCTTATTTTAACTGTGACAAATAATATGAATGGAACGCCACGTGGCCTGGCTCGGAACCCCCTCCCCCCACGTAGTCGAGCGTAGCATTCTTGACTACCCCTCCCCCAAACCGTGCCACGAAGTTTATGGGCACCCTTCCTCAATTACGTTTGGATGCATTAAATTAAAACATGCAAGCAAAGAAAAAGTGAGTGTGAGCCAGAAATTTTATAATTTTCTCAACTGTATTCAAATTCATAATGTATTAACTTTTCAGGACGTGATTATTTATATTCTTTTTAAAATAAAGCTTCCACTATTTAACGTGCAAATTTAATGCAAATTTTCATCAAATTTTATTGAAGTAATGCAGTTAATTTATAAAAATTGGAAAATATAAGTTACAAAAATCAATGCTGCGGGAACTCCCATCACACACTAGGTCGCGGCGGAGCGTGGAAAAATACGCCTGCCGATGTGATCCCGCCACGACCCGATTCGACCCGCCTGCAGTGTGCGTTACTACATTAGAATCTGCTGACGCATTTCTGCAATGCGACACAACGCGGCCCGGCCCGTCCTTACCTTCAGGTCAGCCTGCGTGATGCACCATCTCACGAACTGTAATCAGAGCGCACTTGAAGCGCCAGTTACTAGCCCAAACACCAAGAACACACTGTCCTTGCCTTGTCGTCTGTGTTTCCAGCTCACCCTTCAGCGCGGATTCCTTCGATTCTTGTATGCCAATATCCTGACCCATACTCCCATTCCTGCTGTTGTGTGCTCATTGGCTCCAATATAAAACAAGTTTCGTTAGTGTGAACATCTCGTATCTTAAATTATCGAGATTGTCTACAATCTATTCCTAGAGTTCTCACTTACTCCATAAACTCAGAAGTCACTACTATTTCTGCAAAGAGTGACTGCAAAAGATTCCTTGCAATTATCTTACTCCGCGGCGAGGTCCAATAAATCGATTCCGATAAAAACTGTTGTGGATGGTTTGTTAGCACTATCTGCTGGAAGTCCATCCGCGTGATGCTTCCTATTGCCCCTTATGCAGCACATTTATTTATCCACCGCACCTTTTCTCGGGCACTAACTTCGCGATGCGTCTCAAACAGAAAGTTAACGCTTTTCACACAGGTCGTCCCTCGAGCGATAATCCCCTGCAGGTCGTCTTATGCATCTGAGGTGTAGTGGCGCTAGACATCACAACATAAAACATGGTGAAAACAGTTCTTAAAAATAAATTTAAGAAATCCTCTGTACTCAATTGTATCAGCTACAGAATGGGGTAATAAAGCTTTCACAGGTGGTAGGCCCGGTTTGTTGAAGCCCCGACATATGTTGTAAAAGAAAGCCGACGTGAGTTCAGTTTCAATCGCATCCATATTGTACGAATGATTACACTGGATAACAGCCAAAAAATCTTCCTGGGTTTCGCAGCTGAATTAGACTAAATTCGATGCCCTGAGTTCGAAAATGACCTTGGTTTTGCTCAACCAGGTCAACTTTTTGAGATACAGCCATAAACCTGCCTGACGGGCTATACATACATATGCTAATATCACGGGTTTTGAGTTCAGTCATTTCTCTAAATTCGCTGCTTAAAATTAGCAGGAAAATAATCACAATTATTAGTAATATTATTATTATTATTTATTACTTTCAGATGGCTTCTGCGCGACGTTCATGCAGGAATAATCCGGACGCTTTCTGCTACATCTGCGGAGAATACACGCTGTCAGCGGACTGGAAGAACACCAAAAGATTTGTGAAGCACGCATACCAGGCTTACTTTAAAGTCAAGCTAGGTGACCAAGATAAGTCGTGGGCACCGCACACGGTGTGCAAGACGTGCGTGGAATACCTCAGGCGGTGGACTAAGGGTGCCAAAACTTCACTGAAGTTTGGGATACCGATGGTTTGGAGCGAGCCGTTTGACCATGCATCGGATTGTTACTTCTGCGCCATCAATACTACTGGCATCAACCGGAAGAATCCGCACAGCCTCCAGTACCCCGACCTTCCATCTGCCCGCCGTCCAGTTGCTCACTGCGAAGAAATACCTGTACCAGCGTTCACACAGCTTCCGCACATCGACGACGACGAGGCCACCACTTCAGACAACGTAGGAGATACAGACCAGGAGTATGAAACACAAGATGGTCCGCAGCCCTTTTCACAATGTGAGCTTAATGATCTGGTTCGGGATCTCAGCTTGTCGAAGACTTCCTCCGAGCTGTTGGCCTCCAGACTCAAAGAGAAAAATCTACTTGGCGAGGACGCGCGTATCACTTTCTTCAGTAGAAGGCATGAGGAGTACATGGGCTACTTCTGCCAGGAGGAAGACCTCGTGTACTGCCAAGATGTCGCCGGTCTTCTTCATAAACTCGGCGCTCCTAAATACGATCCGACAGATTGGGGACTCTTCATTGACAGCTGCAAGCGCTCTTTGAAGTGTGTGCTCCTCCACAACGGGAACCAGTTCGCCTCAATCCCTCTTGCGCACTCTACAACTCTCAAAGAGAAATATGAAACAGTGAAGTATGTGCTTGACAAAATCGAATATAAGCAGCACCAATGGATGATCTGCGTCGATTTCAAGATGGTGAACTTTCTACTAGGTCAGCAGTCCGGGTTCACGAAGTACCCATGTTTTATATGTATGTGGGACAGTCGCGACAGAGTCCAGCACTATGTAAAGAAAGAGTGGCCGGCGCGAGAGCACCAGGGGTGAGAAACATCATAAACGAACCTCTTGTTGACTGGGAGAAGATATTGATCCCACCGCTACACATGAAGCTTGGGCTAATGAAACAGTTCACACGCGCTCTGGACAAGGATGGGAGGTGCTTCAACTACATGTGCCGAGCATTTCCTCGACTGACCATTGAGAAGCTCAAGGCTGGCATTTTCGATGGCCCACAGATACGGCAGCTCATAAAGGACACTGATTTCCAAAACTCCATGAACCGCTTTAGTGTGCCACCTGGAAATCGTTTGTGCAGGTGGTGAACAACTTCCTAGGGAACACGAAGGCAGCAAACCACGCCACACTCATCAGCAGCATGCTAGAGGCCTTCCAAAAACTCGGGTGTTCGATGAGTTTAAAGATGCACTTCCTGTTCTCACACATGGACAAGTTTCCTAAAAACCTTGGGGCGATGAGTGACGAGCAGGGAGAAAGGTTCCATCCAAATGGAGGAGAGGTACCAGGGGAGGTGGGACGCAGTCATGCTGGCGGACTACTGCTGGTCGCTGAAGAGAGACAACCCAGCAGCAGCTGCTCACACACGGAAATCGAAGAAACGCCGTTATCTGCCTTGAACTCTGAACTTTTGTGTCATGTAACGCTCATTCTTATTATATTTTGATTATTATGCTTATCAAATGTCATATAGTAAATAAATATTGAATTAATTTGGATACGTTGACTTTTATTTCTTGAGGGAAACGGAAAGATTCGTCAGGGGTTTATCAGCAGACATTTGTTTTTCTTACGAAAACAGATTTGTGTGAAATATCTGTAGACCAAATTCCTGACCTGATTGAGCAAAACCAAGGTCATTTTCGGACTCAGGGCATCAAAATTAGTCTAATTGAGCTGACGATTTTCCAAAAGTTTTTTTATTTGTTGCCCAGTGTTATAGCTCACAGGCGATTTTATGTAGGTATCCAGGTGAATGCTGGAATGCTACACAAAATTCGCCTCCGAAAGCACACATTTCACAAACAAAATACCGAAATACCGAAACAGTGTGTTTTACATATATATATATATACTGAATGAACAGTAAATCCGGCGAACTTCAAGTCACTCTCTGCGATTCGTAATTAGTTAAAAGACGGCATGTGTGACTAAAATGACAATGTAATATACTTAACCATAAATTATCACAATGTGCGCTCTATACAAACTCCTCGTGGTACTAGAGTGGTAAATAGTGGCACCTGTAATAAACGTTGTGGGTAAACATCGTATTACAACTTAAATACAATATTACACCCATTCTAACAGTTAGGTTTTAACGCAGTAACTTCCTGGATTTTGCTGAGACATCTACTTGCCATCATTCTTGTCCGAAGTCGACTTCGTACCAAATATTTTGACTAGATGCTGCCGAAAGGAACCCCAATAAGACAGAACTCTAAGAAACAATTAACTCCAAGTTTTCTCCTTCAGTAAAATAAGACACTGACCGCAGTTGGAACTGTTGTTGACTTGAAACAGTATTCATCACAGACCTGGTCTTTTGTCTACAGTGAAGTGGCAGAAGAGGTCTCAAGTGAGTCGCTCGTGATGTGGCACTTAAGACAACACTCTCGCTGAGTAATGACTTTCACTGTTAGCAAGAATACCTTATCGCTGAAAGTTGTGAGGAGCATTTCTTCTGTCACTAAGGAATGAATCATGCGGCTATACCTATCACTTTCGATCTCCAAATTCACTTTAATTCAATGTGTATACACGATAAGCAAACACTGTTTATCACAGATTCTGAAAGACAGCGAAATTCTCTTTCGCGTAAACAGTTGACATGTAACAACTAGTTTTAGGATTAAGCGATAAAAAAAAAACATTATCTTTGCGCTTGACTACAATATATCTCATAGTAAAAAGCGATAGCAGCGCATTAATATTTTCAATAAAGAGACCAGGTTCCGGTCCTGATCCTCGCCTACAGGCATTCCTGATTGTGGTTTTTAGACGGTTTACCGCAGTCACATAGGTAAATTTTGAGATTGTTCAAATTCTCCGCCACATAAACTATACATTTCACAAATATCATTGACAACATAAGTAATATTAATCGCATACAGATCACAACAGGTAAGATCCCCCCATTGCTACTGGAACTGAATATTCCAGGTTACAACTACCCAGTAGAAACATTAGCATTGAGTGACCTGATAGTGTACATTCCCAAATAATAAAAATGTCGAACGAATTTCTAACAGCATATTTGTGCGACAACATGATCTGTCTTCTACAAGACGGTGTTTGCAGATAGCTGCGTAATATCATGGATACAAAAGGCATTACAGGGTGTTAAAAAAAGTGTAAAATATTTTAGGAGTTGATAGTATGCAACAAAATAAGACAAACATGCCTAACAAACATTGGGTTGAAAACACATACTTTCGGAGTTAATAAATTCGCAATGTGACTCCCGTACACGGCAATGCACGTCTCAGGAACCACGCACTCTTTGAAACTGTCTTGGTTGGTCCTGTACGTGACGACGTGCAGAGTGATTCCTTACGACGGCCGTATACGGGCGTCACATTGCAGACCTGTTGTTAACTCCGATAGTATGCGTTGCCGACCCAATTTTTAGAAAACATTTTTGTCTTATTTTATTGCATACTGTCACCTCATAAAATATTTTACTTTTTTTTTAACACCCTGTAATGTGTTTTATATTCACCAATAAAATAGCACGTTGTAATAATGTGAGATTTTACAGTGAACCGATCTGTATTAATGAATCAGGGGCATTTAAAGTGAACTTTCACTAAGTATCTATATACTTTTAAAATAACACGTATGTTAACATTTACCTTTTTTTACCGTGCGTAGTGGGCGAGCGGTAACGCTCGCCAGGCATTTTGGAGGACGCGGGTTCGAATCCCCGTCTGGCCATTCAGATTTGGATTCTCAATGGATTCTTCGAGTCAATCCAGGCAAATTCCGGGATAGTCTTTTTAAAATGCCATCGACGAATTCCTTCCCGTTCCTTGTCCCCAGTCCTTTCCCGCCTCTACCTCGATATCAAGCAAGAAACAGATGGCAATGGGAAACTGTTTCATTTAAGATCCAAAAAATATTTGGAAGTAATTACATCTTCTGAAAATTTATTTGATGTTTTGATTCGTCGTGGGTAAAATAACACTCTAGTTGAATTTCTGTACGGTATCTGTTAAGGAAAGAGTCAGTGTAGATTAAAATAGACAGAAATCTTCTTCGAATCAGGAGGTGCGATGTTAGAAACCGACACAAAATGGAGATGGTCTACGTTTAGCTAAATGTTGTTGCTATAAACGACGTTAACTGGTATAAATTTTAAGTTTTCTAAAATAATTCACACACAACTGCTAATGAATTCAAAGTGGTAGGTTGCAAAACGAAAAAGTATTAGTTAAACATATAAGTCATTTTATATGATTCATTGACAGAATGACTTAGAAATGGATGGAAATTAAACCTATACCAACCACGGTAAAGGAGACTTCAGAAGATAATTAGGACTCAACAGAAACAACAAAAGGCGAAAGTCAAGAATGAATGAAATAGCCATGTTCATTAAATTTTCTTCAATATTTACTGACTTCAATTCTGTAAGAAGAGAAGGAAGAAAAGGAAAAGTTTCAGCGAATTTCTTGAAATAAAAATCAGACAGACATTGGAAAAGTGTTGAGCGATTTTGGAATTTCCCTATCATTTATACTAAATTACTATTAAAGAAAGATTTAGAAACCTCATAGTAAATTACACTCGGAAGCGGACATTGGCTCTAACCACAAACCACGTGAATATGCAGATTGCAATTATAACCTAATGAAGCCGTACAAAACAAACTTGGATACGGAAATTAAAAACAGCACATGGAGATTGTGTAAGCCGAAATGCAAGTATAGTCAGATTTTATCATAAAGGTAGCTGAAATAGGAATTTGCTGGTAAAAAGGAAATATGTTGATACTCATTTTCTATGTCTATTTTTAAGGACAGAAATTGATAGAACTTCCAAAAATTCAAACACAAACCAGGCGGAAAACGTAGATGAGGTTGTCTCAGAATTCGTAAAATGTAAAGAAGAGGAAAGATTTGACAGCTTATTCAAACTTGTACCAAACTGGTAGACAGACGACACACGTTTCGTTTAAACTTATTGGTAAACATGCGAACTCCCACTTTCACTTTTGAGTGTAGTGAAATACTTCTTCCACCAACCTATTTGAGTCGGAAGGACAGGAAAGATAAAATTAGAGAAATAAGGTGCCGGACTGATTCTTATATGAATTATTTTTTCCCTCGTACCATTAGGGATTTGAATGCACAGCAATGAGATTAGCTTTGTTGCTGAGCACCCTCTGCCACCCACAATTTTGTGAATTGCAGAGTATATATGTAGATGTAGATGTAGAAAATATTACAAGACAAATCGAATGCAGGCTGAATTTATAA
>CM061921.1:289941085-290023767 GCA_031002005.1 Vandiemenella viatica | reverse complement strand
GAACTATTAAGTATTTAAATGAATTAGGTAAGTTTACAAGTTGTTTTCTATTATTAATTGTCTGGTTAAAGCTATTATTACATGTTGAGTTACTTTACATTCGTCAATGAGCTGAAATATCGGCTTCTGTATGATTCCCGTCCCCTATATCCTGTAGTAGTACAAATACTGAGGAGGTCACACCATCCCCTATGCCCTGTATCCAAGAAAAGTAGAATTTAGCAAATTATAAGGTGCTTACAAATGTTACCGCTCACCCACCATGCTCAGTACCTTACGTGGTAACGTACATCATGTCGTACAAGCAGAAATTTCTTTGCGACTCACACGTACGGGTTATTCAAACACAGTGACGAGTTTGTCCAAAGAAAATAATTCTAGTCAGGAAAAGTCATAATATTGTAACACATGATTATTTCTAGTATCGTCATATTCTTGAAGACAATTGCTATTTCTCGTCAAGAATAAACCTTGACTGTGATGGTTTGTTATGGTACTGTACACTGTATGCGACATGTAATCAATAGGTTTAATGGTGACGATAATTAATATTTGATTAATTAATTTTTCTTTGATTATTAGTTTATTCGCAGTTTCTCTTGCTGTTAATAAACGAGCACAAATGTTACTATATAATTACAGACGTACAGATAGTAAACTATTTTCATATGATTCACTGTTCGTAACATCGGTTTATTCAGTACTATCATTTATTCGTCAACCTCAAATAAATATAGTTTCACACATCTTTTTGTCGCTGAAAATCTTAATATATGACCACTACTACTTCTCATTTTCAATTAAAAGTTTTAAATATATATAATTCCCATAATTAACTAAAAGTCTCTAATATAATTTATTTCCAACTGTTATTAGTGAACAAGTAGTTTCTTCTATCAGCAATACTACTTACGTTATTTATTTAACAATTTTTCTAGCTTTTAGTTTTGCTTTATCCTCATAGATTTATTTTTCTTTGTACCTATCCATGTTTACTTTAACTATTCGCTCGAAATATTCCGACATTCGTCCCTTCTCTTACTTGTGCTTATACATGCTTGTTTTCAAAGACAAATTTGCCTTTTTTCAATTTAGACCATCATATCGTCATGTTTACTTGTGACGATGAATCTAGATGCGAGCTACCAATCCTAATAAATCTAGCTCTTAGAAACTTTATCTGTTTTTAGTGCATAGACCTAGACATCATTTGAGGAACTTAATATTTAGAGATTTTTTTTCTCAGTTTGGGGTCGAGTATTCATTTTCGAAGCAGATGGAGTGAAACCCTCTTTCAATAACTACGGACCCTTTGATGCTAAATTAACATAAAAACTTCAGAATGTAATAGATCTCACACACTCGATCAAACATACTAACAAGAGCAGAACAAATAAACATTCTGCTAATAGCTTCAACAGGAGTCTGTGTCATTTATCTTTGTTTCTCTGTGAACTGAACGGATGTTTGGGACAGTCGACGAAACATTTGGCCGTTGTACAAAGGATACACTGTTTTATTCACTTGACAAGAAAGTTTACTGTCTTAGATCTGACAGTAACTGGAAATGAGATAAATAATCTCTTACGAAGTTGGCACTACAACGAGAAGGGTTACTCAATATATTTGCTGCAGCGATTCCTTCACTTAATACTCTTCCAAAAAGGTGGAGGATTATAATAGGTTGATGCCAGCGATCACGGAGTACTATTTGCCTATTACTGGGTTTCTATAGTATTTTCATGAATGCCGTAGCTGCCACGTTCACGCAGTATGAATTCAGTTCAGCATTAATGGAACATGATTCAAACGTATATTAGCACCCAAAATTCTGAAAACGGAAATAACCGTCCCTAATACTAAGACAGGGTGTTTTTATACCTATAAATCTCTGCGCCCTTCAGTCTCACAACAATCGAGAATAAAACGTTTCGGATTTGTAATTAAAAAGTCAATCTCACATACCAGGAATAATATTCAAAGTCTGTCAACTGTAGGTTACCCTCGCGGGCTGACAATTCCGCATAAATATATTGTGTTTCAACTGAATTCACGAAAAAAAAATGTAAAAATTTTTGCTCGAAAAATTCAGAGCAATTCTTGAGCAATTGAAACAATGACCACACCAATCAATAATTGTAGATGTTATTGTAACATAATGGAGGGATCATTTATGCATAGCAACAACCTTCAAAAATTAAAATCATTGATGTTGAAGAGCTCGTTTTTTTCTTCCTAATCACTTTTCGCAGTGGGCTTTTTTGGTTATTTTTTTACCTTAATTCTGTCTTCTAAGGACCTCGTGCCACCGGCCAAATGTTTACACAGGTTGCCAGTGTGAATCATGAGAGGGGAAGAAAGACTTAAGTCCTGCCCAAATTCAAACTGAGTTTGTTAAACCTGGCTTACTTAACCTACTAGATGAATACCTGTGTTTTGTGTTCTGTATGATAAGTGTATTTTTGTTTGTAAAATGATCAGTTTATGAGGCGGAGATTAGGAACCGTCCCAGCATTCACCTGAATGATTGCAGGAAACTGACTAAAAACTGCTATCAGGATGCGGGGGCCTGACTCCGCTGTACCTCCCCGACTTAGGGGGCGTCCATAAATTAGGTGAGGTGAAATAGGGGGGGAGGGTCCAGAAATCCGGAAAAACACCTCACGTAATTTATGGATGCCTGAACCACGCTGGCAGGTGTTTTATGTTTTGTTTGAAAAGAATGTTTATTATAGAAGATGTATTCGTATTTATGGTATACTTACTTTTTTATCCAACAGAGCATGTTGGGTGAGCGGTAACGCTCTGGCCTCGCGTCCGGGAGAGTGCGGGTTCGAATCCCCGTCCGGCCATCCAGATTAGGGTTTCCACGGTTTTCCCAAATCACTCCAGACAAATTGCAGGATGGTACCTTCAAAAGGCCCAGGCCGAATTCGTACCCGTTCCTTATCCCGAATCCTTTCCCGCCTCTAATGAACTCGCCGTCGACGAGGCGTAAAGCCATAAGCATAAAAAACGGACCCTCAGATTTAGAATACCGACAACAACATCACATTCTATTACTAAATCGACATTGATACTGGTTACAGAGACACAAGGCAGCAGCCTTACAGGTAACTGTGATGAGTTTTACCCGCCAGTAGAATTCAGTCCAAATCGTAAGAGGCCCATTCCGTATGTGGTAGTAAGGTAAATAAACAGTGGCCGTAGCTGAGTTAGGGAGCGTGCATAAACTACGTGGCTCGGTCAAAAGGGTGGGATTGGCTGAGAAGCTACGTTGGGCTTCATGGGGGGAAGGGGTTCCGAGCCAAACCACGTAGTTCTTCAGTCATATTTTCGTCACAGTATTTTTTTTTTAAGGCATTCGGCATCGTAGGCCGCACAGCCAGCTCAGTGTGATTTTATGATTCTTCCAGTGACCATTTCTCTAGTAGGTTGCAGCTTCTAAACATAGACACCACAGGACGATCACAACATTAACACACATAACACTTAAACACACATGCCCTGGCCGAACTCGAACCGGCGACCTTCAGCACGCGGGGCCAGTACTCTAGCCCCTACAATACCGAGGCCGGCGATTTGTCACAGTTAAAACAAGGTAAAGAGCACAAAACCACATGTGAATATTTATTTAAGTCATTTAATCACGTAATTTACGATAGTCTGACAAGAGAAAGCAGTACAAACTGTCTTCTGGAATCAGGAGGGAAAAAGCAACGTCCTACGCGAGGAAAAGGTGTAGGGGGGGGGGGGGGGGTTAGAGGCAAAATCAATGTCGGGCTACATGGGAATGGGGATTCACAGGAGGCCAAAATGGAGCCACGTAGTTTATGGATGCTACATTAACAGTAAACTAACGACCAGGGGAATCATCCATAAATGTACGCTGCCGGGATGAAATTTTTTTTTTTTTTTTTTTGCTGTCGTCAGTCTTTAGACTGGTTTGATGCAATCCTCCATCCCTTCCTATCCTGTGCTAACCTCTTCATTTCTACATAACCCTGACAACCCACGTCCTCAATTATCTGCTTCATATATTCTAATCACTGTCTACCTCTACAGTTCTTACCTTCCACTGTTCCCTCCACTAACAAATTAACCAATCGAGCATGCCTCAAAATATGACCTACCAGCCTGTCTCTTCTTCCTGTAAGCTTCTTCCACCGTTTCCAAATCTCGTTCATTTCTTACTTTTTCTTTCCACCTAATTTTCAGCATTCTTCTGTAGCACCACATTTCAAATGCTTCAAGTTTCTTTCTTTCCGGTATTCCTAAAGTCTATGTTTAGCTACCGTAAAGTGCTGTGCTCCACACATAGAGTTTTAAAAAGTTCTTTCTAATTCCTAGATCAATATTTGACACTAAAAGGTTTCTATTTTTCATGAAGGCTCTTTTTGCTAATGTTATTCTGCTTTTAACATCATTCCTGCTTCGGCCATCGGTTGTAATTTTGCTTCCCAAGTAACAGAACTTACTCACTTCTCCTATTGCATCCAATCCTATTTTTATATTTAATCTGCTAGTATTGGTATCATTTCTGCTACATTTCATCACTTTTGTTTTGCTTTGATTTATATTCAGTCCAAAACTTTTCTTCAGTATTTTGTTCATGTCATTCAGTAACTTCTCAATATCCTCAGCCTGTTCTGCTAACAAAACAATGCCATGAGCAAATCGTAGCATACTGATTCGTTTTTCCCTGGACACTTATGCCACATGGAAATTTTTCTTTGACTTTCTTCATTGCTTCTTCTACATACAAGTTGAATATTAACGGGGATAGACTACAACCTTGTCTCACACCGTTTTTAACTGTTACATGTCTCTCGTGATTCTCTACTTTTATTACAGCCACTTGATTCTTATATAGTTTATAAAGTATTCTTCTATCTCGATATATTAGACATGAATTCTTTAAAATTTTGAACATTTTGTCCCACCTAACATTATCAAAAGCTTTTTCTAAATCAACAAATGACATAACAGTATCTTTGTTTTGCTTGATCCGCCCTTCAAGTATTAATCTTAAAGACAGAATTGCTTTACTTGTACCGCGATTTTTCCTAAACCCATACTGATCTTCACCTACTATATCTTCTACTACCATTTCCATTCTTCTATATATTATTCTGGTTAGTAATTTTGAAGCATGTGATGTTAGACTAATGGTGCGATAATCTCACATTTGTCAGCTTATGCTTTCTTCGGAAGTGTAAAGGTTATATTTTTATTAAAATCAGTTGGAATTTCTTATGTTTCATAACTTTTTGATATCAGCATGAATAATCATTCGATTCCTTCCTCTCCTAGAGATTTAGGAAGTTCTCCAGGTATCTCATCAGTTCCAACTGCCTTATTTGCTTTCAAGTCATTCAGAGCTCTATTAAATTCTGTTCTCAAAACAGAATCTCCTAAGTCATCAATGTCGACATCGCCTTCCTTTTCCAATACACTATTGTTCAAGTCGTCCCCATCATACAGTTTCTCAATGTATTCCTTCCATCGGTTAGCTCTATCTTCTGAGCTTAGAAGAGGTTTCCCATCGGCAGTTTTAATGTTCATACCTCTTTTCTTCATTTCTCCAAAATTCTGTTTGATCTTTCTATATGCAACATATACTTTTCCTACGACCATTTCCTTTTCTACTTCTTCACACTTTTCTTGTAGCCATTTTTCTTTTGCTATTTTGCATTTCCTATTTATTTGATTTCTAAATTGCCTGTACTGCTCTCTTCCTGCTTCATCCTTAGCATTTTTGTACCTTCTCCTCTGATCCACCAGCTGCAAAAAAAATTTCTGTGATTCAATTTTTCCGGGCAGCTTGATCCCTAAAGCCTAATGTTTCTTTGCCAGCTTTCATTATTTCGGTCTTTAATGCATTCCATTAGTCCTCGGTTGAGCTCCTTTCACAGTTACTTCTTAGACCTAAGTCTACCATTTCTGCAAATTTTTCTCTCATACTAGATTGTTTCAGTTTATTCACTTCCAGTCTGTTCTGCTTATACTGTTTCCTTATTCACTTGAATTTCAGCCTGCACTTCATTACTATCAAATTATGGTCCGACTCTATGTCTGCTCCCGGGTAGCTTTACAGTCTAGAACTTGATTCCTGAATATCTGTTTGACCATGATATAATCTAGCTGATATCTGCCGCTATCCCCAGGACGTTTCCAGGTGTATATTCTTCTTGCATGGTTCTTAAACAGTGTGTTCGCCACTAATAGCTTATATCTTTCACAAAATTCTAGCAACCTGCTTCCTCGCTCATTTCTTTCTCCTAGACCAAAACTTCCTACAGTATTGCCATCTTTTCCTTCTCCCACTATTGCATTCCAATCACCCATGATTATTAGATTTTCCTCCCCTTTCACATATTGGATTAATTCTTCAATTTCAGCATATATTTTTTCTGTTTCTTCGTCATATTCCTGTGACGTTGGCATATATACTTGTACTAATGTGGTTGGGACGGGCTTAGTTTCTAACCTCATCAAAATAATCCTGTCACTAAACTGTTCATAATAACTCGCCCGTTTCCCTACTTTCTTATTCATTACAAATCCTACACCAGTGACTCCATTGACAGCTTGTGTGCAAATTATCCCGTGTTTCCCAGACCAGAAATCCTGTGCGTCCTTCCATGTAATCTCACTAATCCCAACAATATCTAACTTCAGTCATTCCATCTCCCTTTTTAAGTTTTCTAACCTACCTGCCCTATTCAGATTTCTAACATTCCACACTCCGACTTATAGAATGTTTGTATCCATTCTGATGACTTCTCCCTGAGCAGTCCCCACCCGGAGATCCGATTGGGGGACTATTTTACCTCCGGAATATTGTACCCAGGAAGAAGCCATCATGATATATGTAATTTGAGAGGATTACATGTCCTCGGGATACCCTTTGGGTCTTTAATGCAGTGGTTTCCCGTTGCCTTCTGCATCCCCATGCCGTTGATCATTTCTGATTCATCAGCCTTTAGGGCCATTTCCAACCCCAAGGGCAAGAGGGTGCCCTGAACCGCTCCCCGCTCTTCCGCCCTCCTTTCGGAGGCCGTTGGCAAGGAGTGGGTGAATCCTTATACCGGGAATGTTTCAGTCGCCAGAGCCTCGTCCGTGCAAACAGGGTGCACCACGTGAAGGAGAGGTTGACATTTGGTTGGAAAAGACTAGTATAGTCTCTCCCAAACCCTTACACCCCTGATGAAAATAACGGCGCAAAATCTGACGATCGTTTTTATATGATTGAAAATAATATTTGTGTGTTCTCCCAGCCTGTGATTCATGTTGAGATGTCACTACGATCTGAGGAATATCTTGATCAAACTCTTCGTTAGTCATATTTAAGTTTATTTGAACACGAAGAATTTTTTAGAAACAGCCATTCTAAATATTTTACCATGTTTTGAACATCTACGGAATAAGTTTTATTTTTAACAACTACATTTCCGAGGTGTTCCGAAACAATGCTCAGCCCGTCTGTTAGATTTTTACGGAGCTGTTGCGCCACCTCTACAACATGCTGAACGAAGAGTATTGACTAACATTCCAACCCATGTCGACCGTAACATCTCCCCAAATTAACTATTTTTACAAAGGAATTGATGCACGAAATCAGTTTTAACGCTGTTTCAGAAAATCTATTTCTGAAGGCACAAGCGCCACTGTCATTGTTCCAAATTGCAGTTGAAGTGCACTGGTTTCTGCATAGGTTAATGGTGGATCTGTTACAACAGTTTATATGGATAGAGCAGTAGTCTGACGGAAAAATAGTTCAATCAAGCCAGATCTCTAATAGTCTGATTTTGGAACATACTTTATTGGTCACTCGGAAAATTGCACTAAAATACACTGCCGGAAATTAAAAGTGCAGCACTCACACAGGAATGGTGGAATATTAGGCAACTTTGAAACTACCCAGAAGAAATGATAAAAAAAAAATTGAAATGGATCAGGCTAATTTCATTACGTTTAGATACTGTTGTCAGTAGGTAGTGAGTTCACCTTAAGCACCTATACATTCGTGGATCCTTGCACGCATTGAATAAATAAGTATTCCGATGTCTTCTTGGAGTATGTCTCTCTACGCCTGCATATCTTATGCACTCAGTTGTTGCACAGTTTGTGCCGGGTCACCATGTTATATAATGTGTCTACTCCTGGCAACCCACACATGCTCTATTGGGGACAAATCTGGAGGCCAAGTGGTCCAAATTGTGATCGTAACCCCTTGCAAGGCTTGTGTTGTGATGACCACAGTATGAGGACGGGCTTTATTCTGTTGGAAGATGCGATTTGTGGGGTTGACATGAATTTTATCGTAATAGGGTGCAGCACCTCGTCCACATAGTGGTGTGCAGAAACAACCAACTCAGTCCTACTGTCGATACTGACTGTTCCCAAACCATGACACCAGTGGCTGGACCTGTGTAACATTTTGAAATCACGGCAGGGTAAGCCGTTTCTCCACTACGCCTGCGTACATGTTGGCGATATCACTTTGGCACAGACAGAACCAAGACTAGTCTCTAAACACAAATATACGCCATTCACGTGTCCATTTGCGTTTTAGAAGATGCTGGCAAATAAATCAGGTTAGTGGAACACATTGCGTAGGGGCCAGAGAGTGTAACCCAGCTTCAGGCAATTGGTCTACAATCGCCCGGGTGGTGATTCTCTCTGTAACCAATGCTTGGATCTAGCCTGCAGTCACCTGTCTGCCAGCAACAGCCACCAACACACAATCTGGCGATCTTTACGTGCCTGCTCTAGGAGTCACTACGGCCAATCCTTAGGGATATTTCACGATATGATGCACCCATTTCAAACACGCCATTTCTCTGACCTCTGCCATAGCTGTGAATTTGGGTGTAGAGGGTCATCACTCATCACCGTGGTATGCTTCGTCAACAAGTTACACCACACCATTCACCACTAATACACTAAAAAACATATCAATTCTTCAACCGTAATTCTCATACTATTACATGTAAAACTTCCAATTTTTAATTCTTTAATACTCTTCATACGGAGATACTTGTGGCCAAGTTTCAGTCATTTATCACAACTCCGTCTGGCTTTTGCGTTTTTTATTTTCACCAGTGTATAACTGTCTGTGTGAATGAGACTGAGAACACATAGCTGAAAGTTTTTTTACTCGATAAAAAGTGACTCTCCGTTCCGGACACGGTTTGCATGCTGCCTCACATGTTCACATCACGTAACTGACTCCTGCTGGTAGGTTTCCAACGCATATTCCGGCATTTTGTTTACTCACTTAACATTTCTTCACCTATCTGACGTGCGGAACGCAACACTTCGCCTACTTTATTTATATGTTACGTTTTTTTTTAAAATGGGCGATTGTTCCAGGTAATACTAAAAAAATATTTTCTCTAATCTTCTGGAGGCGTTCGTTGGTGTACGGGGTGTTTCAGACTTTATTTTACAATCCCTGTGGCCAACCTTTTTCGTTGTTTGAGATAGTGTCACTATAGAAAGGAAGGGAAAAAAGAATTCACAATAGAATGTAAAGTACCAAAGACTACAAGACTGAGCCCTCATAGATAACATTCTTTATACCCGAGAAGAAGGTGACTCTCATCGAATTTTTTTGAAGCAAATGCAAAACAGCAACAAAAAAGAAAAAAAAACTGGTGCCCGTATCAGCGTGTACACGCGCAAGAAGTAAAACTTCTATGTATTTTTCTGTACATTTTTCCACTTTCTCTGTGTAATTTTTTTTATATTACTTTCGCACTAGAGTATCCTGTATTGCATTTGTAGTAAATAGGAACTTTTTCCAAGTTATTCTTGTAAACAAATGAAAACTTTTAAGAATTTAAAGCACGCTACGCTAGATTATAGGGTATTGCAGGTAGCCTTAGTCTGTATTTTGTGTTTAGTTTTTTTATATCGGAGAACATCTTCGACAAAATTGTCTGATAACCGTTCTTACAATCTTCATGAATAACTTCCTTATAAGACCTCCAAAAATGATGAGTTGAACTCAAAGTTTTTGCTCATAACTAAAAAATAAGCAACCAAAATACTGGTACATGTATCAGTGTGCAAACATTTCGTTAATAAGTCCGTTATCGATCTAAGCCCATCAAAAATAATGGATTGAACGCATAATTCTGGCTCATCAATAATTTTTAAATGCTTTAATAACACTTTCCCCCAGTTGTAAGGACGAATTCTAGTATTTCTGTATAAAGATTTAAGCTTTTCTCGCACACAGATTAATACATTCAACGTATCGCGATATAAACGTGATTCCATATTTCTATTCTTACTATAACAGCCAACGGAGAATATAATGAAACAATCTACATTGAACGAATATAAATAAACAATAAGCAACTAAAAATACTGGTGCATGTCTCACTGCGTAATAATAGCGTCTGCTCTGTATGTAAATATTCCGTCTATGTCGTCACGTGATTTCCAGTGAGTATTAAAGCGAGTTAAGCTTAACACTTAAGCACGTTTGCAATGAATGTTACGGATCATGCGCACTAAACACGTAACGCTAACTAATTCTCCCTATCAAGACCAAAGAAGTTTCACCTCAAAACTCGTGTTTTCGAGGAAACGTGTTTAGCGTCTCAGCGCTCGCTTTGCCGCGAGGCCAAAACCATTCTGCCCCGCGCAATATCCCTCCCTTGATGTGTCATAAACTAACGCAGTTTGTATATTTTTGTAATTGTCTTTCAAAACGTTTTAAATTGATACTCAAAACTAATATATATTTTTGAATCTAATCATGAACTTTTGCAATATGTTGTGTGCCATATTGGAATTGTGGTAAAATCATGTAGCATATGGCAATTGTGGTGTCACCATGAATCCCGTGGCACCCCACATATCGAAATCCGTCCCGTCACTTAGCCTACAGGAAGGAAAAAAAGAATATACATATATTTACTCGAAAAACATATACCTCCTTTGCAGTCAGGTAGAAATAGACCACAACTTTTCTTTTAACTGAAGTGCAACAGTTTCAGCCCATGAGCTTTTCGGACGGCCCGCATAGATATCATTAAATAACAACATTACGACTTTAGTGAGTCTACAAATCCCCTAATATGTCATTTCCATTGATGGAAGGTAATCAAAAAGCATATATCATTTCGAACATTTCCACCGCATGGAAAGGAAAAATGTTGTTGCCGCGAATGTTATATTGACTTTTTTTTTTATTTCCCAGCCTACTCCTGTGATAACACGTGAAGTTTAAACTTTTCATACATTAGCTTTGTCTTTGCTGGGGTTTACTACGAGGGGCAGTGAATGTTGCAATATTATTGCGAATCATATAAGATTTAAGCGGATGTGTTTTTGTTAATCATTTATGTAATGTGATGTTTTTGAAGTAGAACTGGAGACTTTCCCGTCATTCCACCGTGTAATTGCTAGAAATGGCTTAAATACCACAAACTGTATTACCAGTAGCCCGAGAAGGAGGTTTTAAACTTTCCCACTCGGTAAAATTGCAGAGTCTTGACAGCAACTTACCAGTTCCTCATTGACTATTTGTGTTTCATGATACGCTTCACTATTACAATAGGACAAGAAAGTATAGATACATCATGCAATTAAATCAATACATTCCCAGAGGCACTGCCAGCGTGGCTGCGCGCACGTGGCATCAGCACTATAGTGCGTTCAGTTAAGAGATGCGGCTCAGGGTCAGTCTTCTCTATCCCCACTCCGCTGCCCTTAACCCTACATGCGAAGGAAAAATTTATCTCTCGCCTGCTCGAAACAGCATAGAGCACCGGAAGGCAGTAAAAGAGGGGGTGGTGAGGTGATGACAGGGGACAGGGGAATATGACCTTGAGCCGCCAGTCGGAGAGAACAAGGTATAGTGTCGTGCAATCTGCTGTCTACTCACGCTCGAACTCGCTCGGATATTTCCTTGACGGGTCGTCTCTACTCAAGCGAGCTGTGACCGTTGGAGCTTCGCCAGGTTCGGTGGTCAAACGAAGGCTCGGCGGTCAAACGAAGATTCGGCAGACAAACGAAGGCTCGGCGGGCAAACGGAGGCTCTGCGGACAAACGAAAGAGGCACGGCGGACAAACGGAGGCTCGGCGGGCAAACGGAGGCTCGATGGGCAAACGGGGGCTCGGTGGACAAACGGGTGTTCGGTGGAGAAACGGAGGCTGGGCGGCTAAATGGAGGCTCACCAATGCAGGAATAGCGTTTGATGTCTTTCTCGCCTGTGCCGCACAACAACGATGGTACACCATAGAAAACTGGACAAGATTGAACGGCAAGACTATTCTCGAATCTACAGTATATCAATCATTACTACCATAATTTTGCGTATGTTCTGTCAACTGAATTGCCGTTGGAATGTCTTGCAACATGTATGTGTTTGACAAAACATATGTAACGAAAATATTACAAACTATGAAATCAGAACACAGTTTAACGAAAACCATTACAAAAATAAGTTATCTACAGTTACTGACATACATAAAGCATACCCTGAATCCAAATTTAGTGCATCGTGATTTCTACGGAAGTTTTAATATATGTGATGTCTTGTAAGGATTTGAAACTATTAATGCACAACATTGCTTTCACTTTAATGAAATAGCTGATATTACTCTATTAAGTGATTGTTAATAACCAAAAGATAATCCACATTTTCAGAAGAAAGGTTGTTCCACTTTTTATGAAATGCAAAAACATCGCCATAGAAATGTTTTCAACATTTCATGTAGTGCAATCTGGCGATTTTTACTTTTTAATTAACATAGAGTTATGCCCGGTCTTTAAGTATCCAAATTTTACGAAAGTAAACGCGTACGATCGTATAAAATGATACAACAGCACGTAGAAAATAATAAGAAGAGATATACTCCCCACTATCTAATTTTTCAATTAGATCATTTTTCAATGTAGCGATTTTAAGACTGCAATGCAGTTCTTGGCTGTTAGTGCCATGTGGTTTAAGTGTTTGAAATTCAGAATTCTAAATGCTTGTCCTCCCAAGAGTGAAGGATGATAATTCATATGAGCAAAGTGTTTTTAAAGCGCACTGCACTGCGGATGCGTGTATACAAGTGGCTCACACTCCGTTTGAACTTGTGTAACCAACGAAGCTATGATGTGTAAACCACTCTGAACAGCCATCAGCGAGCGCCTCTAACGGAGCGCAAACACTTTGCTGTGCACGGTCTAATACTTTATATCCATATTAATATTCCACGCTATTAGCAATCTGGTTTTATTTCATTTCCTTCATTTTAAGTATGGTTTCAAAGTAAACTATATAGTAATTTGTAACTAAAACTAATCTAACAATTAATCGAAATGTGCGAAAATAGAACGTTCTACTCTCATTACTTCTGGGCTTAGAAGCTAATTGTTCACGAAAATTAATTGTAAGAGCGGTTATCAGACAATTTTTTCCAACATGTTCTCCAGTGTGAAAGCTCTAAACACAAAATACAGATTAAAACTAGATGCAATATTCTATAATCTAGAGAAGTGTTCATATGTTTATGAGAATAACTTCCTATTTACTGTAAAAATGCAATATAGTATCATTCGTCCACTCGAGTGGGAAAGATATATATTAAAAAAATTAAATATATAAAAAATATAAATATAAATAAATACAAAAAATATACAGAAAAATACATTGAAGTTTCACTTCTTGGGCCTGTACTGTACATACTGATACAAGAAGCAGTTTTTTTTAGATTTTTAAGTTTTTTTTTAGATTTTTAAAGAAAGTTATGTATATCGTTTAAAGCTATACTTTCATTATTAATACGCTCGGCCATTTTCGGATTGTTTTTGCTATACTTTCTTCTCATGGATGGTGCTGCTGTAATCTGTGAATGAAGGTAAGCTATTTATCTCTGTGTAGTATATTACGCAGTGTATAGTCATTTTACTTTTGCAAACCAACAATAAAGAAAGGTATGCATTTAGTTTAAATCTGCATGGTACTTGATAGGGGTTTTTTTTATGGTAAATTCTCTGTAGCTGTTACTATAACTGCATCAAAAAACAACCCTTTAATTCTGTAAGACGTGAAACAAGGAACTTTACTAAATATTCAGAGAACGATTCGTAGGTTATCACGAAATATATCAATAGGTATCAGGAAAAAAAGAATAAATACTTGACAGACGCGTTAGTGGGGCTCAGTGAGTTGAGGCCGCCAGGTTCCAGTTCTGGTCCCCGCGTACCAGCTGTCCTGATTGCGATTTTAGGACGTTTCCCGCAATCATCTAAGCGAATGCTTGGACTGTCTTCAATTTCCACCTCTACTCTACACATTCCACAAACAGAAATACATTTATCACACAGAACACGAAAACCGGTGTGAATTTGGACAGGACACAGGTCTCCCCCCTCCCCGGACCCTCCCTCATGATTCAAACTGGCCATTTCTTTAAAACAGGCGTCTGGTGGAACGTGATCCTTATATGGCCGGATGGAGGTGGGCAAAAAAGTGATAATATTGTTATTTTCGTATATGATAATAGTATGTGAAAAAATGTCGAATCGTTTTTGAAACTTTGTTTTCCGTAGAAACTTTTATTATTATTAATTTAATTGCGACAGAGCACACACTCACTCGCTCACCTTATTACCTCTTTTTTTACTATCTTAGATAATTTGAATGTTAAATTCCTGGCCCATCTACTTTTGCAGCTTACGAACTATAGTTTTAAATTCCTTCATCGTTTTTGAGTAATTATTTTATCACTTTACTTAGTACTTTGTTCCAATCCCAGGCACCCTTACCAACAAATGATAATTTTCCCATTCCGTTATGCATGAAATCGAATGCCAGCTTGTGGTCATGGTCATCTGTTCCCTTCCATGCACTATTCCTAGTTCTTCCACCAATATCCTCCCAAGCCTCATCACCAACATATGTCTCGTACATTCTGAGCAATTTTTCACCCTCCTCTTGTCTTCCAATGACTCCCAATCCAAACCGAGCGTGGTGGTGTAACGGATAGCGTTCTGGCCTCGCATTCGGGAGGACGGCGGTTCGAATCCCCGTCCGGGCATCCAGATTTGGGTTTTCCATGGTTTCCCCAAATCACTCCAGGTGAATGCCGGGATGCTTCCTTCAAAAGGCCATGGCCGAATTCCTTCCCATTCCTTGCCCCCCATCCTTTCCCGTCTCTAAAGACCTAGTTGTTATAGGAGACGTTAAGCAGTTAAAAAAAAAAAAAAATCCAGCTCCTTTATCATATCTGTTACTGACCGGGTCCTGCGATAATTTCTACATTTGCTCTTCTTTGCACACCATCCTACTCTTGTATTTGATACCCAGTAAAACAATAAAAATTTAAGTTATTTTTTACTTTGCAATTTATACATTTTTTAGTGGCAGAGGGTGCTGTACAGTAAAACTAATCTATTCTGTATGTAATAAAATCTCTAAAGACACGACAGAAGAATCATTATATAAAGCACCTTATTTCCCTTGACTTATCTCTTTTATCACTGGGGTCTAAGTACAGTACATTGGTTGAGATATAATTCATTTTAGACGCAAATGAAAGTGAAGTTTCGCATTTTTGTCAGTAACTTTAATCGGATATTACGTTGTCTGTCAGCCAAACATTTCCATCCAAATTCTGTCCCATGCCTGTGACTGTATAGTATGGGCTGTGGCAAGCTGTCACAGGGTGAGCGACTCTTCTGCGATCTTTCTCGATACTATTAAACAATCATTGCCAATACTTAACTGATACAGCACAACAGTACATTTATGTACTCTGCAATTAACAAATTTTTGGGTGGCGGAGGTGCTTTGCACCAAAATGAATCTCTAACCCGTGCATTCCACTCCCCAATAGCAACAGGGAAGAAAGAATTCATACAAGCATAAGTGCGGCATCTTATTTCTCTAATATTTTCACTCCTGCCATTGTGGCCGAAATTTGTTGGTGGACGAAGTATTTCATCGCACTCGTAAATGAAAGTGGGTGTACGCATGTTTACCTATAAGTTCGAAAGAAACCAACATCGCCTATCCACTAGAGTATCCCAGCCGAATCTACGAATCAGTTCTGTGACGCTTTTATAAGGACTGTAGCAAGCTATCACTAGTCGAGCGGCTGTTCTCTATACTTTCTTTATACTATCACTATGCCACGAAACGGGTCCCAAACGGCGCAACAGTAGTCCAAAAGTGGACGCACGAGAGTTTTGTACGCTATCTCCTTTGTTTGTGCATTACTATTTTTCTAAATTCGACCCATAAATCGCAGCCAGAATTAATGTGCGAGTTATATTCCATGTTGTCTTGTACTGTTACGCCCAGACACTTCACAGAATCTGCCATATCTAGACTCAAATTTACACCATATCTGGGTTAGGCACTGATTCCACTTCGTAATTGTCTGTTACAACCTCTTAAATGATTGAAAAGCTTACTATGGACTCCTGGAAAACTGGTTTCTGTTTGTTAGTTATGCTCAAAACCTTACACATTCTAAAATGTAAGATGTTATTTATCGTACCACATTGAAATAATATCTATATCACGTTCAACGTTTCAGTAGTGAGTCCTTGTCTTGGAGATTAACAGACAGTGAAAACAATAGAGATCTAAATACACTAAGAAGGACGTATCATTGTTCTGTAAATAACAAACTGGCAACAACAGACAACTGTTAAGTGTAACAAAACAATATCTGTTCCCTATACATAAGCTCCCGTCAAAAGTGACGGCTATCCACTATTGTTGTGGTTGGAATTTGTGCTGGAAAAGTTTCTGGGGAAAGAAGAATAACTATTAATTATTGTCTTTTTACTGATACTTTTAGTGATCTCTCGTTAGATTCTGGAAGTATTTAGGAAGGATTTTTTTTAAATAACTGCATTTCTATTTAAATGACGGAAATTTTTATTGTTATGAAAAAGTTTCTAAGTAAAGTATAATTTCAAAAACGAATAACTATTATTTATTTGACTGGTATGTTTCGTGATTACCTATGTTCCGTACAAAGTTTTTCTAAGTTTTTAATAAACTACTCCATCTATCTTCTGTCAAAAAAGAAAAAAAAATCTTAGGTTATGTTGTGACCTGGTTGTAGTAAGTGTTGCAGAGAATATATCGTAAACATCAGATCTTCTCATTACATGAATTTATTCTACTAACCGTCGTAAATAAACAAAAAGCAATATTTAAATTGGCAGGAACATTGTAATTTTTTTAATTTCGGCATAGCATCATAGTTTTTTATATCTGTCCTTCTTTTTTGTGAAATTACTTCAACAGCAAACAATTGCCTTTAGCTGTCTTCGCAGTTACATTTCGCTTTAACAATATAACTTATTTGAAATTCCTTGGTTAGCTAAGCAGCGCAGTGGTGGCGGCCAGTATAAGTAAAACTTCGGGCATCATCGGCCTCGCCGAAGGCTGCCGAGCTATCTATGTCACGTTCAATCTCCAGGCGGATGATATTAGCTCATCCCTCGACGGCTGGATTGTTAAAGTTTAGGCTTTGAGTCAATTAAAGAGAAGAAAGGTAAGTAAATGAAATTATTAAAAACCTATATTAAGAAACTGGTGCAGTTTTTACTAAGAGAGATTGGGAATCATCAAGAACTTAAACCATGTCAGTAATTTCTCGGTCCATTTTACTGAAGTAGTGAATTTTGGAAGTAATTACTGCACGCAGTCCCCACCAATGGCTCTTTATTGGGTTTTATGTCGACGTTTAGGTCCTTAGAGGGGAAACAGAATGGAGGGTAAGGAATGGAAATTAATTTGGCAATGACATATTGAATATATTCAGTATTTGTGTGATTTATGGAAACCATGAAAGACGGAAATTAGAGCCCGAGTTTTTTCGAATTCCAGGCCAGAGTGTTACCACTAAGCCACCAGACTCGATCCGCCACTGGAGCTGTATGGGAAAGATAGGGCTTCCCCACGTCGAGTGACGGGAAGTAGTGCTGCAGAATATGGAGCTGTGCAGTGGTTGACGGTTATCTACTTCACTGAGGCACCGAGGACGACGCAGTGATCAACTGCCGAACCACAACTACAGCTCGAAGAAAAGACCATCTCCTCACTGACGAGTTGTGACGCTTCTTAGTCAACTGGCATAGAGGGTTTACACAGAAGACATCAAGAGTCGAATCACTGTAAATGTGTACGATCCTGAACCGAAATACTTCAGTGTCAGCATTTTTCGATAAGCTTACTGCCTCATTGATATTGTATGGTATCACTTCTCCTATCAGCACCTGCTAATGCTGCAAACTGCAGTAGAACCAGCGTTGGAACAGATCCTGCATTTCCCCACCACCCATCCCGAGATCCCGCAGGTCACTGGAAAATTCTAGTTCCTCGTCGTCAGGTTACACTTCACTGTCTACAGTACAACAGCAGCCGACATGTGAGAGGAAAGAAAGTGCCAGTCACAAGCAATAACCAACAATACAATACAATACCAACACAATATACCCATGAAAGAGACTGGGTCTGTGGGATGTGGAATATCACCAATTTACAAATAAAAAATTGCACAACAAAATAGATAAATACGCCAGAAGATCTACCGTCATAGTAAACATGGTACATTAATTATATCAACTACATTTACACAAACTACTGACAATTATTTTGTAGATACCTTAGAAATAAATTCTTCGACGGAGTAGGATGGGCCGCGAATTAAAATTCTTTCAATTTTTTCCTGAATTTAATCTTATCATCTGCTAGACATGTAAGTCACCAATTGACTAAAATATGTCTCCGAACACTACCTCCCTGTAGCACCTGCCAAGTCTGGTGGGTGAGTGGTAACTCTCGCGCTCTGCTTTCGGGAGAACAAGGGTTCACATCCCTGTCAGGCCATCGAGATTTTGGTTTTCCATGGTTTCCTGAAATCACTCCAGGAGAACATCATAGCAGAATTACTTCCAGTTGCTTGTTCCCACTCCTCTCCCCTATGTACTACTTCTTTGTCGACGAGGCAATGAGAATAAGCAGTTTTAGCTGTCGGTAGCCGTCTGTTAACTACTCGTAAATGACAAAAAGCTTCCCAGCTACAGAATAATAAATTTTACGTCAAACTCTTTGATGAGCTTCGAATCAATCCCACGTTTTAAGCGAACACATTCACTTGAGACATTTAATCTAAGTGAAAAACATGTAGAAAGTACCCCTTGTTTTTCAACGAACTGTTTGATGGAAAAAATGAAAAATAAGCCGATAATAAAATTTATCTTTAGACAGTGACAACACTTCATTGCTAGAAGTTACTGAGTGTGCCTAAACCCATATAAAAAAAGGGTTGAAAAGGGGTGTGAGTTTTAGTAACAATAGAAGAAAATACTTCCCATAGCTAACATTTCTCTTTTTTTTGTCAGACTTCACTCCTTCCAGATGATGTGTTTAGTGAGTGGAAGATTTTTTTTTGTGAATCGTGTAAACAAACCACAGTATTCACTGTGCATGGTTGGTTAAAGATTTCTTAAAATGCTTCTAGATTTAAATGTGATGACAGGAGATTTCAGAGGAGTAGCTTTTTTTATACTTAAGCTCTACGGCTCGTCTAAACCGGGGGAGGGGGTGGATTTGGATAAGGAGCGAGAAGCAATTTGGTGATAGCCTTTTGGAAGAAAGATCGTGGCATTCTTCCGGAGCGATTTCGGTAAAACATGGAAATCTGAAAACTGAATGATTGAGCCGTAGATCGAACCCCAGTACTCCCAGACGCCAGACCCAGTGTTAAACGCTCACCCACAGAGCCGAATGTAAGGACCGTAGTAACCACACTGGATAAGTTGCGAAATAAACATGTGAAATGAAGAACCCATACAGAATCGAATAAAAAGATTGAGATTCCACTGGTATGGAAGCAAGAAGAGATGGGTAAAGAAACAGAGCCATAGAAAGTGTAAAATCCGAAACAAGATGAAAGAGGCCCTGAGATATCCAGGTGGCAGATGAAGAAAGACTTTTCAAGGCGCTGTAAAGTGTCTAAGATGATAATAATGATGATGATGAACAGAATATGGGAGGTGAGATGGCTGGCAGGCTTATATCAGGTAGCACCTATTTGATTGTTACTATAGTTAGATATATTTCCTACCGTTTACAATTCTTTTTTAAAGCCGATGTAAAGAAACAGAGTGGCCTGGTGTCTCACTGGTTAAGTCGTCTGACTGGAATTCGCAAATTCCCTGGTTTGAATCTCTGTGTCGGTGGATCCTTAACACGACCTTCACCTCTGGCACAGTGTGCTATGTAATGTAAGGTATGTCAGCAAGCTTCGGTGGCTCGGATTCCACGTTAAACTGTAAGCCCCCTTTACCCGGTAGGATTACCGGGCTAGGTTACGTTATGTAAGGAGGAAAGGAACTGGCCACACTACCTCCAATACTAGGCTAAGTATACCTTCTTCGGAACGGTGCAACCAGCCTACGGGTTGAATACCAAGCGAAGCTTAGCTTATTGTAGAAGTACCGACAAACTTTTGCTAGATTAATGTCTGGCTTAGGTTAAAAATAATCCATTTAACACCGCATACTAAATGGTGTAATCCCTTAACAATTAGCCAACGTGGAAAGCTGTTACATCTCAAATTATTCCCACCAGCAGTAAAGCGCCCAAGGATAAGCTAACCAGTGTGTGCTTTTTGGCGAGTTTCCACTTCTTTGCAAGCAAATACTAGGCTAGTATTAAACTTCCGTCTCCTGAAAAACACCATTCAGACACAGACATACATACACACAAACAGAGAGAGGGGAACAGTGTTGGGAAGTGGGAGGGGGGGGGAGGACTGTGGCGTAGTAATTAGCTACACTGGATCACAAATTTTATTTAACCTAAAGTGACTAAAACTGACTGAAAAATTAATTTAAAAATCTATATTTTGAAACACTTAAAAACTAGTTTTAATAAAACATATTTTTCAGTGTAAATACAGTTTACGCATAATTCGTATCAGATTTCGAATTTCAAATAACATAAATTACTTTAAAAACGAATACGAAAAAGCAATCACTTCCTTTGCTGAACTTCTGTTTTTAATCTGTTGATCAATATTTTCAGTATTTGATTAGTATCACATAAGCAGTCCTAAGAAAATTCATAAAATGATGAAGAAGTTAAAATAAATTAATTAAAATAAAAATAGTAGCTAGAAAATATTGAAAAATTTCAGAAGCCAACTATGCAAACTAATAATAACAGATAAAATATTAGAACAAGAATTCTGAAAAATTTCGGAAACAGAGGATGCAGTAAAAGAAATAAAACAAAAATATCGCTACGGAAAATATTGATAGGAATTTAGTTGGTAAGTGCGTAAGAAATATAAATATAAAACAAAAACTGGTTCTATTGTTGTTGCCTAATAAGCCACAACGGCCTCAAAGAAACGAAATGGCAATTTTTGAACTCTTGATTTCATTGTGTCATATTTACTACAATTAGGGTAATATTGTTGATCACCCACGAGGATGATGATTATGATGGTATCATTATGCATAGTTGTCAATGTGTACAGCGTAATGAAATAATATCTATAGAATATGTTCATAGGACCAAAAATTATTCACTCTGGACAAGCTACTATTATGTTTGGAAACTGTGTAGCAGATATATATAATCTGAGGGGCTAAGTGCTGGTCCACAAGGAACATTTTAATTAATTTAAATAAGAAGAATTTCTTTCGTTGTGATAATGCAATTGTAGCACTATAGTAGGCCTACTGGTACAATCATAATCACAGAAAAATGGAAATAACGAATTCATTTTTTAGTAATGGAATATGAGGGTGTTAGCTTCTGCTTCATTTCAAACAGCCCGCCGATATGACTCAGGTGGTTACGGCACCGTGACGGTGTCGGGAGCATCACATGGCATTTCCTGGTTCGAATCCTTCAGGTACAAGGAGTAGGCAGGTTAGAAGAGCTGTGGCACAAATTCTAAAATCTGTCCGCAGTGCGTAAGGAGTTAGGGCGTATCACACTGTTCATGGTGATTCGTCCGTCGGATGGGGATGTTAAGCTTGGCGGCCCTTCGGATAAATAGGCCAGCACATGATTTCACTCCGTCTCTCCCTTCATTCATATTTCATCCATTCATAACGAAAGGAACTCACTACTCTAAACTTGCATACATCACAGTATCCACCCAAAGGAGTAACATATTAGTACAATCCATCACTGGGGAAGTATAGGGTAAAACACCACGATTAAAATTCTCAATACAGCTGCTACCTTTCTTGTACTGTACCTAACGAAACCGCCGGTTCGACGCCATGCTCAGGGTCTGAAGTTTCTAGTTACGCGTCCATGCTGAAGATTTAATACACAATTGGAGAATTAATATTCATTCGAAACGACGAAATAAACACGGTGATAATTTGAAAACATTGGACCTATCTACATGGCTTTCCAAGAAAACATAATATTGAAAGCATTGCGACGTAGTTCAAGAATGGGGATGACGTCACCGGAAAAGTTCAAGTATGAGAGTGCGCCACATATGGATGGTGGCAGAGAAGAAAATAATCCCCCACCCCCCGCCTTCCGCGGAGGGGAAACGCCAATTTTTTTCATACAAACACACTTTTTTCCAATTTTGATGTAACTCTATACTCTAAAACAAATAGAAAATCACTGCGTTTGATTTACAAAAACCTCAACCTTCTCCTCCTTTCCCCCTCATCTTAAATTCTATCAATGTTGTTCATAAAAACCCACTGTTTTTATCCGATTTTGATAGTTCTTAGCACACCTCAAAACAAGGCGGCATCGTAGCTCAGCGTTTAAGGCGCTTACTTCCGAAAGTTTCGTGGGTTCAAATCCTGTGGTGATTAGGAATGTTTAGGAGTTGTATTTGATTACATGAGCTACGCCAGGACGTTCCGTGGTTCTGATTCCACGGTAAACTGTAGGCCCCTGAGGAAATGAATTGGCGTTCCTGCCTCTGACACAATAGCTTGATGCATCTCCTTCGAGAAGATTCGACCAACCATCGGGTTGTGGGGTAAGTTAGATTCTTAGTTTTTTAGTGAAAACCTCTTTAGGCTGGTTTGGCGAATTTTGGATGGGCAAAATCTTATGACTTCGCGTCACCGACATGCTAATGTTAACAGCTTCTGTGTAGCGGTCTGGTGGTTCAGTGGTTAAGGTGTCTGACTAGGGAACGAAAAGTCCCCGGTTCGAATCCCTCACTCCATGAGCCTTTTTATAGACCTTCACCTCTGGCGTAATTTGATGTGTAATGTAAAGTATGCCAGAACGCTTCCGTGGTTCGGATTCCACGTTGATCTGTAGGTCCATGTACCTGGTAGCACCAACCAACAGCAGCCCTGTCGCCAGATCATTACGTCCACACGGAATTATTATTATTTAGCATATTTGTAACTATACGTTTTCACTTCTGTCAGAAGTCCACAATGACTGCCAATTATTATTATTATTACTATTAATTTTTTTAGTGCTTTAGGCCATTAGAAAGGTTAAAGAATTCGCTTAAAGCAAATGGATGGGATTTGGCCATATTTATTTTTGAAGAAACCATTTTTGCATTCATCTGGAATGATTTCGCCAAACCATGGTAAACCGAAATTTTGATTGGCGGAAACCCGCGCTATTTGGAATCATTAACGAATTATAGAAAGATACAGGTAAATTGTATACGATTCGGCTAGTTTTGTTCTTATGGGGTTCGTATGATCAGCACACCTCCATTAACGACATAATACTTTATTTTTCCTTCTGTTCTATTGCCTATAATATTCTGCTTAGATACAGAACTGTACACTTGGATGAACGATGGGAAAACCACAGTTTAATTCTGCGTTGAATGTTATTTCGTAAATAAAGACCGTAATACTTGTAAGCCATGACATCTGTGTACGGTATGTTATCATTACTGAGTTCAGCAGCAACTGAATTTAATTTCTTGTATTCTCAATGTTAGTGAAAGATTGATTGTTTACAAACAATGTGGCAGTTAGGTGACATTTTGTTTATAAGCAATGCAGCTGTTATTTTGGACAGTGTGACCGCTGATGTCAAACAACTGCAATATGCATGGCGTGTAAGAATGTCAGTATTAGTGCAGCTAATAAGAAATCATATAAAATAAACGAACGAGGCTCCTTCATTACGGTGTCAGTTTTTTACAAATACAGCAGTACATTATAAATTATACAATACGTTTGTACTTCCAAGCAATCAGAGACTATCAGAATTACAAAAAGCCTATGGAATCACTATGAATAGATATTTCAAAAAATCGACGTGCCGAAATGCGAAGTTAAGACACTATAACGCAGCAATCAAAACGGAGGCATTATAAGCATCGGAAACTTTGATTTTTTGGGGGTAGGTCACTGATTAAAGATATTGAAAAGCAAGAAAGGAAAAGTTTAAGTAAAAATTTGAATGGAATAGAAATCTCATGAGCTATATCAGAATTCTGAGAAAATTTCAAACACATTTAGGAAAAGATCAATGAAATTATATGGCCACAATACCAGAATGAATAACAACAGAATGACCAAAAGAATTCTTGACCTTGTCATTTAATAGAATGTGATGAACAATTGGCTACTTGAAATCGAAAGAGACCTTCAGGAAATTGGAATCACAGATGATATCATACAGGACAGTTGCATATTCAGTAATCGGGATAAAACCATCAATTTGCCAACAAAGCATATAATGGAAGAATGAACACCTGGACGGAGAAACCTAGGAAGGAACACAGCCAGAGGATGAAGAGATTTTTGGAAAAGAATAAAAACACGTCTAAAAATAACTCTTGAGTCTAGCATAACGATGGAAGAAGAAGTTTGTACCCACCACCGGATAATCCGCACATTTAAAGAAAACTTGAAGGGTAGATTCCATTACTCATCATTTTCCCAGGGTGTTGGTATGTGAGTACCATTTACGAGGGTTTTTGCATAAACAATTGTAAAATGACATACAGATTCAAGCTTTACAGATGAAAACATTGCACGGCCATTTTGATTCGTCCTTACACAACCTTGTGCTGATTACTAGATGTCTACAGGATGCGGGAATTATTTGGTTTCCCAAAACAGAATACTCTGTGAGGACAATCAGAAAGGATGTTGACAAATTTACTGTCACGTATGAAATCTCCGCTGAAATCAAATCCAGTGACTCGCATACCGGCAATTCTGATTATGATTCCTCACATCATTCATACCAAACTTTAGTAATTCAATGATTTACAAGTACCCGAAAAGACTACCGAGAGCACCTGGTATCTAGCTGAATGAAGTCACATGCAAGGTTATACTCTGTTCACACTCAACTGACGGTTCAAGGTCATGTTCCCCTTACCCCACTCCTTACATCACAGGCCCCTCCAGTTGCCTCTCTCCGAGCAGACCGCTTGTCTCGTTGTGGCCATAAGATCTGAGCATTAGTGTGATTGGCTGGTGGCCAAATAACGGATGTCCCCTTTTCTTTGTCTTATAATGTTTGAAAGATCATACATTTAGACTGAATTCTTTCGCCTTAGTAATAGAAATGTTTGAATACGAAGACCACTAATATTTACGTATTTCCGTGCAAATTGTTTACAAAATAATACGCTCATTCACCGCATTTCTTGCGAATACATCAGCAGATAACTAAGCATGAATTAATATGTTCGCAAACACGTATAACGTCGACGCACACAAAAAATGCAAACAAAATAAAACGAGCGGCGCAAAACATACAAACGCACAGAGGGTCAGCCAGGTTATCACTACAACTTCCTGCTTGCAGTAGCACCAGCTCACCAGCTCCATTCCACCTATACACTCAATTCCTTTCACTGGAAATGACAAACTTTTGAATGGTGGGGAAGTGCCAAAGCAAAATGTGGCAGAGTTACATTGACTAATTTAAATTGTTAAGACTTTATCATTAATGAAGATAGTTAAAAGTTATTCATGACCAGGTGGCCCGTGCTAAAATTTCGCGAATGATATACGATGAATAGCGAGGTTTGTGGCTTCTAGTAGAATAAAAGAAGAACAGCCTCATTTGTAGCAATTGTTTATTTGTAAACTGTACATACCAAAACGATTGAAACATGTTACGAAACAATTACAAATGATTAAATCTTTCCCTAACAGAAACATAAATTTCTAAAAAAAAACTCTTTATTCCAGAACACACAAACAGTTTGTGGTGCTGCTATCTAGCGGTAATGATATTACTCCTTATCGACGTCAGCGAAGTCTAGCGGCTTGACTATGAACTATCTCGTACTCGTAACCTTGTTAGTTTATAATTTCTTAAGTAATGATGTTATCAAATCGGAGAACTTAATCCATAAAATAATACCTCATTTATCTATTTTGGTTAAGTACGGAAGTTGGCTCATAACCAAAAAACACCTTTTAGAAATAATATACACAATTACAAACTAAACAAATAACGTCCTTCTATCTGTCAGTGAACAGGGAAAGATTTGTATTAGTGTCTATTGTTTTATCTTTATTTTGGAAAATATGTAAAGTACTTTGAACTTTACGAAAAATCACAACCAGGATAGCCAGCACGCCGGAGGGACAGCTTGTTTTTTTGGGGTGGGCTTCACGGCTTGTCGACGTCATTTGAGCAAGGGGAGGATTGGGGGACTAGGATAGGGAAGTAATTGGGCCATGGCCTTTTGAATGAACCATCCCTTCATTCGCCCGGAGTGATTTTGGGAGACCATGGAAAACAGAAATCTGGATGACCGGACAGGGCTACCGATTGCCAGGCCCGATCGTTACCACTCACTCCCTAGTATCGTTGCAGAATTTAAATACACGCATATTGTGCCTGCCAACAACCGGTACAATACTGCCCTAGCCAACGCCACCAAACAACTTCACCTAGTATTACCAAAAAGCACAACTTTCGATAAGAAATATCTTACACTCATATGACAGACACATTTCCTATTTTCTATGAAACAAGCATCAAAACTTAAGATGAAAGAATGTTCAACATTAACTGAATAAGTATCAGAAAAATTGTACTGTAAGTTTAGTTCTCATTTATCACCAAAAAGAATAAATGTGCTAGCCAAGAGAAACTAAATTATAGGACCCAGCGTGCGTGGTAGGTAAGCGGTAAAGCTCTCGCCTGGCATTCGGTAAGACGTCTGTTCGAATCCCCGTCTGGCCATAAAGATGTCGGTTTTCCATGGTTCCCCGAAATCAATCAAGTGAATGCTGGGAAGGTTCCTTCTGAAGGCCATGACCGAATTCTTTCCCCTTCCTTTTCGGCCTCTTTATGACTTTGATTTCGACACTGCGTTAAGCCAGAGCAAAAAAAAAATCAATTGTTCTATTAATTAAATGCAAGAAGAATGGAACAATCTCAGAAACATAAGAACTACTACTCAGAATGTTTTTTTCTTCAGATTTTGGAAGATATATTAAGTAGATTCTCTACAGCTTTCAAATTTGAAAGTGTCGCAGTAATTCGGTTTTTATGACCCACATTTCTTGTATTCGATGAAAGCATTATCATTTAGAGAACAGGACAGATGCCATACTATTAAAAATCTTTAATACGTTGTGTGTCTGTTTATTACGGTACTACGCAAAAGGTACTGATCAATTTTTTGTGGGATTTTATTTTCGAAAGGCTACAGTCTGACTTTAAATCCGAGGTAGGTATCATGACGCTCTGCCACATGGCACCGGAGTAGAAAATTAAAATATTTTCTAAAGGTCAAACCTTTCCACATATAATCTGGCATAAGTTTAAGTGTACTGAATCATTTCATGGAGTTTTCACAGTTTGAAAGCTTAGTGACTAGCTTACACGTACAGTACCTGAACTGGGGACGGAGCAGAATATTAGTATCTGATCAATACACCAACAAATAAATGGGAAGTTACCCCAATATATTTTTTTAAAAAAAATCAGATACTTAGCCTCTAAAACAGATTGATGACTACAGTATTGCGAAGCCAACGAGTTAGATAGATTGATAATGAATTTATCGATTCTCAGCGAAGATTTAACATGATGCAAATTGTTAATAGTAAATTTATGGTTATACAAAAGCATTCTTGTAATACCCATAGCAACTGCTGTAGTGAGGAACACAAGTGTAAAAAATTATTTAAATGGTACTTACGATATTGATCTGTCACAGTGGTTCCCAACGGGGGCGGTACCGCCCACCGCTGGACGTTGAACAGATCACAAGGGGAGTTTCTGATCCAAGGCAAATTAGGGGGTGTTGAGTACCAACTGCCACCCCCACATTCCACATTTCCGGCTTTAGGGATGCATCAAAAAAGTTTTTAATTGCGTTTCTATGATCAAAAGAGGAGTTAACGTAATCATAAATTTATCACACGAAAAAAAAGAATGTCGATAATGGAATGCAGCGATTTAAGATTGCAGATGACAAACGAAGCTCGAAAAATTAGTTCCATTACATCGAACTCAGTCCTTTGATTAATTTTTTCATGACATGCATTTAATAATCAAACTGTCAATAGTACGTCAATATTGTTAATATATTTTAATAAAGTAATTTTATAAATCTGTGGTTATTCTTCTATATATGATATTTTACTTTTTACCTAAGAAGGGTGCCGTCGAATCACTATTTCAAAAAGTGGGTTACGAGCAAAGAAAGTTGAAACAGTATGTGTTACATTATTTATTAAAAGAAGGAGAGTCGATGAGTTTATTTTTCCTGAAAAGGGAGCGGTGAGTAAGATTTTTTCGAAAAGGGTGCGGTGAGAATTTTTTTAAAGGGTCCGGCATGCAAAAAAAGGTTGGCTACCTGCGCTCTGCCACATAGGTTCCCAACCTTTTTTGGTCTACCACCCCCTTTTCGAAAAAAAACTATTGCTCACTGCCCGTTTTCAGAAAAAAACCAATGACTCCGATTTTTTGTAATCAATAACGTAACCCATGATGCTTTACCTTTTTCAAACAGTGATTCAGGTGACGTGTACTGTATCCTATATTGAAAACAAGGATAGTTTTTTAAAATTTCTTAATTAAAAGATGTTAACAATATGGTTCTAAGTTTTATTAACAAATACATATTATTAAAAAAATTAATATAACATCATTAATGAGAGTAATGACACAGATTTTTGTATATTTTGTGCATTATTTGTCATCATAAATCTCAAATCGACGCGTTCATCTATTAACAATTTGTTTCTTTTTTTTTGTTGGTAAACTATTTAATACTAACAATATTTATCCTGCTGAATGTATGGGAAACCAATGAAAATCTTTGATGCAGCCCAAAAAGCTGGATATAACACTGCAGTTTGCCTTGAAACCAAAATTCTTAATATCCGTTCTTTAATTTCAATTTTAACTCTTAATTTGTTTACAATCTAATTAATAATTCTCCTGTTTGTAGGTTTGAGAAAGATTCTAGGACCCAATTCGGTATTATCAAATTGCGGATATCCTGAAATCTATTCTCGTAATTCCTTAAATACTTCCAAATGCTGTCAGAATACCAGAATGTAGTCATAATTCGTTTCCAAATACGAAAATTTTAGAAATTGATAGAACCATCTTCGACCCAATTTTGGTTGTATAGGGAAAGTTTTAGCACGAAGTTATAGTTCCCTATGCTTTGCTAAATTAAAATCATCTCCTTTGAGTTGTAGACACGTTTCATTCAATTTATTACATAAGTCAGTAATAATAATTCCATGTGTTTCTAATGAACTGGTGACAGTGTTTCTATTGGCTGCGTATTCCGCCCCAGCCATATCCTCCTTAACCTAAACCGGTAGTGCTACTAGGTACAGGTGACCTACAGTTTAACGTGGAATCCGCACCACGGAAGCATTCTTGCTTAGTTCACACTACAGAGCAAGCTATGCCAGAGATGGAAGGTCGGGTTAAGGGCCTATGAAAATTCCCGCCAAGACAGCGATACGAACCGGGAACCTTTAGATCCCCAGTCTTTCACCACTGAGCAACTAGACCGCTCAGATAAACCAGTTATATATTTTTCATAAGAAGGTCGATGCAGGTTATCGTTTAAATGACAATGACCTGTGAAAATTTAGAAATATAAGCTTAGTTGATGGAGCTGGAACATTAATAACCACGTGTTGGTGCTGCGTGTGGTGCACTGTGCTTGCTGGTACTCATTCACATACTACTTAAAAGGGTATTAGGGAGCGTCCATAAACCACGTAGCTCCATTTTGGCCTCCTGTGAACCCCCCCTCCCCCCACGTAGCACGTAGCTTTTTTCCTTTTGATTCCAGATGACATTATGTACTGTTTTCTCTTGTCAGACTATTGTAAATTACATACGGAGATAATTCATCATCAAGTGTTCTCTGCTATACAGCAGGTCCACGCACAGTGACAGCCCTCCACGCCTCCCTCTGTTCCGCCATTCTCTTAGTTTCTATATATCTCTCGTTTATCATTATATCATCCATCATTTTCATCCTTCGCCGACCTGTGAGGGAAATAAATATTCACATGCTGTTGTGTGTTCTGTACCTCATTTTAACTGTGAAAATGTTATGAAAGGAAAGCTACGTGGCCTGGCTCGGACCGCCCCCCCTCCCCCCACGTAGCCCAGTGTAGCCTTACAGGCTTCCCCCCTGGACGGAGCCACGTAGTTTGTGCACGCTCCCTTAGCAACAAAACTGTAACGTACCAATACCTACTTTTAATTCGTACCGGTCTTACTTAAATGTTACTTAGAAGTATTTGTTGAAACATGCGCTTTATGATTTTTAGTATCAATCAAACTTTTCAGTGAATCCTTGCGATTATTGCCCGTGGAGAAAAAAAAATAAAAAGGAGGAAGATGGCGGTTAGTCCAAAACTCCCCCTAAATTTGCCTCGGACCGAAACCATCCCGTATGAACTCCCTCTTCAACGCCCACTGGTGGGTAGTACCGGCCCCTTTGGGAATCATTGATTTATCACATAATCCGTGCCAAATGTTGGTCTATTAGTGATGATAATTTAAAAGTTTACGAAAAACTAGAGAGAACTTCTGTGGTCCAGGTGGACGATGTGAGTGACTAAAGCTAGTAGCACATAAAGATTAACCGTAACCATTCAATTCTGCCAGCTCAATCAACAGTCACGTGTAAACACAGTTAGATCGTGAGATTAAACATCTACTTGTCTGGAACTTTTTATCAACATTAAGGCTGTGGCAGTTTCTAAAAGGAATTCGGCTTGTTTCTCCCATCCAGTCAGTCACATTACCAGTTCTCAATTGTAAGCAAGGAATTATTTTGAGAAAGACTTTAACTATGAAACGGTGTTGCTTTGATAGAACCTGTTCGCCTCACCTGTCTTTCGACAAATGTTTATTTACTCTGCATCCCGTGTGGTACTACGGGCATATCAACTCAAGGCGAAAGAATTTCAGGCCGTGCTCCCAAAACACAGTAATGTGAAGACCTTTAAGCGGCACAGAGCGTAACATCCTGGACTAGGAAAGATACTGTTTCAAAATGCAGTCCGCTCTGTTATTGTCATTCATCTCTCTTATTGCGGCCGATACTGAAATGATTCACCGATAGTGACTCAAAATTGCACATTTTACGCGCAAAAAAAAAGAGACGTATTAAAATAAACAATATTCACAGATTGATAGAAACATATTTCCTGAGAACATAATCCCGTATGGGGAGAAAAATACCACAAAAAAATTCACAGACTTAATATGCATCTGGTTGCTTTATTTACCTTAGCACTTTTCACTTCCAGAGAAAGTCAAGCAAAATTATTTAAAATCAGTTTTTCGTAACTGTTCACTGATTACATATTATTATTACTATTATTCTCGGGTTACCAACATCAAATACACAGCTAAATTCGTAGGATGATGGACGCACAGGGCACTGGTTTGTTTATCACCTCATTCACTCTCACATTACCTGATTTCTTAATTAGAAGATAACAGTGCTGTTTTTAGCATATAAAGTTTGAAATATTACCAGCATATCTCTATCATGTCTTAGAAAAGTCACCATGCAACACACAGAACAAGAAAATAAATAAAATGAAAAGAAAACAGTGTTTTCGTTTTGATTTGTGATCTTTCTGTCTGAGGAACTGATCGTATTTAATTATCAAACTACAAGAAAATATTCCGTTTTCTAAGAGTTAATAACAGCTTTAAAAAAAATGAATTCGTAAATCCAGGGATAAACTTAATTTAGTAGATTCCCTGGTATCTTATTTGTCAGTTAAAATATTTCTTTTCTCAGTGTTAAATGGTTTCTTTATAACACCCTAACTATTACAAGAAAGCATATTCTAGAAATTTGTTACCAAAATTTATAATACTCAAACGAAATTTTACATTTACTTGAGACATAAGAAGTTTGTAAACATTCCATGTCAGATTGCAATTGTACCTATTTGCTTCATGCTTTTCAGCTCGTCTATTTCGAGGCTTTTGGAACCGAGAATGAATGGGGTGGGGCAAGAAACGGAAAAAAAATCGGGTATGACCTTTTGAATTAAGCATTCCACCATTCGCCTAAAGCGATTTCACAAAAACTATGATAAACAGAAATCCGGATGGCCGGGTGGGGATTTGAACCCACGTCCTCTCTAATCCCAGGCCCGAAAGCTACCGCTCACCCACCAGTCTCGGTAATAATTTTAAGATTATGCCCACATAAATCTGGATGTATTTATTTCATTTTTATGTATCGCTTACGCAAAATACATGTTAGAGTATAAACCATTGATGAAAACTGTGCCGTGTTCATTATCGTGTCTGTTATGAAGCAACGTTCAAGCCAAACAGGTGGGTCGCATTCTTCTATATCTGATCCTAGTGTAGTGATTTCAATTACAAGATTCTGGATAATTTTCGTGAACAGTATAACGTTGTGCTTCTAAAGAAACATCGGAGCGTTCTCAGTAACAAATTGTATTGTTTTTAAGCATCGAAACAAGATTCCCGCCGTTAACAAGACAAACGGCAACCAAACAAATGTGTTTAATTTTGTAACGCTAATTGCTGTGGTAAAGATATACGATTCATTTCGAAAACATTAGTTACCGAAATGTTGAGTAAAACTTTCTCTTGACTCAAGCCGAGTGAGTCCGTTGATAATACGCAACGTTTTGGCGATCAACTACTCTGCCACCATTAATCGCGAAACGTCGTGTCTTATCATCGAACTCAGTAGCCTAGTTTCCCGAGAAAATGTTAATCAAATACAACGCCAATAAAGACTTCATTTTTATATTACCGAAATTCTGTTCACAACTAGTTGTAATGTTACAATGATTGTTGTAAAATTTCAGAAGCAGCGCTTGGGTGGCAAAGAATTGCGCCATAGTTGTAAAGACGTAAACAGAATCCTGAGCAATTTATGTAAATATTGAATACGAATCAATACAAGGACCCAAGATAGCAATGTGGAGGTCACTCCCTACATTATGTACGTATTTTATTAGCTTAGAAGCAGTGTTACTTGTTCTTCAGCGATGAGTCTTATTTTGCTCATAGTCTCATTAAACATTTTTAGATTAAGTTATAGTTCTGTTAGTTGAAGATTAGTCGTATTTTTTTTTTCAGACCAGTTTTATCTTTGATCAGTTGTTCAGGTTCAGTGATTCATCAGTTTCGCACTGTATTTTGCTGTCCATTCGCCTTTTTTGTTCAGTTTGTCTCGTTAATATTTTACAGACCATTGTTGCTTCTAGTCTTGAAACTTACAAAATAAGTTATTTAGTACCTTCAGTTTAATACACAGTTTGTGTACGAAACTCTTAGCGCGTTAGAGTAGCTCGTACTTGAATTTTTTTTAAGCATTTCGTTGAGAGTGTTAATCATGTGTTGACTGTTAGCTGAGTATTTGGTGGTGGACGCAGGGATGTCGTGGAACGCGTCGTGCCCGGGCCTGCCCGCGGGCGCGGTGTGTATGTCGGACCCCGAGCAGATGCTGAAGCCGTGGGTGCTGAACCCGCTGTTCTTCCACATCGTGGGCTGGCACGCCGCGGCGCTGTTGTGTGGAGTAGCGGGCAACGCGCTCGTGCTGGCGGTGGCCCTGTGGGAGCGCCGCTCCAACACGACGCTGTTCCTCGCCTCGCTGGCCGCCGCGGACATGCTCCTGCTGCTGCTGCACGCTCCACTCGACCTGCTCAAGTACTTCGTCAGCAGCTGGGACGAGGCGGGGTCTGTCTGTCGCGCCGCAGAGTTCGCTGCTTTCCTCTCGGCCGCAGCCTCCGTGCTCAACCTCTCCGCCGTCACAATTGAAAGGTATCAAAACTATTCAATCCTTTTGACAGGTCACAAATAGAGAAAGAAAACATTGAGCCAAGCGCGACTGTAGTTTAGTTCTTTAATGACCTTCGCAGATACGGTTGTGGTAGGTCAGACTGCAGTCGCTTGGAGCAAAAATCAATGTGTAACGTATTTTCTGTTTTGATAGTGGGCCTCGCTGCATGGATATCTAAATGTGGCTTCCCACGGCCTGTGCATTTGCCGGGCGCACCGTCTAGCTATGAACAGCGGTCCATGAGGAGGAACCCACCTCTACTGGCAGGGATAGCGCGCCTCTATCCGTCGCCAAGTCGGTTAACATCAGACGCCCGGGAGCTGAAACGACACTAGGTAACGTGGTGTTTGGGTGACTGCGAGGTGGCGCGTGCTGATCCGTACAATTGGGCTGCATGGCGCACCTATAACACCAAGGGCCGTGTGTAGCCACCATAACACCGCGCCATTTTGCCATTCACTCTAGTACAGCAATCGTTAAGTTCCAATCAAATTTGTTGTGGTTAGTACGTACCCCATATGTATCGTTGGCTCAGTTGGTTGCAGCACCGTGATGGTGCCCGGCGTCTGACAAGGTGTTAGCTAATTTGAGTCCTGGTGGTGGATGAAATTTTCAACAATAGGATTAGATCGGCGGAGTAGGACAGGTAGAGGTGCACAATTCCTAATCACCGGCTGTGTACCAAAGTCATGGGCTAAATCACAAAGCTCTTCGCAATGCGTATGGAGTGAGAGTATATGACTTTGTTGATGGTGATTCGTCCTTCGCATGGCTCCCTTGATGTCCTTTACAAGAGTAGGCCTAAATGGGGCGGCACCGTGTTCCACCTCTCCCTTCTTTCATTTCTCATCCACAACACAAACAACAATACACTTTACACGCACACTATCACAGTCAGCCACCCATCAGTAATGCTTACGAACACTGTCACACTGGAAATCAATGGAAAACACCCCAGTTCATCTTTCCAGACATTTTTTGGCTTTATGCCTCGCCGATGTCATTAAAGGCGGGAAAGGACGGGGGTAAGGAACGGGAACGAATCCAACCATGGCCGTTTTGAAGGAACCATCCCAGCATCCCGGCATTCCTTTGGAGTGATTTGGAGAAACCATGGAAAACCCAAATCTGGATGTCCGGACGAGGATCCGAACCGGCGTCCTCCTGAATGCGAGGCCACCACGCTCGGTGCCCACAATTGTAACATATATAAAGTATATTTTGAAATAATTATTTTATATATCATTTGGTGAAACGCTGAAGATTAAAACCTTTACGTTTTAGTAACATCTGACCCCATTCTAATTATACGAGGTAATTATCGGGTAGTTTGCTTTAAAAAAATTCTTAAATTACTGGGGATAGTTTGTGATCTGAGCAATTACTGGAAGTTTCAACGTGACCAAGTCTTTCTTTAGCCGAATGTTATGTGATACAACAAATATTGTTTATGAATTATCGTTTCATTTATGTGCACAAGAGAAACTACAACCCGGTTCTTAATTGCTAAACACTTTATTCAGGTACACAACAGACACTCCTGCTCAGTATAGCAAGTGTTTCAGAGGAGGTTTACAGAAGTAGAGCAGTCCTGGCTGATAGAGTGTGTTATTATTGTGTCCCTCTGGACAGTCCACGTCCATCGGAGGCAGTAACTCCCTCCCCCGCACCACTGGGACCCGCCAAGGACGTGGTCCGCAATTGCTTACTTTTGCTCGGCTTTCTTCCTCAATCGGTATAGCCGACACCTCTCTGCATGTTGAAAGGGGTTTGCTTCAGTTCTACTTGCGTTCCGCTGGTTCTACTTCAACAATCTCATCGTGTACTTTTACATTTTCTCTTTAAAAGTGGCACAATTTTCTGAAATTTACTTTTATCGATCTCGTAATAGTCTTAAATTGTCCACTGTTGTGTATTTCGTATCAAATTATTTGGCCTTATTCCACTTGACAAACGAGCGGAGTGTGGTCTCTACGGCCACTGGTCGGGTGCTAAATCGCCATTTCGTAATCCAAGCGACTTGCGGGGGCGGGAGAGATGCCGGCTGATGTGCTTGACCCTTTCAAGCTTTCTCTGTTGAGCGCTTTCCTCCGTTCAGTAGTCTTTAAGTTCTAGCCGTCTCAGACTGGACAGTTTTGTTGTCGCTCCGAATTCTGTGTTTGGTCAAGATACCTTGACAAGTTTTGCAGATTACCTCATTATTTTGTTACCAAACTTTAAAATAATTATCGTGTCTAAGCAACAAAGTTTATATGTTTTTAAAAAGTACTCTAAGAGTACACGTACTAAATCATGTAACTGAAGAGAACCAAAAGCGATACGTACCCAGTGTTTCATGAGTGCAATGTTATCACAAGTTAACTTTTAAATTTATACGAACGGTCGTAGAAAATGTAAACATCTAGTGATGTTTGGTTCTGTGGACAGTGATAGTCGAATATTTCACGATACATGTAGACCATGTCACATACTTCTAAAATTTGTTCATCAATAGTTTTATTCCTGATGAATTTTATCACTATACAGGTCTCTCAGGTGATCAGACAAAATTATAATAACGTTTATTGAGAACTTATTAAGACTGAATACTTTTCCTACCCTCATAACTGCTGAGTTCAACAAAGATTCTCTACGCGAGAACAGTAAATTGGCACTTCAACCTTGCATTGTAGCTCGTGAAGGAACACACTTAGATATTATATCTGGGAATTTTAATTGTTATTTAGTTATCTCCATCCAATATCCGCCGGTATATAGTACAAATACATAAGTGTAACAAAACTACCAGTATTAAAATGATGGATACGCAGGTAAAGTACTGATTAAACAATTCTTCTGATGACGTAATGAAATTGATCGATGCCGGTTCACAAGTTGATGCAATTTTCTTGGATTTTCAGAAAACTTTTGATTCGGTTCCAAACACCGACTTTTAGATTCGAGCATACGGTATCGGATCAGATTTGTGAACAGATACGAGATTTTCTAAATGGTCGGTCACAGTATATCATTGTTGACGGGGAAGGCACTTTTAATCTAGATGTTACCGCGCGTGTCTCTCAAGGAAGTGGAGAACCATTTCTTTTCTTAATTTTTATAAACGATCTCGGAGACAACGTTAATAGCTGTTTGGGATTGTTCGCTGATAATGTAGTCATCTAAAGTCTAAAGGGAAGAAAGTGCTCAGACGATTGCTTTATCTCGATGTTACTACATGGACCTACAAATGGCAACTTACACTAAAGTGCAAGGCAATGAGCATAGCTACAAAAAAAAAAAAAAAAAAAAAAAAAAAAAAAAAAAAAAAAAAAAAAAAAAAAAAAAAAAAAAGTGTGGTTTTATGAATCCACGAAGTAAGTGAAACTTTTGTAAGCATTTAACTGAAAATTTTCAGAAAATTATTCGATTTAGGGTATTAAAATTGCGTTCTTAATCTTAACTTAATAATTGGAAAATGGGAAATCAATAGTAAACAAGATATCCTACTACAAATTTTAATTTCAATCGATGTATTTGAGTACGGAATACATACTAAATACAATCGCACGAATAAGTGAGAATTTAAATGCTAAACGGTCAACTGATGCGAGCTATGGGCGCCGCCATATTGGCCTTGGCTGCTCTGCCGAGCGCCTTTCACTTTATCCCCACTCCGCGGCCGGCTGTAATGCGACATGCGATACATGGACGAAGAAATAACACTTCCTGTTTTCGGAAGAGAAGATTAGAAAGCACCCGTCAGTTGCCAATTACCTTGCTTCAGTTCAACTGTAGCCGACGCCAGACAGATCTCAACTGACTAGGAGAGGTTTTCAGTGTGGAAATCGCAATCGTAGAACGAACAAGTCTGGTAAATAGCACGTCACCTCTGGTTTCTCGCCCTAAAGCAGTTCTGACTGGTGGGCCTCCGTTTAAGAGAAATCGGGGATTTAGAAAAGTGCTTAAATTGTATGTAACTGAGCTATAATTTTACGGAAGACTGTTATTTAGCCGTGGTCGTTAAGGCGGAGTGATCAGATGCGAGGGGTTGGAAGTTCGATACTACCAACCGCGAAATTTTATTTATATTTTTTTTATTGCCATTACATCTTGTATCATTAAAATTTTGTTTTGAAACAAAATTTACAGTTTTTAGTTTCCTTTGACGTATACGCAGATATTAGGATGGCATAAATCATAAAAACATTTGAAACAAAAATTACGTGCACACCAGGAACATTTTATGAAGGATATGTTTCGACAGTAACATGCAGTATTTATTATTGACTAGCTGACCCGGCAATGCTTCGCTATTGCTAGACTTGGTTTAGGCAAACCAAATATAGACAGTATTTTTCAGTTTATTTTAAAGTATATATGTGCAAAGTTCCTTAAAAATTGGGAAAAAAACTGGCTTTATATAAGGTATATTGGCAAAAATTAAGGGGGTTTAAAGGGGAAAAGGGATTGCATTTTTGGATACCATATGTTGCAAATTTTGGTGGAAATCTGATTAATTCTATGGGTTTGTTTAAATTAAGGGTGGAGGGGATTTAAAAAAAAAAAAAATTCAGGAACCATCCCAGACGTGCTCTCTACTACTCAACAGAGTTTAATCATAATCGGATAAAAATTTGGGGGTTTTGATAAATATCATTGGAAATTAAGAGGGAAGGGGGTAAAAGGGAAGAGGGGTGGGATTAGCCTAACCAAATTTACATAGTACTTTCTGCTTGTTTTAAAGTATACGTGTGTTAAAGTTCCTTCAAAATCGGGTAAAAAACTATACCTTTATATACCTTTACACAGTGGCAAAAAAATTAAGGGGATGTAAAGGGGACGAAGGGGTTGCCTTTTTGGAATCCACAAGTAGAAAGTATTTTTCTATTTGTTTTAAAGTATACGTGTGCAACTTTTCAAAGAAATAGGATAAAATCTGTGTATTTGTTTAAATTAGGGGGATGTGAAGGGGTATGAGGGATGGCGTTTTTGGAAACCATACGTAGGCAATATTTTTCAATTTGTTTTAAAGTATATGTGTGCAAATTTCCATCAAAATTGGATAAAATTTGTAAGTTTTCTTAATTTATGGGGAGTAGGAGTTAAGAAGGGGTGGTTTTGAAGTGGAAAAGGGGAGAGGGATTGGGTTTTGATAAAACTAATGTCTATAGTATTTATCTATTTTTTTAAAAGTATATGTGTACAAAGTTCCATTGAAATCGGATAAAAAGTGATGGTTTATGTAGAAATTAAGGGATGGGAAGGGGGAGATGGGATGCATTTTTAGAAACCAAATCTAGACCGTATTTTTCTGTTTGTTTTACAGTACACATGTGAAAATTTCCATAGAGATCGGATAAAATTTGTTAGGTTGTTTAAATTATGAGGTATTATGGGGAGAGGGGTTGTGTTTTTTGAAACCATATGTAGGCAGTATTTTTCTGTTTGTCTTAAAGTATATGTGTGCCAATTTCCATCAAAATCAGATAAAATCTGTAGGTTTTCTAAATTATGTGGTGCAAGGGGGAAGATGGGGTGGTTTTGGGGTAGAAAGGGTGAGAGGGATTGGGTTTTTGTAAAATTAATGTGTACAGTATTTATCTATTTTATTAACAGTATATGCGTGCAAAGTTCCATCGAAATCTGATAAAAAAAGTGTGGGTTTGTGTAAAAATTAAGGGGTGGGAAGGGGTGCGTTTTTGGAATCCAAATGTAGACAGTGATTTTCTGTTTATTTTGAAGTATATGTGTGCAAATTTCCGTACAAATCGGATAAAATCTGTAGGTTTTTTTAAGTTACGGTGTGTTATGGGGAAGAGGACGTGTTTTTTTAAAAAAATTATTTGTTAGGAACCACCCCGGACACGCACTCGACAACTCACCAAGGTTTCACCGTAATCGGATGAACGGTTTAGGAGCGCATAGAGAACAAACAAACTCACATTGAGTTTTATATATAAGATTAGATTGTCGTTTTCAGTATTTTCCTCGCAATTTTTCCATTTTTTTCTCACCGTTTAAACCTTCTCTGAACTTCCACAAATATTTCAAGATCTAAATTAGCAAATCGGTCCAGCCATTCCCGAGTTTTAGCGAGACTAACGAACAGCAATTCATTTTTATATATAAGATTTAGGAAAGCAGGTTTCACTAAAATTTGTAAATTTCGGCCTTTTTTTCGTTAATTTTGAACCATACCAGGAATATTTTATCATGTAATAAAATACAGGCGTTCGCAAAATGTGGTGAATAAGAGAATATATCTTAACAGCATCTTCATGAGAAGATATTGCACGGTTATCTTGCAACAGTTCCGGCGCATTTTGAAGCTTTTTTATTAGTATTTTTACCTGATGATAGAAATACACATCACATGGCTGACATAAATGCGTACATTTCGGTGGTGCCATCCTAATATTTGCGTATTTGTCAAATGAAAATAAAAAAATTGTAGAATTCGTTTCAAAACAATTTTTTATGCTATAACATAGAATAGCAATAAAAAAATACAAATAGAAAAAAAATTTCGCGGGTGGGGGGATCACACCGCTTCAACGATCACGGCTAAATAGACATTATAAACTAACGGTCTTCCCTACAAGTATAGCTCATTTACATACAATTTAAGCACTTTTTAATCCTCGATTTCTCTTAAACGGAGGCCCACCAGGCAGAACTGTTTTAGGGCGAGAAACCAGAGGTGACATACTATTTCCCAGACTTGCGATTTCCGCACTGAACACCTCCCCTTGTGAGTGTTAACGGACATGAGGCCTCCGCACTAGGTCACGTCATACCTGCGCTCATGCGCCGGCTGTAATGTGACATGCGATAGATGAACGGAAAAATTTGAGGCGATAGAATAAAAGTTTCACTTTAAAAAAAAAAGTTTGTTCACAAGTATAAAAGTAAACATCTCAGTTATAAACACGATTGATTCCCTCAGGTATTTGGGTGTAACAGTGCAAAGCAACATGAAATGGGACTAGCACATAAGTTTCGTCGTAGATAAAGCTTATTCTATATTACGATTCATAGGTCGCATTTTGCAGAATGGTTACTCTAATTGAAAGGAAATAGAGTAAAAAACTCTCGTGGGTCTACATTTGGATTACTGTTCTGGAGTTTGGTATCTTTATCCCAAGTGATTTATTGACACGTTAGAGAAAGTACAGAGGAGAACTGCTCGATTCCTGACTGCTTGCCACATCCCTTACGAAAGTGTCACAGAATTCGTACACAGATTGGGATGAGATTGCCTGGTATACAGACAATGTTGGTTTCGTTTGAATCAATTGACAAATATGCGAATATTTTGTTACATTTAGGAGTAAAATGTAATACTTTGTCCACTAACCAATTTATTTTGAAATGACAGGGCAGATAAGATTAGAGAAATAAGATGCCGTTCAGATGCTTATATGTATTCTTTCTTTCCTCGTGATGTTCGGGACTGGAATGCAAAGAGCTAGTTATATCGAAAGCATCCTCTGCCACCAACAATATTTGTGAATTGAAAAATATGGATGCAGATGAAGAAACATTTAGTCTTCAATGTAAAATAATGTTGATCTCGGTTGATATAGGACGTGCAGTTATTTACTCTCTTGTTTTTTCTTACCAATCCTCACATGTTTTCTTAACAAATTTGGTTCGACATTGTTCTTTTTCTATTATACTGTCACGCATCGACACACGTTTCACCAGGTACCCTTCCTAGTATTATTTTAATTACTGTTAATTGTTATGAAACTTATACCCAGATGAAAAATTTTCTATGAACTTAATTACCCTTCATGAACATTTTTACTTTAAAATTTTTCACTATTTTGCGGTATATCGTTCAGCAACTTCCTCGATAGCTTATTCCAGTCCCTGACATCCTCACCAACAAATTAAAACATTTTCACACAGTTACACCTGTAATGAAGTTCTGATTTATGAGTTCCTCTTTTTATTTTCGTATATCACTCCCCGAGCCTGGTGATTAAGGTGTTAACTTTATGGCCTGCGGTTAGAGGAGACATGGGTTCGATCCCTGGTCCGGCAATCCAGATTTCGGTTTTTCATGATTTCCCGAAATCACTCCAGGCAAATACACGGACGATTCCTTAAAAAGGCCATGGCCGAATTCCGTCCGTCACACCCCCCTTTCTCTCCCGGCTTTATTGACCACGATGTTGACGAGCCGTCAAGTCCAAGCAAAAAAAATAAAATTATTTCTCCTCATTCTTGCCCATTATCCATCCAAGCTTCATCATCCACATGCACCATATACACATTCACCGCTCTCCCTAACCACCTTCTCCCTTCCAATGAATCCCAGCCCAGTTCCTTTATCGAATTGGATATATATTGGCTTAAACAAATAAATCTATCCACCCACATTTTCACTGCCCTTCAGCTCCTATATTTGATAACCGTAATATGGGTCCCATAACATCCTACAATACTCTATCAACAATTTGACACATCTCTTGTAGCACAGTATCCTTACTTTTTTGTGTATCCACTCATTATCCTCTTTAATAGTAGCAGGGACCAACTCCTCAGTGTGTCCTGTCCAACTGATCTTATTATCAATTTACTCTCACTCACACTCTGTAACAAGTTTCCCACTTGCTTTAGACGACCTAACTCCCATTACTATATTTTAATTCCAATTGCTAAAAAAAAACTAATATCTAGGTAAGGAATTCAAGTGAATTTACTGTAAGAAAATAATGTGTTCTGAAATTTTCATTTGTCATTAATTTCACAATGAACAAAAGGTGTAGTACCATATCTTGACAACTTTAAACATATATATATTAGGTGGCCCGTGCAAAAATTTCGCGAATGATATACGATGAATAACGAGGTTTGTAGGGGATGAAAGAAGAACCAGCTCACTTGTAGCAATTGTTTACTTGTCAGCTGAAATATGTACTGTACGTAACAAAACACTTACAACGTCTTAAAAAACAATTAGAAATGGTGAAATGTTTCACTGACAGAAAAAAAATATCCGAAAAGGTACTTACTCTAGAAAAGAGCTTACCAACAGCTCCGTGATGTATGGTGCTGCTATCTAGCGGTAACGGGTTCATTCCTTATCGACGGCAGCGCAGCCTAGGAGCTTGACTCTGAACTATCGCATACCCGTGACCTTGATTGTTCATAGTTAGCCATTTACGGGTTGAATATCGAAAAATTCCATTCTTAATTAATAATGATGCCAGAGCGGAGAGCTTAATCTTTAAGATGATATCTCATTTACCGGTTTTGGTTAACTGTGAAGAGAGAGAGATGGCTCGAAACAAAAACAAAAAATACCTTTTAAAGTAATATCTGTGATATCTGCGCTCGTTAAGGCCCCACCACGATGAGTGGAGAGATAGAACTTGACCAGGTTTGAGTCCTGGAGCCAGCATACCAGCCGTTATGATTGCGATTTTAGACCGTTTTCCGCAATAACTTAAGTCGCCAATCTCGGCCTCATAAACTACACACTTTACAAACAAAAATACATACATCGTCATAGAAATCATAAGTTACACCCTATCGCAGACAGATAGCAACACATAAGCACTCCCCATTGCTCTAGGAACTAACTACCCAATGGAAACTTTGGACAAATTGTTAATTACAAGCCTTTGCGTGATCCGATAGTGTCCATTCGGAACAGAAAGTGCAATTAAACCCGCCCGTGTGTCTCAGTGCGCTGGATAGGGAGGTACAACGGACCAGGCACGAGCCCAGGCATCCACGTATTGGCCGTCCTGACTGCGGTTTTCGGCAGGCTTCGAGGCGAATGCCGGGACAGTGCCTCATAAACTACACATTTCACAAACACAAAATACTCTTATCACACACAGAACATAGTTACACATTTCGCAGACAGATGGCAACACTTCATTTCCTCCATTAGTACTTAGTACGACCTGGCAGGAGGTCTGAAATGCTTTGCGTCAGCAAGGACACGCGGTAGTAAAACCGAAGCTCCAAATTAGACCAGGCCAACAATGAGTAACACTCATCAACTGCACCAAAGCCAATATGTTTGGAAAAGTTGGTGAAGAAGAAAATTTTCACCAATTCAAATTAGATCAGAAAGTGAGAAGTATTACAGGTGTAGTCTTACATACTTGAACAAAATTTGTAACACATTTGTATACACTAATGACTACCTCACGGATATTTGTCAAAATGGAAAAAAATGAAAATATCAGTAAGCGTAGCAATAATCATGGCCTTCAGTTGGAAATAGTCAATGAGGGTAAACAGAATTATAAATAACAAAACTGTGAGATAAGGAATAGGCTTCATTTATTTAGAAATGTATGTAGGTTACGATAAATTTAAAGATATAATTAAAACACTGAACTTTTCCATCAGATTTGTGGCACAATAAAAGGAACAGAGTGGAGGAAGTAAAAATACAGATTTGTCTGAAAAAACATTGTGGTACAATGTTGCTATATAACTCGAAATGTTCCATACTTGGTAAGTCTATTACAAGATGGACTGATGTGGTAGAAATGAAATATTTAAGATTTGTGTCAGGATATTCTCTGCAGGATAAATAGTTTAATGAAGACATTAGTAGGGATATAGAAGAAATTGGTAGCAGCATATCTGCAAAAGGGAGAATTGTCGGATACGTGTCAAAATATTGACATATAAACCACAAGGAAAAAGAAGCACAGAAAGGAGAATTCGGAATTCTGGTTATCTCTCCATCTGTAGCCTCTTTTTATGATTTTATTCTCTATTTTCATTAATAGTTAAACAAACCACGGGTTTAATGAAGATCTATTGAAGGCAGAATAGATAAAACACAGTGTATTAGTCCTCCCATATCTATTCATCTGTGATGACAGCTATGAGCGAGTGCATATCAAACAATATGGTTAAGCTGTGCGAAGCCTCTGGCACGATTTGTCATGCTTCAAGAGACAGATGGTTTAGAAAAACTCAGACCGAGTTTCCGATTAACTCAATGCAGGAATTTCATCATAACAATAAGTACCTGCATTAGGTTCACTTGTTTTCTATATAACATCAATGAAATGAGACAGCCGGATCTGTTATCAAATGCTGACGTTATGTCATACCTCAGAACCGAAGTATTGAATGAAATCTTATAAACATTTCTAGAAGTGCATGACCATATCGTTAATTTCGCGTAAGTCTAAAGAGATAGCGTTACTAATGCGTTATGATGTTACCTTTAGTTTCCGAAAAACAAAAATCCCCCTTCGGGGTTAACGCCTAGTCGACATTGAGGTCATTAAAGGTGGGATATCATCGTGTTAAGGAACAATATGGGTATTCAAGTGGAGGGATTTCGTGAAAACATGGAAAACTGATTTCTGGATGGCCGAACAGTGACTTGAACCCGCGTCCTTCCGCTCACCAACCACGCTCGATCAGTAGAGTTTCGTACACACGAATAATAATAATAGAAATAAATGTGATTGATTTAACTTGTTTTAGTAAGAACTTTTTATTTCTAATTCCCAACGTATGTGTATCATAGTTACCTACATACTCTGCTATAAACTCTCAAACAGATCACAGATTGACTTAACGAGCAAGTTAGATATTTATTTTGTAGACAGGAAAAGGGGGAGGGATGATATAAGAGTACATATTTTTTCATAGTGTCATTTTTTTAACTAAGACAAAAATGTATATATGAGACTTTATTTTTTTAAACTTCCATATTATGAGATAGAAAGTTTAGATTTAAGCCACACCGTGGTAACCAGTATCACGAGAAATGGAAATACATGTCATAGGCTGAACTGTTTAGATGTTGGGCTGAATCAGAGATGGAGAGATTCTCTAGTGGTTACCAGTAAGTAAATTACAATATCACCAAAGAACCGGTTAGATACCATAGCTAAGGATAGCAATAATCATATGAGTATTGAAATTACATCTGCTTTCCTCAAGAACCTTCAAATTACCAATTTTCTGGATTCTGACTCCTTGATACGCTGTCAAGAGAACGTGAGTTGTCAAGATAGTTGAAGAACAGAACATACTCTTCGTTTTGAATCAGCCCCCGTTCACAAGCAGTATTTCCGTCAGTATATCCCACTAAAACATAATAATAATTATTAGTATGATTTACTTCTTGGAACTGACGGAGAGATTTACAGGTGGAATAAGGGAGGTGTGACAGAAGAGGAACACTTGAGGGGAAAAGCTGAAGAGAAATTATGGAGAAAGTCAAGCTACGTTGCAGGTTTTGTATGTCGATTATTAGAAAACTTATAAATGTAGAATTTTTTAAGGAGAAAATGGCCAATATTCAGCAAATGTAAGCTTCCTATTGATAGAAAAGTGATATCCCCATTTTTCTGTTCCATTTCAAACAAACGCATCCATTAACCTACAAAAAGTAAACGTGATTTCGAAATCTCTCGGAATGCTGAACGTCAACAGCTGCTTTAGCAGTTTGTTTTTCTCCCAGGACCTGGGTAAGCTCTCGGGTGTAGTATATTTCCTATCAAGTATCTTCAACATCCGAGTTACGACTTCCGCATGTTGAAAGCCAATCGATACTACAGAAGTCGCATTCGGGTACGCTTGTTGCTTACGTTAGTGAACTCTCTCTTTGCAGCCACTTATTCTGGTATATATATTGCTTATGGCTTTACACCTTGTCGAAGTAGAGGGCATTAGAGGCGGGAAAGGACCGGTGGCAAGGAACTGGAAGGAATTTGGCTGTGACCTTTTAAGGATTCACTCACCTGTAGTGATTTGGGTAAACCATGGAAAAACCAAATTTGGATGGCCGGACAGAGGATTCGAAGTTGCGTCATCCCAAATGCGAGGTCAGAGCATTACCACTCACCCACCGCGCTCGGTCTGGTATATATTCTTCATGCTTCATTTTAAAAGAAATTAAATCAGAGAATGAAGCTACAAAACATTGGTTGATTTTTTCATAGATCTAGTGCTTGCTGAGGTGAATCTGTTTTACTATGCAGCTGTCACTCAACATGGAACCGAGAAATGGGTCTACAGTGCTCCGTACTAGTGGTTCGTTTTTAATGATCAAATTTCGTTAGACATTTCTCGTCGCAATTCTTTGGTTGTCGCCCAACCGTAGTTGAAGTATTCGGGAAGATGTGAGATCGAATACCTGTCCAGCCATCTAGGTTTCTGTTTTCCTTGGTTTCCTAAAATCACTCAAGACGAATGCCGGGATCGTTCCTTCAAAAGGTAATGGCTAAATTCCTTCCATTTTTCTTTCTCCTGTCCACTGCCCCTTCTAAAGCCACATTTAAAAAATAAACTGGGTTAGATTCTCATTGACATCTACAGTTAGATCTATACTCTGCAATTCCCAAAAATGTCGTTGGCAGAGGCTGCTTTACACCAAAACTAACTTTCTGCATTCCAACGGCGAATAGCACGAAGGAAGAAGGAATTCGTATTAGTATCCGTACGACACCTAATTAATCTAATCTTATTTCTCCTGTCACCGCGTCACAGATAGCTTGGAGGAAGAAGTATTTCGTTGTATTCGTCGAGCGTGGTGGGTGAACAGTTAACGTTCTGGCATCGCATTCGGGAGGACGCAGGTTTGAATCCCCTTCCGGGCATCCAGATTTAGGCTTTCCATGGTTTCCCCAAATCACTCCAGGCGAATGCCGAGAGGCTTCCTTCAAAAAGGCCATGGCCGAATTCATCCCAGTTCCTTGTCCCCAGTCTCATCCCGCCTCTAATGACATTAGCCGTCGACGAGGCGTAAAGCAATAAGAAAAAAAAAAAAAAAAAAAGTTGTATTTGTAAATAAAGTGTGCAGTTCGCCTGTTTGCCAATAAATTTAAATTAAACCCACATCTTCTGTCTGCGAGATAATCTCAGACCAAACTTTGTATCAGTTCCATGACGCTTTCCTGAGGACTAAGGCAAGTTGGCAGGAATCGAGCGGTTCTTAACTGTATCTTCTCTATACCATCAATCAATCCTTTGAGATACGGATCCTAAGGGGAAAAATTCCCCAAATGTACCTCCTTCCCACAAATGTTAATGTCTTAGAACGTTTCACCTCTCTAGCCTCTCAGAAGAAATGTGAAGGCTAAAATACTCCTTTACATCCCTCCAAATTATTGAAAATTGATAAAAATTGGTGGGGGGAGGGGCGGCGCGGCGTCCCCCAAAAACTGTGGGTGCTGGGGGAAATCGGATCTCATATTGTGATTCAGGAGGTCGTTTTACATAAGAATCAGCAGGAATGGTGTCAGAGTCAATTTTCACGCAGACCACTGATACCCCAGCCGAGTGAACCAAGGATTGTTTGAAGAGGGTTGTATGCGTTACAACTAGTGTTGTAAAAAAACGATTTTTTTTCTGACTTGAAAAAAAATATGAAAACAAAATCTATGAACACTTTTTTTTCATAACTACTAAATCTCAAATTTATAAGGCATTTATCGTTTAATGTGACTGTTTTAGAGTTTATACTAAGTACTTATCTTAATTTTTAAATCTACTATACTTTTCTGGTTCAGTAGAAAAGAAAATTACGAAAATGTTAACATTGACTGAAATTTTCTTTTACGGACGGGGACTTCCGGAAGAGGGTTGCGCGAGAAGGAATCCCCGTTTCCCGTTGTATGGATTGATACTCGCTATTTGAACTAGTGCTGCCAACCCTACGAATTTATCTGTAGACCTACGGATCTTTTCAAAAAAATTAGGAATTTTAAATTTATCTACGGTTTTTTTGCCTCTTTTTATTACTTATTGTGATTTCCTTATATTCGTATACGTGTTAAACTCTCAGCGTATAGTGATACTGAGTCATTAAATTGTCAGTGATTATGAATAGTTTCCTTGCAACCTTTGGAGTAAACCAACAATTGAAAAAGAAATAAAGCTTCTATTTTGTACGAAAATTGATTTAAATTCATACTTAAAAGACCGTAATACAGAATTATCGGTGCAGTCTTTATGCACAGTGTTTAACATTGCTCACAATTTAAAATTGCAATCTCAAAATCTTTTGTGTACAATACAATAACAACCATGTTACTATTTCTGAAGTTATGGATCTAGAGGAGACAGAAGAAGAAACAGAAAATTCCGACACCGACCGAACTAGTGCTGGTGGTGCTGATACTAATGAATGTGGAACTGACAGAGGATGAATAAAATTATGTTACCTATATAGATACATTTATGAATCATTATGTAAGACATTATATGATTCAGTAAGATTTAAAACACACATGTAAAATGTAAGTTTCGTAAATAAAACTATAATCTATCAAATATATTATTTTCTGAAAAAAAAACAAATTTAGAAAAAAAAACGAGGGTGCTAGGTTTTTTTTCATGTTTTTTCACAAAGATGAAAAAAAAATATTTTTTTCAATTTGCAACACTAGTTACAACTAACGCCCGTATCGTAAAACCTCAAGAAGATACAAGGCATTAAACTTGAAAAAGTTTGAAAATCCCTGATATTCTTAAAATATTGCGTTATATGAAGGCAAAGCGCAACCATAATTAAAAAATTCGAAGTAAAATGCGTACAGCATAAAATTACAAAGAGAATGACAAGGGAAAACCTGTATAGATTTGCCATTTGCTAGAGGCATTCAAGTAGTTTTAAAGCCATATGTATCCTATTCCTCGTATCACTACACTTTATTCAATAAATTGTAAATGAATTAAACCATTAAGTTAAATTAAATGATTTATTAATACAATTATTTAATTATTTCAATTTACTATCCACGATTTCTCTGAAATAATATCGGCAGTGACCGATACTGCCTAAGCCTTCCCCCCCCTCCCCCCCTCTCCCCCCCTCCACCACATCCCTCTATCCGCTTTCACAACATACTTCTTATTGAATCAAATCAGAGGAGCGATTATTGTGTTCCCACATCCAGACCTGAAGAAAGGTGAATACCATTTTTATTTTACACAAAGTAGTACAGTGACTTAGTGCAGCATCTCAACATCACAACAGTTTCTAAATCTTTGTTAAGTATTTTACAACAAAATTTCGAATTTAGCATCATACCCCGGGTTCTTGTTTCTCAATATATTCAATGACTTGGCGTTCACGGTTCAAGTGCCTAACAAATTTACGCCTTCACTCTGAAGTATGGGTAGCTCGTAAACTATGTGAATAGAGTGCAGGTTGCAAACTGGGAAAAGAAATGGTTCAGTACCTATCCAACAATGTAGTTGGAAGACTACGTTAGTTGCCTTCTAAGTGGTCTGGTAGCTCAGTAGGTTTTAACTCGTGATTGTGGAACAGAATGTCCCCGGTTTGACTCCCGGTCTGGGCTGGAATGCTTCCGGGCCTTCACCTCAGGCAAAGCTTAGCTTCGTTCAAGTGAAGAACACTAGGAGGCTCCGAGGTACGGATTCCACGTAAAACTGTAGGTCTCCTCCACCCGGTAGGATTACCGGATTAGGTTAAGGTAGCCACGACAGACGTGCATGAGCGGCATATCGAAATCCTGTCTCTCGGCGTCTTCCAGGTAATAACGCCATGTGCATTATTTATTTACAGCCCTCATGACCACTTATGTTCTATTCACGGAATTTTAGTACTATCCCTGCTTCCTTGATGAAATTGGGTAATTATCTATGCAATATACACGACAAGTGTTCTTGAACTTATTTAGTAATACATTCTCTGGCACTATAATATTATATCTAGTGTGTCAGTAACTGTGTTCTGTGAGTGGCAGGTTCCTGGTGATCGTGTTCCCCATGAAGTCACGGTCCTACTGTACCATACACAACTGTCGCAGAGCCATCATCGCCATCTGGATCGTCGCTCCTCTGCTCACAGCACCCGTGCTCGCCACCAAGGTGAGTACACTCTCAACTGGCGGCTCAACGTCATGTTCCCCTAGCCTCACTCCTCGCCTCACCAACCCCTCCCGTCTCACGCCAATCCAAGCAGACCACCGTATCCATTCACACTAGTGGAAATTTATTAGCGGGCACTATTTCCCCTTCGCATGTAGGCGTAAGGGCAACGGAGTGGGGATAGAGCAGAGTTACCTTGAGCCGCCTGAGTTAACTCAACACTACAGACTAAATCGCATACATCACGAATGTGTTGATTTCATATCTTACTCATGCTTTTGCTCGTGACTTCGCCCACGTGGACCAGAGAAGCTATCGATCCTTTTTCCTCCGCCTTGTAATGAATTATCGTCATTAGTCATTTGGTACGAATAATGTGATGAACGAACTGCAGATGCGTAATCAATAAAAAAAATGGATTTGAGAATAGAATAGAAGTAATCTCATACATACATGTTTCGTGGATTGTCATCATTAATTTATCATTACTACTTGCACCATGAATTCGGCTTCTTTATATTCAACTGATGTAAGCATTTCGACTGTGAGAAATTAACTCCTGAAATATTAAATGGGTAGTTTTTACTATGGAACAAATTAAATTTCTGGTCTTTTTATTTTACAGGTTTTCGATGTACCATCACTATTAGCAGTTTTTTTAAAAATTAGTTCATTAGTTTTTACGTTATACGCCGACAGACAGATTAAAGCTAAAACATTTTACTGTTTAGGCTTCTCTATCAGCAATAGTGGACGCTGTAGTTACTCAGTTTGAAATAAATTTAAGTACAGGCACAACTTTTCTAAAGTTTTATTATGTATCATAGCAAATAGTCGAAATCGAGTAGATTGGTCTTCCAAGTAGAATGCAAGGAAGACAGCTGTGAGTGAATTATTTTAGGTTGAGGGCTGTGCTGCACTTCTACAAATGCACCATTTTTGGTGACTTATGAACTATTTCCAATGGCAAGAGCATGAAAGACGAATGAAGGGTCCCTAATCACAACAGCCTTCAGCGGCCATCCTAGCCGAGAAGAAACTGACTGTTCCTGCACCTGGTTTGATGCTGAGAACTGTCTATGCCGTTGACCACAAATGGCTCATTCGTCTAGAGGGCAGATTCCCAACCCAAGGGCAAGAAAGGGCCCTAAACCACTACTAGCTCATCCGCTTCCCTAGTGAACCATTGGCATGGTACTAGGAGACACCTTGTCGCGGAAGTCATTCGGTCGCCAGCTCCTCGTTGATCGAAAGCAGTGTGAACCACGTGTAGGTGAGGTTGGCATTTGGATAGGACGCCCTTTACACCTGAATGACTTACGAGTTCGCTACTGTACACAATGGTCTAACCAGAGGGCTCTTACTAGCGCATATGCTTCAGCTAATCAGCCTCAAACGTTCCCTGTGAAGGTTCTACCATAGTTTCAAGTGTTGCCAGCTTATGAAAACAAAAGTCGCTAGAGCTGATCTCAAAACTCACTAGATTACGGGATATTTAGAACTAAAATATTCGCTAGAAATCTCTAAATAAAATAAAGGAAAATTGTAGGGTAAGTAATATAAAAATATTTTAATAATTAGTATTTTCATTAAATTTAACATAACACGGTATTAAAAATCAAGATCAAATTCTTCAATCGGTATTTCTTCTTCATTATCTTGGTCTATCGTTTGAGTTGCAGAATTTGCAGATGTGAAAGGATGAGATGAATTGACAGTCTTAGATTTAAAAGCGTATTTGGCATCTTTACCAGTTGCAACAATCACATCAGCCGGAAGCTTGTAACTGTAGCAGTTTTTTCACAATTTTCAACTGATTCCTTATAAAAAAGAATGCTATTAAGAGTATTTACAGCCATCCTATTTCTCAATTTGTTTTTAACAATGTTCATTGTTGCATTCAAGTGAGGAAGTGATAAAGCGGATATGGCTAAATCAAATAACTCCAGAAAGGTATTTATTACAGCAGCATTCTTGTATTATCGAACTTCAGCCCAGAATTCAATGACATTATTTCTAACGTTCCATTGAACATAATTAATATCATCCCTTTGCAGCAGGAGTCTGACAATTTTTTCGTCATCAAATCCGAGTTCTGAGTTGTTTTCGCCCTGGCAAAAAGAATTTTCCACACTCAAAAGACAAATTTCATCCAAAATAATGTTTGAAGGAAGTCTTTGTTGAATCTCTTTCGCTAATTTGATAGTGACGTCAATACATTTTTCTGATTGCATTTATGACATCGGTGGGTAATGAGGTCTTTTGCACTTGAGATAAAAAAAATATCCTAAATAGGGTACCGGATTCAAGTTGTCTTCTATTTCAACGAACAAGATATCTTAGTCAGTTATTGCCGGTGAAGGTATTAGTACTTTATTACAAATGGAGCGAAACAACGTCATCAAGGTGTTCAGCAAGGCAGCCGTGTTTGAGTCTACACTCTAATTTATACATCATTCAGGATACTCCTTAAAAAGCATACGTAAAGGCGATTACTCTCATCGCCGTACATAAAATTAAGTAAATTTTCTGTATAGCCACTATCTCTATTCGTTAGAAAAATCAATTTTAATTCTTCCCATTGAGACAAAATCCTGGTAACTGTTTCATTAATGGACAGCCAACGATTGTAACAAGACTTCAATATTTCAAATGGTTTTTCACCACAATTTATCACCTCAAATATTTTTCTGTACTTCACAAGGTTTAGGTGAATGTGACAACCATTTATAGGTTTCTCTGATGAGAAATTCTATATTTGGTGGGTCGCTCAGAACCATGTGGCGCTGTTAATTGCAGAGAGTGCCAAACACATCTAACAAGAATTAAATTGAATAAGCCGTAGGCCTATTCCATTTTCAATATACTATGTACGCCATTATTTATTCCAGTCGTGACAGAGACATTATTTACCCCAATTCCAATCAAGTTCTTCAGTAAAAAAAACCATGGGATTGTAAACAGTTTACCAAGGCAGTAGCAATTCCACAGGCATCAGCGCTCTTCAGTGATTCCAATGCTAGAAATGGAGATATAACTGTATTTTATCTACAACTAAAATATCTAATGATTATGCCCAATAATTTTAATACACTAAGGTCAGTAGATTCATCAAAAAGTGCACTATACTTTTGAGAACCAATCTAATCCAAAACCATCTGTTTGAAATGAGGAGCTAAAACATTTTTCATTTCGTAAGTTCATTCCGTTCTGCGCATTTTCATGTTCGTTACAGACTTCGATTCAGTAATACATTTTTTCAAAGCTTCAGACAAGTGGTCAATATACGTTGTGGATGTGTGTTCTAAAATAAACAGGGACAACGTACCTTTAATTTAAACGGAGTCCATATTATTTTTAGATGCTGGCAAAAACTTAGTTCGTCTTTTTTCCTAAACTGAGTCACATTTGTCAGATTTTTGTTTCACAGTGTTTATTTATATCATTAATTCTTGCGACTATTTCTCAATGACAAAAGGTACAATAAGCTCTTGTAGGTTCGTTTACCATAAGCCGTGACCACATTTTAAACTCGTCTTTAGTTTTCCATTCTCTCCGATATTTTTGTGTATAAACAGCCTTCTTTTTCAGTGATACTTCCATAGTGAGCGATAGATACCACTTCATACACCACAGGAACAGAACTTTATTTGGATAACTTTCGCGAGCGCTTCGACGCTAACTAAAACTAAAACAAATACTGAAAAACCAAAAAATCACAAAATATTTGTTTAGCTAAAATATATTTAACCATATCACTATCGAACATTAAAATTCACTAAATCTAGCTACAAAATCACTAATGTGGCAACATGAGCCGTGATAGGAACAGGCATTGTGGGACAAGTTATACCCTGTTCACTTCGAACTGGCGGCTCAAGGTCATGCATCCATGGCACCGCTCCTCACCTCACCAACCCCCCCCCTCCCCGCCTATCTCTCCCAGCTGAACGTTGTGTGCCCGTTTCACCTTCGCATGTAAGGGTAAGGGCAGCGGGGTGGGTATAGAGCAGCTTCTATTAGCTGCACATCCTCCTGCTTAAAATTGATATTGTTGAATTGGACCAGTTGACCCACCAGTCACCTTAGGAGACGAGCCTAAAACCGAACATTGCGCTGAAAACTGCGCCCTCTTGCAAGCTACAGTGCTCATATGACTACTGGAAATCATCCTCACCACCATTTCCCAAGTTGGCACTGTCTCAGAGGCAGAGAAGGGAGGTAGTCGTATCCAAATTCCTACGAATTCCGTGAATTTTGCAACTGTCTCGCGTGTGCATCCGACGCTAGGTCCCAAGGAGAAGTACAAGAAGCCCAGTCCCTTACAAAATTCGTTGATTCATGAACGTTTCTGCTTCTTAAGCTACGCCAACTCGTCTTCTGTTGATACTGCTAGTTAAAGGTGTAAGCTATTACATTCAATATTTTTACAAGTGCGAATTCGTGTGAATGGCGGTGGAAAAAACGACACAGTTTTACATCTGAGGTTTATCCGCCATTGTGGCTCAGAGCGCTAAAATGCCGCATATCGGATCGGGGAGATACAACGGAACCGGGCACGAACCCTCGACCCCGCGTACTGGTCATCCTGACTGCTTATCAAGGCAAATGATGAGACGGTCCCCAAACATCTCCTTATAAACTACACATTTTAAAACTAAAAATTACAAAACTTGCGTGCTGGTGATATGCAGTGGAGCAACATTACGACTACACTAATTTATGTCGTGTAACAAGATGTGTGATGCTAATACATCTAAGTGCCTTTTGTGCCGTGTTTACGAAAGAGATAAATGCGAGGAACAAAATCCTGCATTTTAATTTAATTTAATTGCAATTGAGCTCATGGTCAAGTAAAATTCCCCTGCACACTCACTTTCCCATTTCTCGTTTTTCTTTTTTATCTGAAATTCTTTGAATGAAATATCCCTTCCTACCTATCTATACCCTTCACGAATTTTAAATTTTTTCGGTGTTTTTGGTAAATCGTTCAGCCCTTCCCTTGGTAATTTGTTAAAATCCCGGACCATTACCTACAAGAGGAAATTAATACCTGAATCGAGTGCCAGCTTGTGGTCATGGTCACCTTTTTTCTTCCAAGTACTATTCCTACTTCTTCTACCAATATCCTACCAAGCCTCATCATCATTATAAACCTTGTACGTTCTCAGCAATCTCTTAGGCTTACTCCTATCTTCTAATGAAACATAACCCAGTTCCCGTGTTCTGCAGTAATTTGCACAAAAAAAATCTAGCTGCCCTCCTTTGAACCCCATCCTACTCTGGTATTTTATACCCAAATTTGACTCCCAGATGACAGCACCATATTCAAGCAATGGTCTGGCTCAAGTTCTGTAACCCAGTGCCTTCACCTCTCTGGTACATCCCTCGCCCTCTTTCCAAAAATTAAGGATTTTGACGCCTCTTCCAATCACACGCCCAATACGTCCTGTCCACTTGAGTTTACTGTCAGACGTTGTCAAGATATTTACATGTCATGACTTCAACAAATAATTCCTTCCCACCCTATAATCATAACAATCTTTAGTTTTTTTATATGTGTAGCTAATAAAGTGACCCTTCTTTTTATTTATTTTCTTTCCATGTTGACCTACCCAGCTAGATATTCTGTCCACGTCACCCGACAGCTGCTCACAGTCCTCTCCCGTCTTGATCCTATTGAATACCACTATGTCCCCTGCAAACCATTAACACAATCATTCATTAGAATAATAAATACTAATTGCTCAATACAATACCCTATGGTATTCCCATTTTCACTTCCACTGCTTTTAACACGGCTTTTCTTACACTCTACCCGGAAAGTGACATTTTCATCCATATTTATTGCGTATGTAATACATTAAAAAAAAAAAAAGAATACTGCACTTATAAACATTATTTCACTTTCCAAATCTTCCTTATAGTATGGTTTCAGAAAGCTATTCGTAGATAACTGCAAAATTACATATCGCATGACTGAACGATAGAACGTGTCAACAATTTTACCGCTTTTTGACGTCACACATGTAGTACATTTGGACACAAGATGTAAGCTATCCTGCAATTATTCGGCAAATATGGGCTACCAATTATCCTTGAAATGGTCAGCCGATTGTGAACTAACCATTCCGTTACTGGATGACGGCGTGTTATTTAAACTAAAACGGCCCATTTCTCATCTTTTCTGGCATATAACCGTCAAACAAATTGAGAGGAATTATGACAATGTCTGGAAATGTAAAACTCACTATTCTGGTCGAAATACTATTAAATTTAAACAACATTCAAAAAAAGTATGTTACATTCAGATAAGTTTCAGGTACATTTCACATGCTATTTTAGATTGTGTACAAAGAGCGGAAACTCGCGCTATACAACCATCTCCAAGCGGCGCAACAAACATACACACACACACACACAAACCGGCACCCTGCCATGCTACAATGGAGACCAGCCTCAAAGATTGCTACTTAAATATAACCACACTATGCTACCCCGTTTACTATAAAAACTGAAGTCTGCGGAAACCCAACAATATTACAAATCACGTTACAAACATTAATATAATTATTCAGGATACTTATAATTAATAAATGCACACAATTAATAATAATAGTAATTTAATAGTAACAAATGACCGGGGTTAGTTATAATATTACAAAGATCATTTTTATAGTATAACGAGGTCTTCAGTGATACTTGCTTCACTCACCATTCGTAAATATTTTGTAGTAACAGAATACGGAGCAAAAGAAATATCTCGTTTTGCATGCCACACGGCCATCTGAGCATATTAAAGACGAGGAAGTCCCGCAGACATATACAAACTAAAATATATACACAGTAATTCGGTAAATAACAAAACCAATAACGAAATTTGAAATGTAAACATATCAATGTCAGACTTGCTTCTAAATTATTTGATCGGACAGAATTTCAGCAGAGGTTTTCAAAATTAACCCACATTCTATGAAGAATCCAGAACAAAGCCTTTATCAGGAAAGAGAGTCTGGGATATGGAAATACAGTGAAGAGGTAATTTTAAAGAAAAGAGGTTATAAGAATGATTTTGTACCGAAAGCTTACCTGCCTGTTTGCTTACTAAATGTGATTTGCGAAATTCAAGAGCAGATCCTACGCAAAAAGCTACAAAAGTACCGGAATTAAAGAGATTGAGCCCCAGTCAGTTTGGATTTTGACGAAGGAGGTCATGAAACAGTCAATGGAAATAATCGATAGCAGAAAAAGTTTGCAGTTACGACATTTCGGAGCCATCCAAAATGTTTGCGCGGCTGAGAGAAATTGATTGTCCCAGGAGGTTATACTGCAACTCCAGGAACTACTGCTTTTGCTGAGATGTCACAACTTGTCCCACATGTTTTGGTTTGAGGTTGCCTATCCTGGGATGTAGGGATGGAACCAGTACAGATGACAACAGAATTATTGAGTATAACTGTTTTTTGTGATAGTCTTTTGTTGCTCGTTGAAGGAAATACAAGAAATTTAGAACATCTGCAATATAGTACTTAACTGCCATAGCTAGTGGTGCAACAATGGTAAGCTATGTATGTCTCTCAAGGGCAAGTTTTTCTAAATCCTACTCTAAAGTTAAACTTTAACTCAATTCGCAGATACTCAGTGGGCAGGTTCTTAAGCAATCAACTGAATGGATGTTAACAATAAAGTGCATATGGAGAAGACAATAACACCAGCAATTGCCGTCATGAATAAAATTGTTAGTATCGGCTAGCGAAAATTCATTGTACTTTTTTTTTTACTTATTGCTTTACGCCTCGTCGATGGCTTAGATCAGCGATTCTCAAAGTGTGGTACGCGAACCCCTAGGGGTTCGCGAGTTGATCATGGGGGGTTCGCGGCGAGATTTACGTAATGGTGGCAGACTGATTGTATCACGCGTGTGACATGCATCATTTAATACAATGCCTTCAAAGAAATATCGCTCCTTTCACTCGATGTGCCGAATAAGTATTAATAGATAATATGTAAATTTTTGAACGCCAAATATCTTTCAAGGTTAAAATTCTACATTATGCTATATATTTCCATTATTCGGCACCACTCACAATCGTGTTAGGTTTGGTAACAATAGGGGCGGAAAATAATGCCTTAAGAAAGGGCTACAATGGCTTGAAATTACGTAATAATTTGTGACTGACAAAAAGCGCGCGGCATTGTTTAGTATAGTTGTTTCTCAAGTCAGTGGTACTCCGCGCGCGCACTTATTTCGGCCGGCTGAAATAAAGTTGATAAGTAATTTTGATTAAAAAGTAAGTGAAAACATGAACCAGTGGTTAAAAACCGGATCAATACGCGGAAATGCCCAGATACTCAAAAGTTATCCAGTTCAGAAACATTGAAAACTTCGTTGAGTCAAATTGTGTCTACGTCTACTGAAACTTCAATTTGGAAAGAAAATACGCGGAAAACAAGTAAACCAGAAGAACACTTCATTCCATCGACAAAGAAAAGAAAATATGATGAAGATTATCTGAAAATTGGATTTGTGTGCAAAGAAGACACCCAGTACCCAGAGCCACCGTGTGTAATATGTTCAGAAGTTCTCGCAAATAGCTCGATGAAGCCATCATTGCTGCGAAGACATTTGGAGACAAAACATCAGCAGTACGTAAATAAATCTTTAGATTTTTTTGTTCGAAAAAAGAGGGAGTTGGAATCTTCAAAAAAAACTGTGACAAATACTGCAACTACCAACGCTGATTATTTACGTGCGTCTTTCCTAGTGGCATACAAAATTGCAAAGACCGGCAAGTCATACAATATTGCTGAGGAATTAATTTTGCCAGCTGCTAAAGATATGGTCAGTTGCGTGCTAGGAGACAAATTAGCAAAATTGCTGGATAAAATACCACTTTCAAATGACACAATCGCAAGGCGCATTCACGACCTGCCACTCAATATTGAAAATCAACTAGCAGAACGACTGCAAAATACTTATTTTGCAATTCAAGTTGACGAATCAACAGATATTACTGGACTGCCGAATGTACTTAGTTTTGTTAGATATGTACACAGAAACATTTCTGAAGAAGATTTTCTGTTATGCAAGAACTTGGAGACTACGACAAAAGGAGAAGATATTTTCAACGTAATCAATGATTTTTTTGAAGAACATGGCATAGACTGGAGAAGGTGTGTTGGTGTTTCGACTGATGGTGCCAAGGCCATGACAGGTAGGATATCTGGACTAATCACTAGAATTAAACATCTTGCTCCTGAAGCCAAAAGTATGCACTGTGCATTGCACAGAGTGACACTGGCGTGCAACAAAATGCCTGATTATTTAAAAACAGTATTGTCAGAGGTCGTAAAGTTAATAAATTACATAAAAGCACGTCCGCTCAACTTGAGACTTTTTGCATTATTATGTCGGGACATGGGCAGTGAACATGTTTCATTACTCTTACATTGTGAAGTGCGTTGGTTGTCAAGAGGCAGGATGTTAGCTAGGTTTTTTGAACTGCGTCATGAAGTCTATTTATTTGTGAAGGACAGTGACTTCAACCTCAAGTTAAGATTTGAAGATGAAACCTGGCTTATAAGGGTGTCATATCTAGCTGATATTTTCTCTTCTCTCAACGAAACGAAAGCTTCTATGCAAGGCTCCACGTGTAACATATTCATTGTGCAGGATAAAATACAAGCTCTCATAAGAAAAATTGAATTTTGGAAAACTTGCATGATATCAGGTGTTATTGAATGTTTTCCTCTTCTGCATGAATTTGTTTCGACCAACACCTTATCACTGGATGCCGAAGTAAAAGCTGAAATTATTGTACATTTGTCTCAGCTCTCTGATGAACTTAAAAGGTATTTTCCAGATATCGGTAATGCTGAAGACTGGGTTCGAAATCCATTTATGGTCACAACCAAAAGCATAAATTCTGGTTTGAGCATTAAGCAACATGAATCATTGCTTGAAATGTCCACAGATCGTACTCTTCATGCTGATTTTAAAAAGATGTCTTAAATTGATTTTTGGGCAGCAAGACAGGAAGAATATCCGGAGCTCTCACGTAAAGCAGTTAATTTCCTTTTACCCTTCGTGACAACTTACTTATGTGAGAGTGGGTTTTCACACCTGGTTATGATAAAAACGAAATACAGGAATCGATGAATGTCGAATATGGAATGAGACTGAGATTGAGTAAAACTGTTCCTGATATTGACTCAACATGCGACAAAAAACAAGCTCATCTATCACATTAACTGACAACAATCTTCTGTATAAGTGTATTACTTTTATGAAAATAAAAATTCTTATATTTTTAAAGCTTTTTTTAAAAAAAATTTTAGGGGGTTCGCCACTGTCTAGAAAATTTAAAAGGGGTTCGCGGAGCATAAAAGTTTGAGAACCGCTGGCTTAGATCATTAGAAGCGGGATGGGACTGGGGACAAGGAACGGGAAGGAATTCGGCCATGGCCTTTTTGAAGGAAGCATCCCGGCATTTGCCTGGGGTGATTTGGGGAAACCATGGAAAACCCAAATCTGGATGCCCGGACGGAGATTCGAAACTACGTCCTCCCGAATACGAGGCCAGAACGATAACCGTTCACCCACCATGCTCGATCCATTGTTCCAATCCAGGAAGTAATTAAACTACGATCCATTACTATACTCTTTAATGGGCTATTCAGCAAATGTTAGTGCAAAACATTTACCAAAAATAGAACCAAATGAACGAATCAGGTGTATCCAAAGAGGGATATTACTGAGGTTAACAGGAGCATCAAGAACGTCGTCAACAAATGCAACAATCATGACCATTGTTGTCTCGCCACTCGCTCGGCAGGGGGGAACAGTAAAAGGTAGCAGAGATTGTAAACTGCAAAGCAAAATCAGAGATCGACGTTCGGAACCTACTTTTGGCTGAATGGGATAACAGCAAAACGGGTAGTCGAACATGTGATACGTAGATGAGAGGTTAAGGATGAAGTACCTCCAACGTACTCAGAGAATATTAAATTGTATTACACGTCATGGACCACAAAATAGATTCCTACACAACTGGAATATTGTGCGAATATATTAATAAGTACTCCGGAGTACGTGGTATGGAATGCGAAATGACAGCCAATCTGAGAGCTCGCCAACAAAATCTACTACAAGGAAAGAGAATATCCAGCATAGTACGTGACGAAACGCAAGGAATGGGAAGGAATTTGGCCATGGCCTTTTGAAGGAAGCATCCCGGCATTTGCCTGGAGTGATTTGGGAAACCATGGAAAACCCAAATCTGGATGCCCGGAAGGGGATTCGAACCGCCGTCCTCCCGAATGCGAGGCCAGAACGCTAACCGTTACACCACCACTCTCGGTCCAATCATTGGAGAGACTCCAGTGGCCATCTCGGTCAACTCTTGATGGCCTGGGTGGCTTACTACGCGGCCAGTTCCGAAGGACTCCATCTTCTTAGCACAGTCCGTAATGCGACTCAAGGGAATTTAAGTGGACTATTTAATGTCGATTGTAACAGTAGTATTGTAATAGTAGTTTTTGTAGTAGTACCAATTGTTTTAATAATAGTAGTAACTGCAACGGTAAAAACAGTTCTAAGATGGGTATTTAATTGTTGAAGCATTCTTATAAATTTAATTATCATTGCTTCCTAAAGTTGTTACATTCAATAAATATGACATACGTATATTTTCGTATAAAATGATGGAAATAAGGACCCAGATTACGATCAAGGAGATGGGCTATAATGTACCTTCTTCATTAGAACGTCTTGCCTCTGTCCCAATGCAGGCGGTTACTATGGAAAATGTCTATTCCTCGATAGCAACGTCTGGGAATATGAACTGGAGTGGTCGTTAGAAGCGGGATGGGACTGAGGACAAGGAACGGGAAGGCATTCCTCCACGGCCTTTTGAAGGAAACATACCGGCATTCGCCTGGAGTGATTTGGGGAAACCTTGGAAAACCCAAATCTGCATGTCCGGACGGGTATTCGAACCGCCGTCCTCCCGAATGCGAGGCCAGAGCGTTAATCGCTCAACCACCACGCTCGTTTACTCTTCCGAAAGATACCAGAGAGGTCGCCGGACGATTCACCATAAACACTGTCGTACGCCCTCACTCCATACGCACTGAAGTTTGGAATTTAATCCAGGCAATTGGTGCACAATCTGATCGTTAGGAATTGTGCACCACCACCTCTTCTACCCCGCCGGTCAAGTCCTGATGAAAATTTCTTCCACCAACAGGATCCGAACCAGCCAAACCCGTGTCAGCGCCGGACACCATCACAGTGCCCTAACCAACTGAACAACAATGTACCGGCACATACGAAAATAAATTATAAGTAATGCCATAAGCATTTATTTTAAACTAATGCCTCGTCTTCCACTAATTAAAGCTATAAATAAGTTACAATTAGTTTAAATATTGTTACAGTTGTAATTCGGACAAAATATGTATCAGATAAACATATATTACAATTCTGATATTCATTAAAACGTTGCCATTGGAGTCCATCCAGTAAAATCGCGTTAGGGAGCGTCCATAAACTACGTCCGTCTAGGGAGGGGAGGGGCTGTAAAGCTACGCTGAGCTACGTGGGGGGGAGGGGGGTTTCCAAGCCAAGCCACGTAGCTTTTTATTAATATTATTTGTCACATTTAAAATAAGGTACAGAACACAAAACAGTATGTGAATATTTGTTTCTATCATTTAACTACCTCCGTATGTAGATTAAGATCGTCTGACAAGAGAAAACAGTACAAATATCTTCTGGAATCAACAGGGGAAAAATCTACGTGGTACATGGGGGGGGGGAGGAGGTAGAGCCAAAAGCCACGTAGGGCTACTTGGCGAGAGGGAGGTTCACAGGAGGCCAAAATGGAACTACGTGGTTTATAGACGCTCCCAATAGTGTCGTTGGATGTTCCATTGTTAATTGAAGGAAGCAGAGACTTGGATCAGCTATGATCGCTCAGATCCCTTGCTGTTGTCTGAATACCTCTGACATCACAGTTCAAAAAAAGTATTATATGTAATGAGTAACAGATGATGACATTAGTAGGATGTTATTTAGTGATTATATCTTGAAGAAGAGCAACGAAAGCGTAAAGGATTCTACGTAGTAGGTCCACATCAGAGAAGTCATATGGTGTCGGTGAAGCGCAAAACGCTTCAGTTCGGAATGAAATAATTAGGATTTCTAATAAATCTATTCGACAGTCTGTAAGCAGCGATGCGAGTTTTGATAAATTCGCTGGCAAGACAGCGGCAACAGGTCTCTGAGGGTTCACTCAGAAGTTTGTGAGTCTGTTCTTGTGCTTTCATTAGCCCATGTCCATGAAAGTACTTTTCAAGCTACAAAACAATACGGGATACTCAAACTGATTTGATTCTTTTATACGCTCTGGTATACTCCACCAGTTAATCCACAAAAGTATTAAATTTATTATACACATGGTGTTACTGTATACATTATTTTTGTTTGATATGAATAACTGTAGGACTTAACAAAAGATTATTAAACAATCCATGTTATTGGCATTTCATTAACTGTGTCTGTTCGTTAATCGCAGTTTGAGACCGAGGATTATTTTATTTTAATACAAACAGAAGTAATGTACACTGATTTTTAAAACTGCACAGTCATTCGTTCTAAATCAAATACAAACGAAGTTCCATTAAACATTTTCCTCTGCGAGAGTTCTGTTTGATTAGGCTTTAAGGCAAAAAATATTGGACATTCTCATATGAAGGCATATCGGATCCACTGAGATTTCGATATTAAGAATGTAAATGTATTTCATTTTTCACACAATCTATTCTCTATGTCAGTGACAACAATTAGTTTTTCTTACCAATTCACCAACCAAGTGGTTATCTTTGATTGTTGACGGTACTTGGACGTGTATACGCACGTCCCTTTCCACTTAGAGATCTTTTTTTTGCTGTCGTCAGTCTTCAGACTGGTTTGATGCAATCCTCCATCCCTTTCTATCCTGTGCTAACCTTTTCGTTTCTACATACCCCTTACAACCCACGTCCTCATATATCTGCGTCCAGGGGCGGATCCAGGGGGTGGGGGCTAGGGGGCTCAAGCCCCCCCCCCAAACGTACCTAGGTCCACCCCTGACATTGTAGTTTTGAGACCTTTTTTTTAGCTCTACGGATTTGAGGCCCGAGGAGGCTATAAATACTACCTTTTTCCCGATTCAAGCCCACCCCCCCAAAACCAAAATCCACTGAACGCAAGCCCTCTGAACCAAAATTCACTCAAGCCAAGCCCCCCCCCAAACCAAAGTCCGCTCAAGCCCCCCCCCCCAAAACAAAATCCTGGATCCGCCCCTGTCTGCGTCATATATTCTAATCTCTGTCTACCTCTACAGTTCTTACCTTCAATTGTTCCCTCCACTAACAAATTAACCAATCCAGCATGTCTCAAAATATGACCTACCAGCCTGTCTCTTCTTCCTGTAAGCTTCTTCCATAAACTTTTTTTCTCACCCATCATTTCCATAACTCGTTCATTTCTTACTTTGTCTGTCCACCTAATTTTTAGCATTCTTCTGTAGCACCACATTTCATTTTTTTTTTTTTTTTTTTTTTTTTTTTTTTTTTTTTTTTTTTGTAACAGTTTAACGTCCCTTTTTAACAACGTGGTCTTTACCACATTTCAAATGCTTCAAGTTTCTTTCTTTTCGGTATTCCTAAAGTCCATGTTTCGCTACCATAAAGTGCTGTGCTCCACACATAGAGTTTTAAAAAGTTCTTTCTAATTCCTAGATCAATATTTGAAACTAAAAGGTTTCTCTTTTTCATGAAGGTTCTTTTAGCTAGTGCTATTCTGCTTTTAACATCATTCCTGCTTCGGCCATCGGTTGTAATTTTGCTTCCCAAGTAACAGAATTCGCTTACTTCTCCTATTGCATCCGATCCTATTTTTATATTTAATATGCTACTATTGGTATCATTTCTGCTACATTTCATCACTTTTGTCTTACTTTGATTTATATTCAGTCCAAAATCTTCCTTCAGAATTTTGTTCATGCCATTCAATAACTTCTCAATATCATCAGCCCTCTCTGCTAACAAGACAATGTCATCAGCAAATCGTAGTATGCTGATTTTTTCTCCCTGAAAACTTATGCCGCATGGAAATTTTTATTTGACTTTCTTCATTGCTTCTTCTACATACAAGTTGAATATTAACGGGGATAGACTACAACCTTGTCTCACACCCTTTTTAACCGATGCATGTCTCTCGTGTTTCTCTACTTTTTTACAGCCACTTGATTCTTATATAGTTTATAGAGTATTCTTCTATCTCGATACTTTAGACCTGACTTCTTTAAAATTTTGAACATGTTGTCCCACCTAACATTATCAAAAGCTTTTTCTAAATCAACAAATGCCATAAAAGTATCTTTGTTTTTCTTGATCCGCCCTTCAAGTATTAATCTTAAAGACAGAATTGCGTCCCTTGTACCACGATTTTTCCTAAACCCAAACTGATCTTCACCTACTATCTTAGAGATCTTAGCAACCGCATATTGTTAGTTTCCTTTTTCCTCCCAAAGAATGTAAGGACGGACCAGCAATACAATTAGAGTCGTCTTCACAAAAGTCAGCAGCAGAAATAACAATTTCGTAAAGTTACGAACACAAGTGAGCTTGCACTCACATGGAACGTGTTGAATGATGTCTGCAGAGCGTGGGATGCTAGCCCCAGACTAAAACAAGACCAGCTTCAAGGCTAGAGCCGCCGTAAACACGATTTATAGCGGAAATCCTGGCATATTTTGTGTACAAACGTCATCCGAATGTCTTGCTTCACATAAAGCTGCCATTTGTAATCTCAAATTTAAACTTACATTCCGATATTTTTTGCTCCCCTGTTGAGCAGAACAGATTCTGTTATACCTGCTTAGCCTTGGCTGTCTTCCTAATAGCTGTACATATTGTGGTATAACTGCCTGTTTTAGTTGACTTACGTATGTGTATCCAACGTAAATAGACCACTCCTAGTGACCCGAATTCACTCCAAATGGAAAACTAAGTTGATCAGTTAAAATTAAGCAGCTCTTCATTAAAATATAAAAAAGAGGAAACAATATAAAACTATTCGATGTTAAAACATTGTTAAAGGGAAGCAGCTCTTTAAGACTGGGAAATCAGTTACTTGTTTTTGCTTCTCAGATCTGACGCTAATACCAAGTGCAGACTGATTAATTTTCGTAATCTTAATTCATGAACCTAATCTGGTGGGTGCATTGAAACAGCAAGCTTCTAGTCTGTTACTTATTTATCACTAACTACTGTTGTGAATTACGACTACAGTACTTATAAAACAACTAGAGACAGATAAAAAAATTTGCTACTCCCATTTACAGACAATTCCTCTTTTGTAACACAATTATGCAGTTACCCCAAGCCTCACTTACACATTATACTGTTTCATAAGTATTTCCACTAACTGCATTTACTGTAACAAGTAAAACTATTCCTAAAAAAACAATTCTTGCAAAAATAAGGCAATTGTCGTGATTGTTTAGTAACAAAGCGATATGAGATCTTGTTCTGAACCAAGCTTACACTGTACAGTGTATATTCACTTCATTTTCTGAAACAGAATGGTTTCTCGTAGTATTATGGATCGTTAATTTAAAATAAATAAATAAAATCTATAAAAGAACGCAGTTGTTAAACAACGTGCTCTAGGCAAACTTCAAATCCTACGACTACTCCTGAAGATGGCGACGGAGTTTTGTGTCGCTGAAATAGTGTATAAATAATAATATTACTCGGTTTGTTCCCCGAGAAAAATTCATAAAAAAAATCTACTATGCATGCCATGTTTTAGCAAATCAGAAGGGAAAAGTTCTATCTATATAAAGATATCACATGTCTTTCGGTTTAAACAAGTCTTAGAACCAATCATACATATTATGCCTTTCGTTTCAGTGACATTCATAATGACCAAATCAATAGGTATTTTTTTTTTTTTAAATGAACGATCCATGACACCTACAGAACTCATTCTGTTTCAGAAAGTGGAGTGAATACATAACGAAGAGAGTAGACTTGGCTAGGAACAGGATCTCATAACATTTTGTCACTAGACAACCAGGAGACGGCGGATTTTTACAAGAATTGTTTTTCTGGGATTTCATTTCTTATTGTAAGTTAACCGCTTATACTTGGTCAAATGTAACGGTTCCATTTAAAAATCCTTAAATAAGGACAATTCATAAATAAGGTGTTATCAATATACCTGTGTCCCATACTAATAACGCGCGTGCTCCTTGCAAACAATGAGTATTCGTCTTGGACGAGAAATACCAATTGCCGCAGATTCAACTGCCACCATAAGTAAATTCCAAATAAGTTCCAAACCAAGAGCAGGAACAAAATAAACTTTAATGTATTAGTTGTGCTTGATAATCTTTATAAACAGCAGAATCATAGCGTCATCCAAAGCAATTAATCTGCAAATAGTTTCACTTTTATGGCTTCCATTCAATTAATACAGGGATGAAACCGAATATGTGAACTGAATAACCTGTTTCTAGGACCATGGGAGGAACAGAGGAATTATGTTGATGGATTGCCGTTGTCGGTTAAAGACTTTGAATTTCACGAACTTCCAAAAAAAAGTAGCGAAGTAAAATTTAACATATTTGTTTTAGTAAACTCCGTCTGTAATGAAAATCTGAGGCATGTAAAGATATTACGGTAGAAGGAGATTTCACGCTTGGGGACAGATAAGGGGAAAACACATGATAATTGGCCAAGTTTGGGTTTTCTTATGATTGTAGAGAAAAACTGTACGTATATAAGAAATTTCAGCTCTCTACTACCTCGGGAAGTACTGTAGAATTTTGATAATCCTCAGTGAGCGAGTGTCTGACAAAATCGGTGTAGCACATAACCTACATAAATTCCAAAGTAAGAGCAGGAACAAAACAAAATTTAATGTAGCGTCACTCAGACCTAAGATATGAAGGTACAAAAATGACTCAAACCATTTCGACTTGAATCGCTTTGACTCGACTTGGCGGGCGCACTGCCGTACTTCTGCAATAGCTTATCATCCTATACAGCGTTCATGAGATGGGAAAGACTATTGTTCTCTTCCAACCAAACGTCATTTTTATACTTCATGTCATGCATCCAGTTCGCACGAACGGAGCTCTGGTGAACGAAAGACTCCCACTATAAGGAGTCATCCAACGACCCCCTAATAAGAGGACTTCTTTCGAGCAACCATCCTGTTCTTGGAGATGGAAACGATTCCTAAATGCAGATGAATCAGGCTTCATCAACGCTATGAGGATGCAGAAAGAAAGGGAAACGAATTCATTAAAGGCCGAAAGAATGTTACGAGTCTTAAATGTAATTTATGGCGGTTTATTTGGAGGAGAAATATTCTGGAGGTAAAATAGTACCAGACAGTACCAGACTATTCAGAAATAAATCTGTTTGAAATCTTCGTCGCCGTCGTCAAAAGCACTGCAGCATCGTATCGGATCCAGTTCTCGTAAAAAGATCAAACAGGGTTAAAATTTCAAGGGAGTTTTCCTCATTTGTTGCTAACACTCCTAAGGGAATATGTCACATTTAATACAACTTCTAAACATTGTCAATCAGCACGTAAAATTAGGCAACTTTCCACGTACTTCCCAACGTTCAACGAAGTACTTCTTTCGCAGACTTATTTCTGTGGTATAATAAATGACTTCAAAAATAAAATGCAACTATAACTTCCAACGTTCGTTTTATCGCCACACTTTGTTAGATACAGCAGTAGACGTGACGGGTTTTTTATCATGGGCAGACATCTTTTTCAAATATGTATATGCTAAACGGTACAAACCGCCATGTTACAAAGAAACAACTGAATGAGAAACGCCAAAATTCCGTTTCCAATCACATATCTGTCGAAATAACAATAAATGTTTCCCGGCTTGTTGTAGCTAGAATATGTCTTACATTGGGGCTACGGGATAATTTTGATCCGGTACTGACATACACGAACATTAGTCCACAAAAACAGTGTCAAGTATATTTCCATCTACTGTTTAGGATGCTTACTCCCCGGAGGTAACTTCCGAATTTTTAGTAATTTGGACCAAAGTTGCCCTCCATAGCTAAGGTATACCGTTTACACTTTATAGTATACCACCGGAACTTGAAGTAAAACTACACTCTAGTGAGTCAGCTGTAGATCAAACAAGATAACTCGCATCTGACAAAGACGGTAGAGCTTGACGTTGAAAATATATATTTTACAACCTTCCGTAGCATCTCTGTAAAGGTATGTATGATAAGAATTATATTTTTTTTTATTTTTTGTTAAAAAATAATTACCGTATTCATCTATATTGTGTCTTGAAACGAAGATGAATAACTAAAGAATCCTGAGATCCTGTGATACAATCAGAAGTTTTATTTCCACCATCCACTAAGCCAATACACACAACCAGGCATTGGGCATAAAATGCATGGCGTCAATGCGGTCATTAAACCAAAGCTCCAAATACGACCACGCCCATGTCACTGGCTGGTGGACCCTCTGCTACATCCTTGCTGTGCCGACAATGTTGCAGCTAGCCGGCGAATTCAAATCTGCTTTTGCAACACAGCAGTAAAGATTTCCTCTTTGAGGGTTGGGTTTCCCTTTAGGAGTAAGCACCAAGTTACGAGGGTGGGGAGAGGGGGAGCAGAGGCTGCAGAACAGCTCTAATGGTTACATGTATTTCAATAAATTCCCACTAAAGAAAAGTTAAGCCACTGAAGTCTTCTATCTTTATAAAATTCAACGCGAATAATGTAATATTTTCCCACTTTCTATAGCAGCCATCAAGGTTTTTTAAGTTACCAATTTAAGTCGGACCACACTTGACCGATAATGGTCCGCACCGTCACCGCAAAGACACTTGGCGCTCACTCGATTGCAGTTGGTTCAAACGAGACAGAATGTCATCCGACAGTCGGCCAAGATCCCACCATCTATAGTTTGGTTTACTTTTTGACGGTGTGGTACGGTGTTGAGCTAGTGGATGTGGTGAAGCGTATAGAACGAGTTGGAAAATTTTCGGTTCTTTACGATCAAATGTTGTTTCGTGTTATTGGTTTCCCTAAAAAAAAGTGTCTTTTCTTTTCAACCTCACTTCCAAGTTCATTAGATGGTCATAAACTATTGATCGTGTCATTCTAAAACATTCGGAAAAATTTTGTTTCATCATCCATCATATCTTATGGGTAAGGTTGCTACCCATTTTTTAAAAAAAAAGAAAATGCATTTTGTGTTTTGCGATAGCAAAAATAAACAACACTACATAGAAAAATAAGTATACTTTATTATATTTTTATTTGGTCTGATGACTCGGATGGTGACCGCGTGCGGCTGGGATACGGAAGATCACCGGTTAAAGTACCGGTCTCAGCTGCAATATCTACAAGTTTTAAAATAGATCTTCAACTCTGGCAAAGCTTTAATTTGTTAAGATGCTACGACGCTCTGTGATTGGGATTCCACGTTAAGCTGTAGGTCTCCTTTTCCTTGTAGGATTACCAGAGTAAGTTAGGTGGGGCTACGATAGAGGTACACTGCGCTGCCGGTAAGAAACTCTGTGACCACTATACAGCATTTTTCCGCTCTATATTTAAATTAAAATATTTAATGATCTCATTCATTACTAACAAAAAATATCGAGTTAATTGAAAGTAGCACCAAACAAAACAAACACGTCAAGTGTGAAGTGAGTAAAGTTTGACATTTCATTGTGATTGCGTTCAGAAACGCGAAAATCTTTCAATCTACTACAGAGTATCAAAGACTTTTAATGATCGTTTGTTAGGGCCGCATTGAGATACTATTTTTTTACGTAAAAGATCAACCAGTGAGTTGATAACGTGTGTCAGGTAAAAAAGTATTTTAATGTACTTTATTATTTTCGTGGATTATAAAGTCTTACCAAAAATACTCTATAACAGAGTTCGGGAGATAACCCTAACTTTGACCCCAACTCACTTTCACGAAAATTTCTGAACACTCAACACGCAGGAAAAAAAAAAAAAAAAAAAAAAAAAAAAAAAAAAAAAAAAAAAAAAAAAAAAAAACACACACACACACATGAAACCGTTAAAGGAGACTGAAGACTGACTAGGAAGTCATCCGTCACTGCAGATGTGTGGTTACGAGGTAGGCGATCCGTCCCTCGGCCGACTGTCGGCGAGGACCAGTATAGGTGAAGCGGCCCGACCTTCATCAGTCTAGTACATCACTGACATTCTCTAAATATGTTCCAGGGTAAGGTAAGCCTGAAGTGTCACCATCATTCTGAAAACATGTAAGACATGTTTTATTTGTTTTGTATTAGTCGTATTAATATATCTGTGAAAAGCGATTCTGAGGAAGGATTTGGAGACTGTCCCACAATGTGCCTAGGTTTTAGTGGGTAAACCCCCTGACGACCATAATCAGAACAGTCGGTACCGTCAAAGCGGGGTTTGAAGTTTTAGGAAACCATTGATGTCCAACATGACATGTTTTTATCGCCGTTAGTCATACTGAAGAATCAGTACGTAATATATGGTCCAATTGATATCTAATATGATTACAATGTTCTTCTGATTAGTATCAGTACTATGACTCCCAGCTCCTATTTTGTCAGTGACGTTCTAAGAGCAGCGTGAGTATTATTGCTTAGCTGGTTATATTAGTTGTTTTTGTTGTATCACTAGATTTCTAGATTTATCAACCTTTACTGAGATATGAGTAATTACGAACATTTCTCGATGAACTATGGAAACAGATGAATTATGCTTTGATTTCTATTCCTCAGAAAGCCGTAAAATCGTTGTCTGATTTATTCTCTATGCAAGTACTGCAATTATGGGAACATGGAAAAAATGGGGTACTTGAAAGTTTTGACAAAAAGTCAGTTGTTTTAGAAGAAACTGGAAAAATCTGCTGCAGGATTCCTCAGACACAACTATTGAAGAATAACAAAAAATTTAAGTATTTACTTATATAACAATCCCAATCCCTTTGTCACCTTGTCTTTTTTCTGAGAACTTTTGGTCTTCTCAACGTCATTAGAGGGGTGAGGGATTTGGAGACAAGGAACTGGGAGGAATTCGACCATAGTTTTTTGAAAGAACCATTCCAGTATTCGCCTAGATTGATTTCGTGAAACCATGGGAAAACCATACTTGGATGGCCGGCACTGAAATCGAACACGCGTCCTCCCAAATGACAGCCTGCACTGACTGCTCCATGGTTCCCCCAAATCACTCCAGGCGAATGCCGGGATAGTTCCATTAAAAAGGTTACGGACAAATTCCTTCCCATTCCTGGCCCTCAGTCTTTATCCACCTCTAATGACCTTGGCATCGACAAGGCGTAAAGCCATAAGCTCACCTTGCCTGTCTTGTTCTATCCCAGCGGCAACAGGTGATACCGTAACAAGCAATAGGGGGTATATTTTCTGCTTCCTAGTCATCCTCACAAAGTGAACAAATATGAACAGGCTCATCATGATCGCATACCCCAGCACCTCCACAATGTGATGATTTTCACATGCTTCACACACGATCTATCCTTCTATTTCACACCTTGGTCGGTGTATTTCTGTCCTTAAAGCCATACCCCAGTTTATTGCCTGGTAAGATCTTTAAAATCTAAATAAGACTGGAGAAACAAAAAAAACTGTATACATTCTGGACCCATGTGCAGGGGCAGCACTAGGATTCTCGGGCTCATGGGCCCATGGTAAGCGTTTTTGAACATCCCCGCCCTTTTTTTGGCGAAATTTTTTACTTTAAACTTTGGTTTTTTGTATAAAGTCAGAAAATTTTAATACAAAAATAGTCAAAATCATAGATGCAGATTTTAAAATTTGTGCTTTTGCCCCGCCAACTCTGGCCCTGCATGTGTGGATTGTTGAATATTCATGTTTCTTTGAAGATATTCAGTGAAATATAAAAATTTTAATGTCTGCAGTAAATACAGTTTTAAATTTATTGAACATTATGGTTTATATACTAAGCACACAGTCCAAATTTCTGGTAACATTTACATTGACATAGATATCATACAAAGCATAAAATGTTATATGCCATCCAAATGAGTTTTCCTCTTTATGACTCCAATGATTCTTTAGCGTTCGGGTTGTTTGAAGAATATTAAACTGTCCTATATGACCCGCAAAAGGTCGCCTTGTAAGTACGCTTGAACGCTTGTGTGCTTCAGAATCCATGTGAAAATGTAGGTACCCTTCAGCCACTAACAAATTCAAAACCACGTCCAGCCATCCAGAATTCATTTTCCGATGGTTTCCTAAAATCAGTCAAGATGAATGCTGGGGTGGTTCCTTCTCTTTCCTTGCCCACAATTCTCTCCCACCTCTAATGATCTCGACATCAACAAGGCGTATAGCCCGAATATGAATATTAAAAAAGAAGAGGCAGTCAAACTACCCTTCGATGTCTCCAAGCCTAATGCAACTGTAACTTGTAAAGATCTTTCCAATTAACTATGTTTAGAAATTTGTGCAACACCTTATATCCCTTTCTTTGAGTCTTTCATCCTTCATGGGCATCAAGAGATTTTTCAACAGTGGTGGTCAGAAAAGGGACTTAAAGATTCTGCAGGAATTAATGAGACGTTGCTACCTATTCCAGATGTTTAAGAGTTTTACACTAGTGTTTTAGTGAAAGGTATCATCAGCCAATTAAAACATAATATGATGCAGCCTCATAGAGTTATGAGTGAGAAAGAACTTGAAAAGTCCTCTCCAGGTAGAATGGTCTTGGGTGAACCTCTGCCAGCTAACTCCAGGTACCCTGCATATGATTTGTACCATTGGTCTGATGGCCTTCCTCTTCGTCTCTGATGATATCTTGGACTCCACTCCAACACTGTTTTTGTCCATATTTTATCTTTCCTCCAAGCAACATGGACAACCCAAAACCACCTGTAAGTATTCGCATATAAATTCAATGACTCTCAACCTATGGTTTGTTAAGATGGGATGGGTGGTCCATAAGGAGAACATTTAATTAATTGTAATTAAATTAAAGATATCATTTCTTTTGCATAGTTTACTATCTTTCTTCATTGGTTCACAACATCATTAGTTCTTTAATAAATATTAAGTATATTTTCAATATATAATTCACTTTTATTAGTTCACTTCTAATTTCAGAAGTGTTTTTTGTATGAACTCCAAACAAGCTTTTATACTTATTCTGTTATAATGGTACAATACAATATGCCTCAAATATTAATGATATAGACATAGCTAAAAAATGGGCCTACATATGTTAGTGGTCCATAGAATTATTTTTGCCATTTCATTGATCCTTGGGTTGAAAAGGATTGAGAAACACTGGTGTATATGATAAAGAAAACTACATGAAATCATGATCATAAAAAGGCAGAAAATATATATTGGATTTTTATGCTTCTATTTCTTTCTTGGCATGTGATTTATAAAAGTTGATATATGCATAGTTCAGGGTATGACAGAGGCATTTTCAGTGAAGTATTCTGTCCTGGCTGTCATCTCTGTACTTTGTGGAATATACAAAATACTGAGAAGTGGCCAGCTAGCTTCCCAGACTAGATTCTAATTCATCATGCATGTGACACTCTTAGCCAATAGGTTGCAGTTCAAACACCACCCACCACCACCGACCACTGCTGACCTACTGCTTGTCTAGCAATTTGATTCATTACCACATGCCATGCTGGATGGCCTGATCCACAGTATGAGAAGTCATTGTGCGTCCTGTAGTAGCATGTGAGGTCATCACATCCTGTATTGATGTTCTGTGTGCACAGCGGAGGGACACCACAAACGGTCAGTGCCACCCACTGTCCATATATGGTTTTCCAGTATACCTTGTATCAGTAACATTGTGTCACGAGTCAAATTGTTGCCAGGACCTCTTCAGTGCACACATTATCACCATGCCCCAAGTTTTTCTGAGGACCTTAAAGATCCTGTAACTAATGGACACAAGCCTATATCAAAAGCAGAGGAATTAGACTATTTATTAAAACAGAGTACAAATGAGAAGATAGCAAGGACATATAAAGACAGAGCTACTGAAATATGGTGGAATATTATTTTACTTAGATTACTCATAGTACAATTCTGACCTTTGGCAACCTTTGATTTTTCTTTGTACAACATAAATCAGTGGTTCCCAACAGGGGCGGTAATGTCCACCGGTGGGCACTGAAGTGATCGTGGGTGGTTTTACTGGTCCAAGGCAAATCTAGGGGCTGCTGAGGACCAATCACCAACCCCTTGCCTACCAGTATTATTTCTGTCTTTAAAGGCTTCATCAAAGAAGTTTTTAATTGCATTACCATTATATTATGTAGCCAAAAGAGGATTTAGTGTAATCAGAAATTTATTGTATTAGAAAAGAAACAGATTTTCAATAGTAGAACACAGCAATTTGAGATTACTGATGACAAATAAGGCACAAAATATTGAAAAATTAGTCTCCTTACACCAAGCTCAGCCCTCTAATTAATAAAGAAAATTTCATAATATGTATTTGTTAATCAAACTGTGAACGATACACCAATTTTATTCATATCTTTTAATATAGTACACTTCACCTAAAAAAAAAAAAAAAAAAAAAAAAAAGTAGCTCAGTCTGTTACATTATTTATTAAAAGATGTTCATGTAATGTTTGTTTTGTTTTTTTTTTTTTTTTTTTGGAAAGGTGGCAGTGAGCAATTTTTTGTTCAGAAAGGTGGGGGGTGAGTAATTTTTATTTAAAAAATGGGGCAGTAGGCCACAAAATGTTGGAAACTTATCATGTAAATATTTCCATAAGAAATGGGAAGGAATTCAGTCATACACTTTTGAAGCATTTGCATGGAGTGATTGGGGAAACCTTGGAAAACCCAAATCTGAATGGCTGAATGAGCATTCGAACCTGCATCCTCCCAAATACAAAGCCAGAATGTTACTGCTCATCTCCAATACAAATTCTAGAAAAGATGTTCTAAGGCATAAAAAAATTATCAGATTCATAACAAGCTTTAAATAAGATGGATGGGAGCTCCAGATGTATATTTTTGTGGGTTTATTTTCCTAAGGAAGAAAAGAACAGTAAAAAATTGTCAACAGCTTTTTTAATTAAAAAGCAATCTGTCAAAGTCTTAGAGATGTTTTACAAACTCTGGAAGGGTGTTAAGCTCACTTGGTGACCAGACAGATCTAGATATCTTTAAATGTTTACAAGTCATTAAAAAAAACTATTCCAAGTGGTTTTACAGGCTCCTTGGAATTTCTAATCTCTTCTTTACATAAAATCAAATCCCTAATGACAAACTTGAATATCATTCTTAAGCAGCCATTGAATATTGTCTTCACACCAGTCTGAACAGGGCGGCTTGTCTATTTGGATAAATGGTAGCTGACATTATCCATCACAATAACACACATTATTCCAGCAAGCAAAACATACCTAAAAACTAGCTCATAAAAACCTCTCCATTTATGTAGAGTACAGATATAAGAGAGTCTCAATCACAAGTTTGAGATATAACTTTGTAGCCATTCTCCTACAACAGTTGCTACATTGCAACAGTTGCATTTTAGGTATGCGAAAAAAAAAAATTAAAAAGGTATGTCTTCCCTAAAACTGTCAGAGAATTATTTGAAGAAGGTTGCATAAAATTCAGAGACCAATCAATCTAAAATCACCATTCAATTCAATAGTTGTATTTACTGATTCTCTCAAAGTAATACATGAATATTCTCTTCCCTCTGCACATTCCAATCTAGAAGTGAAGTACACTTCCTTGGTATATAGCTCCCAGATTTGTCAAGTAAACTGTCCTATGTGCCATTTTGTCAATTTCCGGGACCTGTAAAACACAAGGAACTGTATCCAAGGTAAACCCAGATACATTTCAACATGGCTGGGCTATTCCAGGAAAATTGTGTTTGTTTAGTATTTTTTACTGCTGTCACCCAAATTTAGATACTTGATTAGTATATTTTATCTTTCCTATCCATATTACCATCACCTTGTGGCATTTTTTCCTGCTCCATTGTGTCTCATATAAAAAGTATATAGACCCAGACCTGCCAGTTATTGTCTACATCATAAAATCTATGTGTGATGAGTCATAATCATTCCCCCTACTTCTATTTCTTAATCTCACTTTTTTCTTTTGTTTTAGTGATATTTTGAAGGTACCATCCCAGTATTGTCCTGGACAGATTTTGAGAAATGGTGTAAAATGAAAATCTGGATGGGTGATGGATCAGGCCTGGCATTAAGGAGGATGCCAAGCCTGATCACTTCTTTCTTTTGCCATATTATAGAATGAAGGTAACCAATGATCCTGGTATGTGGATTGGGGATGATCATTTGTTACATGTTACAGACAGCACTTTAGTTCAGATATTTCTTTCTTTTTTTTTTTTCCTTATGACTTTGTGCCGCATTGACTTCAAGTTCATTAGAGCTGAGAGATGACTTGGCACATGAAATGGGATGGAATTTGACCACAGCCTTTTGCAAAAACCATACCAGCATTTGGTTGAAACCACAGAAAACTGAAAACAAGATAGCTGGTCAGGAATTTGTACTTGCATCCTCCAAATGCTAGCATTACTGCTCACACATCAGGCTCAGTAATTCAGATATCTTTAAATGTGTGATTCATTTAGGGATTTTTTTTTTTTTCACTATAGAAACAGCACATCAGGGCTTCAACTCTCCTGATTCACTACAATGTTTTCCTCCACAAGGCAATAAAAAAAAATTAAAAAATTTATGCAAATAATAAAAAAAACAATGGTTTATCACACTAATAAACCAAACATTTTTTCCATGTTCTTTCCAGGAGCCTATTCACAGCATGAAATCTTGTGACATATATTTACTAATAGGCAATATGATCATAAACTGTAGTGTAATGTACCTATTATGACGAATTGGAATATGAAATAATTCTGAAAGACAGTATAGACCAGGGCAAGTATAGAGAGGTAACAGCTGATGGCTGTGCCAGCAACAATCACAGAACATAACAGAAACACAACATTTCATGTGATCCCTTAATCAAACTATGCACATTGAGATATTGGGGGGGGGGGGGGAGTATAAAGGGAGGAAATGGGATGCTAAATATCTCATCTATGGGCAATATCAACGTACCAACCTAGGGGAAGATGAAAGCAGTGTAAGCTTTGTTTCAAATGTGTTCTATGGTATACTAAAACATAGTTTTTGAAGCAAGGTGGGTAGTGAGGAAAATGCCAACATCTTCCTAGATAACGCCAGAAAACTCCATCGAAAGTCATAATGAGTGTGAGGAGTACAGTAAGAATGAGGGTGAAGCCATGCATAGTGTATAACAACACTAACACTACAACATATAACATACAACAGGCATATAAGGGTGATATGTTAAACATAAATGGAACAAACATTACGATCTGTTCTGGTACTAGCTTATGGATGAGCGTAGGTCAGCTGACAGGCTACATTTACATATGGCACAAATTCAGACCACGTATTTCCATTCGTATCACAAAATGCATTAGCATTTGTATGAGGCCTTCATTGACTTTTATGAGCATGAACCTGTTGTTTACATCATTATATGCAAGTATCAAACCCTGTTGTGGGATTTGCAAGAGATTTGTACCAAAAAAAAAAAATATCCTGATATGAGATCTGACAAGAGTATCCAATTGCTAACGTAGCTGTGGATCAACTAGCATGTCCTCCAAGTAGCAATTCTATGATAGGAGAAATTAATATAGTGGTATGGTTGTACAGGTAATAGGTTGCTACAGTCTGTAACACGTGGTGTCATTTATAAAGTGCGTGTACCATAGAGATGGGTGCAGTCTTGATACATCCCCTGTCTATGATATTGTTATTCACCATTTCATATTGCAAATCCTTGGTTTTTCCATGTTGCATTAATTATTATTGTATCTATAAATAGTGTGTAATGTTTTTAACTGAATCATTGAAATCTGTAGAAATATATAGTTACACAAATGATATTTTATCAAAGTGAAATGTATAAAATTGGTTTGAAATGTGTCAGTGCCCATTATTGTGTTTAAATATTCTAATTTTCACATTTTATCCCATAAAACCCGTGGATGGAGAAATGGTTATAGTAATCATTTTAAAGTATCTTTACTGTTTTTAAGTCTCTAAAAATGTTGGCAGGAAGTTAATGGCTAAAGAATATAAGTTAAAATTATTTTGTTTACTTATTTCATGGTTTTGTCACAAATAAATGGGCAAGTGTGAGTCGAGGCTTGGGCAGTTATGTCCCATACTTGTAATTACCTTCATGGATATCTTGTATGCGGTAGGTCAGAAGGTAGTCACTTGGTACAAAATCAATGTTTGACACATTTTCAGATTAGGCAATGGACTCTGCACAATGGCATCCAGTGCCGCGCTATGCTGTTGCTTGAACTTCTAGTGTGATACTTACCAATTAACTTTATTATAGCTAAATTTAAATGGGATGAGCTCTCAATTAATAACACTTTGTCAGGCGCAAAGGTTTATGGGGGGTTAACACTTTAACCTGAACTGTGAATAGCTAAGTTCATGACCATGTGTAGCCTTCTGGGACCTATAATATTTAAGAAATCGGCTGCCACACATTTGTATTAAACCCCAAATGTGAAGGGTAATTGAAATAAAGTCACTTGACACAGTTTCAGAGTAACACAATTCTTATATTCTTGGAAAAGTTCACTCGTACATTGTCGGTACCAGATACATCGATAAAGTCTCGAACAATAGTTTCATTGAAGATTACAGGTTAAGCACAATCATACGAGAAGACAAACTCAACTTTAGTGAGTACTCTACTACGGCCTGTTGGAATTTGCCGAAACCGCTACCACATGGAGCAATTCGCTCTGCTAACTAGTGCGGAGTTGCACGATCACTTTCCATTGAAAGAATTAGATAAATCATGGTGGCTGCATGGCCTTTTATGAGCTTGCCATGGCCTATGACGTCAGTAACTTTTTCTTTAATAAATATCTCCTAAAGAACAAAATAGTTGCAATTTTTACAATGCCTTCTTATGATCATGTTCTATCTGTTTTAATTTAATTTAGCATTCAAAAAAGTTTCTATAGGTTTAAAAGTGAAGTCTATCATGTGACCAACTTGGCGGACTTTCTCGAACTCCAACAACAATTAGTGACAACCTATCTTTAAAAACTTAATTATCTGACAAATGCTTAAACTTTTTACCTAAACCATTATATATTCGTAACCATCTCAATGTATACTATCTACTGATATAAATTTAAAATCTATATTCCTTTTAGTTAAAAAATTCATTTTTTTCTCTTAATTAAAACTGCTAATTAAACTTTGCCAAATTATTGAATTTTACTATAAAAATACTTGGGACAATGCTGACTATAGCCGGTAATAAAATTTCTGCTGTAGCTTTACTCAATTCAAAGATATTTCAAATCTTAGATTTTTACTTTTCTAATCGCATGTTTCAAAATGTGAACAAACTGAATTATCTCTTAAAATAAATTTTTCCTGATATAATGAATATACTTTAAAATGATTCTAATGATGAGTTTTCACTGTGGAATTGAATACAGGGAAATTCCTTCAAGTTGACAATTACTCTTCTCGAAATTTCTAAGTCCAGCATAAGTGTCTTCACAACTGCGCTATAGAATATTTTACTACGGGGATGGCTAGTGGGAATGCTTTTGGTGAACTAAAGGGTGCCTTACAATTTTTAAATAAAACAGTATCAATATAAGGCAAACTAAACTCAAGAAAGCGTGAAACTTGGAAAATATATTACATGTAAGTATTTTTAGTATTTATCATTCAACTAAAGGTTATGATTTATAACAGGAACAAATTATATATCCCTAGGTAGGATTTTGAGATAGACTAGTAACAAAAATGATCCAAAATCAAAAACTTTGACAGCTGCTCATGTCTTGATTTAAAGTTTGAAAAATTTGACAGCCTTTAACCCTTTGACTGCTGTAGACGCGTTAACGCGCGTGGCTACTACTGCGCCCAGGTGCTCCAGACGTGTATACACGCGCCGCCTTGCCGCTCTGTCTCTGCTCCAGACGTGTATACACGCGCCGCCTCGCCGCCCTGTCTGTACTCCAGACGTGTTAACACGCTAGCCTCTTAGCGGCCTGGCTATGAAGCCATATTTCCACCCAGGGTGGTTAGTTGTTTTCCTCATTCGGCCCTTGAGCATTGGCAGCTGCGATCTAATTTGTGTTGCTCTTTTCCTTTTAGTTTTCGCTGAGAAAATGGCATACAGTCATTATTTTTTTTAACTGCTTAACGTCTCTTAACAGCGAGGTTTTTAGAGATGTTAAAGAATGGGGGGCAAGGAATGGTAAGGAATTCGGCTATGGCCTTTTGAAGGAAGCATCCCGGTATTCACCTGGAGTGATTTGGGGAAACCATAGAAAACCCAAATCTGGATGCCTAGACGGGGATTTGAACCATCGTCCTCCCGAATACGCCGTCGTGTTTGTACCGCGGAAGAAATCATGGA
>CM061921.1:289872792-289940085 GCA_031002005.1 Vandiemenella viatica | reverse complement strand
ACTTGGAAAATATATTACATGTAAGTATTTTAGTATTTATCATTCAACTAAAGGTTATGATTTATAACAGGAACAAATTATATATCCCTAGGTAGGATTTTGAGATAGACTAGTAACAAAAATGATCCAAAATCAAAAACTTTGACAGCTGCTCATGTCTTGATTTAAAGTTTGAAAAATTTGACAGCCTTTAACCCTTTGACTGCTGTAGACGCGTTAACGCGCGTGGCTACTACTGCGCCCAGGTGCTCCAGACGTGTATACACGCGCCGCCTTGCCGCTCTGTCTCTGCTCCAGACGTGTATACACGCGCCGCCTCGCCGCCCTGTCTGTACTCCAGACGTGTTAACACGCTAGCCTCTTAGCGGCCTGGCTATGAAGCCATATTTCCACCCAGGGTGGTTAGTTGTTTCCTCATTCGGCCCTTGAGCATTGGCAGCTGCGATCTAATTTGTGTTGCTCTTTTCCTTTTAGTTTTCGCTGAGAAAATGGCATACAGTCATTATTTTTTTTAACTGCTTAACGTCTCTTAACAGCGAGGTTTTTAGAGATGTTAAAGAATGGGGGGCAAGGAATGGTAAGGAATTCGGCTATGGCCTTTTGAAGGAAGCATCCCGGTATTCACCTGGAGTGATTTGGGGAAACCATAGAAAACCCAAATCTGGATGCCTAGACGGGGATTTGAACCATCGTCCTCCCGAATACGCCGTCGTGTTTGTACCGCGGAAGAAATCATGGAGATTATTACTAGAAGCGACAGTGAATATAATCACTTTAATATGGATGACAGTGATAACCCTTCGACAGGATCTCGATGTAATTTTCCTAAGCTGTGTACATCAGCTAGTGGAAAATGACCATTTTTCAGAGTTTGAAGCTACAGATTGTTCGAGCGAAATGTGTGGAAAAAGGGAATGCTTTAGTGACGTGTTTGACAGCATGTGCTTGTCGATTAAGCTGCAGGACACAAGTGTGGATTACGTTAACATTCCAGCAGTTTGTCATTTTTCCTGATATTTCTAACGGAATATCATATGATATCTAATGCTGATGAGACCAACAGATACGCGAGAATCAATTCACACTATATTTTCACTATGAAGTGGTTTAAAAAACTTTAGATGTTATATTAACTGTATTTATTTTGTATCTGCGGTTTCAAATCGCAGAGCGACAGCAGAAGAACTCCACACACAACGCTCCAGATGTATTCAGCACACAGCGGTCCGGTCTAATGCGGCATTCCAGCGCAGGTAAACAGCTTATGCGTAAACAAAGCCGCTCTCAGCGAGGGCTCGGCCGGCCCGAACCGTAGCAGTTAAAGGGTTAAATATCTATACCTAACACAATAAGGAAGAAAAAAATATTTTTGACCCTTTTGATTTCTGTGAAAACACCCACAGAAATAATTTTACAAACTATTAAATACAATATTTGGTTTTTGGTCAATGAAAGACATAACATGTGCAAAATGAAGTCTGTAACTTATTCAATTTAAGTGCTTGAGGCCTTTGATGGGTAAAACGCCATGGGCCCCCAGCCAAAGGGTCCCACCCCTTTAAACAGTTTGTGCCTATTGTCAAGCTCAGAGCTCCCATCGGATATCCAATGAATCTGTCACGGGACTCACCAGTATAGTTACACTACTGCCTTTGACAGAAGGGCAAGAATACAGACAGACAGGTGGACAGTGACATCGAACCCTGAAAATGGACACACATTAATCACCCTCTGGATGGTAAGCCTGAGTTATAAAATGTTTCTGTTTGTTCTTCTAGGGTACATATGCCATGCTATTCACCAACATGATAGCAAATGTTACAATTCACTACTGTGATGACACTGATGGAGGCCTTGGCTTTGCAGTATATCAGCTTGTATTGTTGTTTGGAGCTCCTGGGGTACTGATGTTGTTTTGTTATACTTGTGTGATCTCAGAATTGTGGAAGAGTACACAAAGTATGCAAGTGCTCACTAATAATGTGAGGTAAGAGAAAAAAAACTTAAGTAAGTTAAAAAGCTTTTTATAGCATTTAGAAAATATTTATTGATCCACCCACTAATTATAACTTCAGCTTCTCAAATTTTTTTAAATAAAATGTTCCTCTCATGATAATAAAACAGGTATTTACATATTGTCACAAAAGTTCTGTAACATTATATGAAGAAAAATCAATACTGTAGAATATTAATAAATAACTTGTATAAAATTTAAGTAACAATACTCTCTTCCAAGTATTTCAGGTTTCTGATTAATATAGGCTACATTTTGTTGAGCTTTGTTTCTCCAAATTCATTTCCATACAACATTATAATAATAATCACTAGGTATTAATATTATAAATCAAAATCAATTTATCCTTACATGAGCCATTGACTGGGACAATAAAGAGCATCATAGTACAACTAAGTCAGATGTTATATTAAGCATAAGTTTCCAGATGAGGTGAAACAAATTCTTTGATATAATTGCTTTTGAGTGATGTAGCTAGCTTTATAAACTAGAAAATAAATTTGGAGCTACCATTATGAACTTCATCCCCTGAGTTTGATATCATTGAATTTAATGGGATGCCCCTCAGTGTGAAGGTAAAATTTTGGATGTATAATGTTCAAACATTATCCACTGATTTTTTTATCATTAGGCGTTTTGTATACAACTGATAGTTGACTGATTCTGGTAAACCAAATTAAATGCTCTTAACATTAGTGCATTTGGTCAATTCTAATGAGTTCACAAACCCATAGTGTTTAAAGCTGATGTGTAATGATGTGAGAACTGTTTTATTGAGATGCATTGTATCAACCATATGCTTAAAGAGTATTTATGTTATACAGCCTTCTACTCAATCAAAGATTGTTTAAATGATGGGACAAGGAAAAGAATTACATAAGTAAAAAAAAAAAAAAAAAAAATTATGATTATATGTTGATATCTTAGCAGATATTTGTCAATGACATGTATAATAAGCTAAAAAATAAAGTAGTTGAAGGGCAAGAAATTTATACGGGTAGAGAATGAATAATTTTATAGTTATAGTTAAGGTATTAAACTGTTAAGCAAGATCAAATCTACTTAGTACTATAGAACACAATGTACCTTTGACTTGTCCTGAGTCATTATACAATTATTGTATATAAATGTCATATGGCACCAAATAAAATGAATAAATGAATCTACAGATGGGTTTACTTATGAAAGAGGAGATGCTTATAATCATCAATGATATTTCCAGAGGGTGTAATATATTTTCAGTGGAATAATATTACATACCGGTTAATATGTATCATCTCAGGGTGGTTTAATGAACTTGAAGGTAAATTCATATAGTTTCAGTAATAGTATAAAAATTCTGTAAGATGATAATTGGCAATTTAAACACTAGGCTCTTCCACCAGCCTGTCTCTGAGAAATTCAAAATGCTCTTCATCAGGAAAAATGTCAAGGACTTTTTATATAATGATCTTAGTGAATCAAGAAAGCTGTTATGCCCACAGTTTGGAGCATGTAATATTTCTATCTATGGTCATAACAGCTATGCCCATTAATCCTGGGTTCCAAATATCATTTTTATGGTAATTGGTATATGCAGTGAGTGGTTAATCTAGATTATTGGTGGATTACCTGTGACCATGGGTGTGCATAGACAGTTAATCAGTTCAAAAAGTACCGAGCGTGGCGGTGTAACGGATAGCGTTCTCGCCTCGCATTCGGGAGGACGGCGGTTCGATCCCCGTCCGGGCATCCAGATTTGGGTTTTCCATGGTTTCCCAAATCACTCCAGGCAAATGCTTCCTTCAAAAGGCCATGGCCGAATTCCTTCCAATTCCTTGCCCCCATCCTTGCCCCCCATCCTTTCCCGTCTCTAAAGACCTCGCTGTTGAGAGACGTAAATACAATAAAAAAAAAAAAAAGTTCAAAAGTTACTGTGAAATTAAAGTGAGTAGTTACAGAGGAGCTGATGTTTGAAATATGAATGGAAATTTATAGAAACAATTCCTGAGAGATGGTGCACACAGTGTGGTGGAAACTAACAACCATTTTGCAGCAGACGGAACTGAGAGGTAGTTTTAATTTGCATTCTTCTTTTCCTTTTCATCCAATAATCAATACTGCGAGACCTGCACCAATAATACTTCCATGATCACTTCAATTTCTGCACTGATCAATATTTTCCAATTTCAGGTCAAGCAACACACATGACATCATTTCTCTGAGACCACTCTTATGTATTCTACATCTCTAGCATTAACAGTAAGCTGCATATTCATTCAATGATCAAAGGAAAGAATTTCATTCATGGTCATAAATCGCCTAGCTGCTCAAGAAGTAAAATGCTGAAACAAATAATTTCAGTTCATTTTTCACCATCTCGTATGTTAGGATTCTGCCTGAAAACCAGCTTTTCCCCAAAGCATGGGTTGGAATTGGTTTCTCAGAACATCCTCAGCAGCAAATGTTTAAAACTGTTCAAGACTTTCTTAACTCACAATTAATAAAAAAAAAAAAGGGAAATTAACCCACCACATACCAAAGTGGACGGATGCGATGAGAGGGAACACTTATGCTGACAAACAACTACACAATATTTCGGCATCTGCCTTGTTCACCAGTATAAAAATGTGCCATTAGGCTCGGAACATGTGTACACAACGAACGTTACCTAATGACTTACTGTGTAGTGGGGGAGGGGGGGGAACGGCTAAGGAGTAGACTATCGATATCGGTATGCAATGTCTGAGATAATATATTTAATATATTGCAGGCGATAGTAAAATGAGCATATGTAGTAAGGGTACGGTATAAACACGGAAAAAAAAGGTAGTGATGGGTTAATTGGATTTTAACGGTGGCTAAGTCCAGGTGGGTGTCTCGTATCCAGGATAATCCGGTACGCTAGTTCCCATCTCCGGAGTTCTGCTGCAGTGATGCTGTCAGGGAAAACGCTGACTGCTCTCACAGTAAAACAGTCATTGAGGTTGTTGGAATCATGGCTATTGGCACGTTCTGGTACTGGAAGGTACAGGTTGCGAGTGTGGACTGTTTCTCTGTGGCCATTCATTATAACAGAGAGTTGCTGTGTGGTGTGGCCTATGTAAGAACTGGTGCAATAGCGGCAAGTTAGTTGGTATATAAGATGAGTGGTTGAACAGGTGGCATGTCCAATAATGGGGTAACCACCGTTAAAATCCAATTAACCCATCACTGCCTTTTTTTTCCGTGTTTATACCGTACCCTTACTACATAATTTTACCATCGTCTGCAATATATTAAATATATTATCTTAGACATTGCATACCGATATCAATAGTCTACTAATTAGCCGTTTCCCCCCCCCCCTCCCCCATTACACGGTTAGTCATTAGGTAACGTTCGTTGTGTACACACGTTCCGAGCCTAATGGCCCGTTTTTCTACTGGTGAACAAAGCAGATGCCGAAATATTGTGTAGTTGTTTGCCAGCATAAGTGTTTCCCTCTCATCGCATCCATCCACTTTGGTATGTGGGGGGTTAATGTCCCTTTCTTTTCTTATTTATATCGCCTAGAAGCCGCTTCCATTTTCCTTAGTTGCATTAACTCACTATTAACATTACAGCCGTTGTGATATGCTGATCACACTATGCACTGACTTAATCATTGAAGCATAGAATTAAATAAATATGTTTGACTAAAATTACAGATAAAGCAGACCAAGGAATGAAATTGTAATCTTTTGTCTGTGGCATGATGACTGTTAAGCATCACTTCCCATCTTTTCTGTTATGTATAATTTTTATAAGCTCTATAGCTATACCCTCACAAACCACAGAATGAAATCAAAATACTGATATCAAAATTTAAATCTCAGGTTTCATAAATTTAAATTGTTAAGCTATCAAAAAAGTGACCACTAACATCCCTTAAACAAAATCAGCATATCTACATCTACATCTACATATATACTCTGCAATTCACAAATTGTGGGTGGCAGAGGGTGCTCAGCACCAAAGCTAATCTCTTTGCTGTGCATTCCAATCCCTAATGGTACGAGGGAAAAAAGAATTCATATAAGAATCAGTCCGGCACCTTATTTCTCTAATTTTATCTTTCCTGTCCTTCCGACTCAAATAGGTTGGTGGAAGAAGTATTTCACTACACTCATGAGTGAAAGTTGGAGTACGCATGTTTTCCAATAAGTTTAAACGAAACGTGTGTCGTCTATCTACCAGAGACTCCCAACCTAATCTACTAATCAGTTCTGTGACGCTTTCATAAGGACTGTAGCAAGCGGTCACGAATCGAGCGGCTCTTCTCTGTACTTTCTCTATACTTTCAATCAATCCCTTACGAAACGGGTCTCAAATGGCACAACAATAATCCAAATGTGGACGCACAAGAGATTTGTACGCTATCTCCTTTGTTTGTTCATTACAATTTTTCAAGATTCTACCTATGAATCGCAGCCTAGAATTTGCTCTACCTACTAAAGAATTAATGTGTATGTCCCATTTCATGTTCCTTTGTACTGTTACTCCCAAATATTTAATAGAATTGACCATATCAATAACTGTATTGTTTAACTCGTATTTCTGAACAATCGGATTCAGTTGTTAGTTATGCTCATTGTCTTGCACTTTTTACAGTTTAGAGTAAGTTGCCACTCAGCGCACCAAGCCAAAATAACATCCAGATCGCGCTGAATTTCTAAGCAATCGGCCAAAGTTCTTACTTCCCTATAAATAACCGCATCATCAGCAAACAATCTAAAAAGGCTTTTCACTTTGTCTCCGAGATCGTTTATAAAAATTAGGAAAAGAAGTGGTCCTATTACACTTCCTTGAGGTACACCCGATGTAACATCTAGATTAGAAGAACTTTCTCCTTCAACGACAACATACTGCGACCGACCAGTTAGAAAATCCTTTATCCATTCACAAAGCTGATCCGATATACCGTAAGCTCGAAGCTTCGCTAAAAGGCGGTTGTGTGGCACAGAGTCAAAGGCTTTCTGGAAATCTAAAAAAATTGCATCTACTTGTGAACCTGTATCGATAACTTTCATTACGTCGTGTGTAAATAGGGCCAGCTGTGTTTCACATGATCTTTTCTTCCGAAATCCATGTTGATTTGTTGTAAGCAAATTATTATAATCTAGAAAATTCATAATGTTCGAGCATATAATATGATCCATAACTCTACTACAAACAGATGTTATAGATATGGGACGATAGTTACCAGGATCACTTCGATCACCTTTTTTGAAAATCGGAGTTACTTGCGCGATTTTCCAGTCTGAAGGTACTTTTCACTCTTCTAATGATTTACTGAATATATCAGACAGAAATGGCCCGATTTCTGCAGCATACTCTGAAAATACTCTTACTGGAATTCCGTCCGGGCCCGGTGCTTTCCCCCACTTCAGGAGCTCTAATTGCTTAACGATACCTGCAGTATCTACTCGTAATGATTCAATCACCGACTCGCCACGGCGTGGGAAAACGGGAATACTATCCTTATGTTCATTTGTAAATGAATTTTTGAATACAGTATTTAGTACGTTAGCTTTATCGCGGCTTTCATTAACCTCGGAACCTTCACGAATTAGTGCTGGAATATTGCTGTTGGTACAATTAACTTTTCGTACATACGACCAAAATTTCTTTGCGTTTTCTGTGAGACTCTTAGAGAGAGAGTTGGAGTGAAAATCGTTAAAGGCCTCTCGCATTACATTCTTAATACGTCCTCTTAAATCAGCTAAGGTTTCTAAATCGCTGCGACACCCCTTCCTTCTTGAGCGTGCGTGTATTTTCCTTTGTTTTTTGAGTAATCTTTTGACTTCGCATGTGTACCATGGTGGATCATCCTCTCCCTTTATTGTCCGCTTTGGTATATGTATTTTCATGCCTTCCCTGACTATATGTATAAAACGATGCCACATCTCTTCAACGGTGTCCTTTGTTGACTTGAAGTTATGGTATTTATTCCTCAGGTAGGTTCTAAAACACTCCTTTGAGGCCTTACTGAATTTGTATACAATCCGCCCTTTTTTCCTTTTTCGCTCGGTCATTAATTTGATAGTCGCAATTACCGCTTTGTGGTCGCTTATTCCTGTGGTCGTTGAAATGTCGGTGAATAATTCTGGCCTGTTGGTAACCAGCAAGTCTAAAATGTTTTCGCTACCGTTATGACACCGCGTAGGTTCATTAACTAGCTGCTCGAGATGATTATCTGACAACAAATCGAGAATTACTTCAGAAGCTGCCTTATCCCTGCTACCTGTGATGTGAACGTAATTACGCCAGTCAATATAAGGCAGATTGAAGTCGCCTCCTAGAATCATAGCACGATCTTTAAAACGGCTAGCTAAACTATTTACATTATTTCTTAACTCCTCGACGATAGCTATATCCGAATCAGGTGGACGGTAGAAGGCACCTATGATGAGTTTTGACCCAGCAACGTTGAGTTTAATCCATATGATTTCACAGTTCGTATCGACGTCTATTTCATTACATGGGAGAAATTTACTCACAGCTATAAATACCCCACCTCCATGAGAATGTAATCTGTCTTTACGAAAAACGTTCATGTTATCTTTAAAAGTTTCGGCGGAACTTATTTTCGGTTTCAACCAACTATCTGTACCGATAACGATATCCGCTTCTGTACTACAAATAACGCTTTCAAGTTCCGGTTGTTTGTTACAAACGCTTCTACAGTTAATTACGAGAACTTTTAACTGACGAGATTCTTTTACGTTGCTCCTACATTCCGGTGTTGTATCTGATTGGGTTGCCCGTAACTGAATTTCGTGTTTCGGGTCTTCCTCCCTCAGCCTAAAAAACCACCCAGTGCATTCCACACGGCCCCTGCCACCCGTGTAGCCGATTCACGTGTGTAGTGCACACCTGACCTATTAAGGGGAACCCTACAAGACTCGACCCTATGGCGAAGATCGAGAAATCTGCAGCCAATGTCATCACAGAAACGTCGTAGTCTCTGGTTCAGCCCCTCAATACGGCTCTGAACCAGCATACAGTAACTTCTACTTATTGTGTTAAAATGAAATATGTAAGATATCTTTTACCTGAATGTATTGCCAAATTTCTAACAAAATTGTCATACTTTGGTGGGATTATTGAAGAAAATCTATAGTAAAAGGGTATAAATAAAACATCTTTATTTATAATCACAAACAAAAAAAGTCAGATTATAATCCCATTTTTAGTGACTTAAGTACGAAATTTTATTTAGTCTGACAACAATTTCATACATACTGTGACAGTTTTAAGTTCCTGTGATAGGTGGTTTATCTAACAGCTTATGCTTTACATTCAGTTGATGTTAAACATGGTTTCCCATATGAAGTGAAGAAAAGTCTTAAACATGTGTAATGACCTGAAAGTCCAACCAAAATGTTTGTAATAGCCTCGCAAATCTTTCAGATGCACTTTTAACTTATTACAATCACTTAATCACACATACTGTCTCATGTCTATGTGTATATCCTACACCAACAATATCTGGCTACCAAGTCTTACCCATGCTAAAAGTACTGATGTGCACACTAAAGGAATCCCGATATGAAACTGAGCAATATTAGAAGACATACTCTCTTGCATAACTAAATATATTATGAATTTAATCATTAAACTCATTATAATCCATCTATTGACACTAACCAAATTTAACAAAATCACCAGAAATCAAACATGTCATCTGAAACTCCCCCAAAGAAAAGTGTGTAGTGATCTAGACTCATTTTCAAGCTAGGTAATGCATCTTGACTTGCCAACATAAATCTTGTAGTACCATTCTCTAAAAGTATTGATTCCAGATCAAGTCACTTATGAAAATAAATGAGTTTATTAGGGAATGGAATAGAAAGGATTTACCGGGCGAGTAAACTTAAAATCCGACAGGAGTAGATTTCGATAAAGCTCTCCGGCCATCCTGATCTGGGTTTTCCATGGTTTTCCCAGATCACTCCACGCGAATGCTGGGATGGTTCCTCACAATAGCCCATGGGCACCTCCTGCCATATCCCGTATATCCCTTCCAAACTATTGCCCTTTTGGATAGGTGCAATGCACCCTCTGCCACACACTTTTAGTGAACTGCAGAGTAATAGTAATAGTTGTTATTTACTATTCATCCAAGTTGTCTAATATGAATATATCAGAAATGTAAGAAAGCTGTCAATGCTAAGCTTAATCTCGATTCAACAATCATCAAGAAGTCTGCTATGACAAGACTACACTGTCCTGTAACAACACGCTAATAGAAACTATGCCAAAAAGTTCAGAATTGTTTCATCGGTCCCAGGATGCAATATTCAATTAAAATATCATAACTGAAATTTTTCACACCATCAAACATTAAGAAAGCAATTACTTAGCCAGATCTGCTACATTTATTAAAAACCATATTTAAAATAATTACTAGCAAATTATCATTTTTAAAGAAAATTAATCAATTAAAATTCCAGTCCCTTCATTCATAAATCTGGTGTACTAAAGGAAATGTTCAGACCTTTTCATGCTTTGTGCTATGGTATGTGTTTTCTATACTATAAAAATGATGGCTTCTTTCTGTGACTTTTATCAGATTAAACTAAGAAGCATTTGTTCCTTAATGTACAAATAAAAGTATTACTTGTAGAGCTGTTCATAATCATGGAATACTACATTTCATTCCATTTTTAAGATAAGAGTTAAAGATGTTTTACTGAAATTAAAGAATAACCCGCATACACAAAACAGTCAACAGCTTCAAAAGTATTTACTAATTTTGTGTGTGTGTGTGTTATATGTAGGTATGGCAGAAAGATGTTTCAAAGTAGAAACTATGAATCAGCATAGCTTTCACTTTAACATTATCAAAGTGAATATTTTAACATTAAAAGTATTTTACCATTTAAATCTATTGATATCTATACTGTAATATGTAATATCCACTCTGGATTAAAGGATGTGAGCTTTATGTATAGATCTGCAAATGTGTCTAATTATTTGAACCACAATCGGATATTTGCAGCATAAATTACTACTTACAACCTTCCCTTTGTAAAAGCATGGTATTTTGATGGCTAGCTCCATCATCTTACTCAAGTGTTTTCTCTATCATGGATTAACAGCTGAAGAATATGGTGGAGCTAATCATTAAATTGTTGTGTTTTTACTACTTACTGATTTTAAAAATTTGCTGAGTCGAGTATCAAAGAACTCTCCAGCTAATGCCAGCCATAATAATTTTTATTCAGCCCACAAATAAAGAGGAAGTATTAAAAATTATTGGTGAGTTAAAACCTAAATTTTCATCTAGAACTGAAGATGTTCCAGGTTTCCTTTCAAAAAATGTGCTAATTTAATAGCTTGTCCTCTCTCTCAAATTTGCAGTAGCTCATTTTCTAATAGAATATTTCCAGCGAGAATTAAAACAGGAAACCCCTATTCAAAAATGGGGAAAAAACAAATGAACTATAATCTGGTGTAGAACATATGGTGTTTCTCTAAAATCTTAGAAAAGTTATTTCACTAAATATTCATAAACATTATAGAAAATAATAAATAATTCTCAGGTACTCAACATACATTTAGGAATAATAAATGAACTGAAAAAATGCTTTTTTTTCATTTTGCACTGAAATCTTAAACACACTTGATGTAAAAGGACATGTACCTGGAATATGCCTGGATCTCTCAAAGACATTTGGTGTAATTGACCATAATATCTTGTTTACAAAATTATAACTACCAGGAGTAAGAAGAGTAGCTAAGGATTGGCTAAAGTCATACTGGCATAGTAGGTAATAGATTTTCAGTGTAGTTTTAAGACAAACAACAGTGTGCACAATGTGCATTAAGATTGCAAAAACATGAAATATGACATGGTGCAAGGGTCAATTCTGGGCTTGTACTGTTGCTAGTATATATATAACCTAGAAGGAACAAGTGGCTGCCAAAAGTATATTCAATTTGCATATGATGCCAGTGTATTAATGTAATAAAGAAGAAAAATATAAATGGTTTCCTTAAAATAAGCTAATAATAAACACAGAAAAACTTCTGGATAAAAAAGAATTTAGGTATTCCAGTATCTACAGTAAAACTCCATGATGAACTAATTAAACATGTAGAAAATATAAAATTTCTGGATTTGTGGATACAAAATAATTTAAACTGGAAAACACATATTGAATACCTTTGAAAAATCTAAATAACATTTGATACTTGACAAGAATATTAGTTGATTGTATATCAACTGAAACAATTAGGAATATTTAGTTTGTGTTTGTGCACTTATTATTAAGGTATGGTATTATATTCTGGGAACCCCCCCCCCCCCATCAAGCACCAAATTCTTCAAATCCCAAAGAAAATTATTATAATTATGAAAGGGGTACAAAGTAGAATCTGGAGTAGACTATTAGTCAGCAAGATGCACATTCTACCACAACCCTGTGTATATATTCTAGAAACTATAATATCCATTTTTTTAAAATATGGATGCTTCTTGCTATACTTTACATACAAACAATAATGTGCTCACATATAATACTAGAGAGACACAAGATTTACATACACCACAAATAAATACTATCCTCCGGCAGAAACGCGTACTTCACATGGGAATCAAATCAAATCAAAAGGCCATGGCCGAATTCCTTCCCATTCCTTGCCCCCATCCTTTCCCGTCTCTAAAGACCACATTGTTAAAAAGGGACGTTAAACTGTTACAAAAAAAAAAAAAAAAAGGGAATCAAATTGTTTAATAATCTACCACAAAAGATCAAGAATGTAAGAGAAAATAATAAATTAATTTTAGCAGTGAAGGAGTGCTTCCAGCCACTACTTCTACAGTATTGATGTGTATTTGCAAACCAAATGTCTTAAATCACAGCATTTATCGTAAATGCAGATGATGAAAAATTATATGTAAAAGCTATTACTTGTACATTTATAATTGCAACATGTTATTGTCTTTATGAAACCTGTATATGCAGAATGGATACAATGTGTGTGTGTGTGTGTACAGACTTATCCTATATCATTTGTACTTTGTTCTGAACATGGTGCTAATGGACGAATAAATACAAATACGAATACAAAATACAAATACACAAGCTGGCGGTAGACACTTGAAGATATCATTGCAACCTTATTCCAGGAAAGTCTCCGTTCTTACTTCCCTAGTAATTTTTGTTATCTACATAAACTTGAAATCAGAATTTTTCTAAGAATTAAATTGTACAAAGTCACAGAGCACATACAAGCAATTTAAGAAAACTTACTAAGCAGTTCAGTTAAGCTGATAACTCTATCATTTTTATAGTTGCTAATGTAAGTAGTATTTTAGTATCAATGCTTTCTTAAAGAGTTAAATATTTTAAAATACACTTTACTTACAGTACTATCAAAGTATCACTTATTAAAAGTCTTAACAAAATATATAGATTCACAAAACAATTTATAAATATCTGTACTTAAATAAATACAGCTTCTCTCAGCCATGATGCAGAAGAAATGATATTAAAAAAAAAAAATAGGACTGCCAAAAGACTCTTCTTAGACATTAATAATATATGTACTTTTCAGCTCAAATTCAATCCCAGGAAGACAAGAAAACCATCTAGTAACTTCACATTTCAGTGGTCATCTTTTGACTAGAAGACGAAAAAGAAATGACACAGCTCGGTCTACAAGAAAGCAGGTATCTGACATACACATTGTCAGTGTTAAATACAGTAGTTAGATAAAATGTAATTTCTTTGTGTTCACATGAGAGGAAAAAATTACAAAAATATTTCATTACACAGGAACATTAGTGTAATATATTCAAAATAAATTACATCCATTACATAAGAACATTAGTGTAACATATTCAAAATATTTTATAACAAATACTATTTTTAGCTGTTTGTGATAGGAGGACATAACATATTCTTTAAGAATAAAATATTTTCTGCACACCAAACATGTGTTTGGCTAGTGGTTAATGTGGCAGAAATACAAAGAACTGTCATCTCTTGTCATTACATATAAGACTATCATCAAATTACGTAATATAAATAAATCAGTGTATTCTCAAATTGTATTTTTCAACTGGTTTGTCAGTGTGGTAAATACAAATAACTCATTAAAAAACGTAACTTTAATTATTATTTTTTGAGCAACAGACGTTGTTCCTCAGTATGAGAAGTTCTTATTTGGAGACTATTCCTTACTTACAAATTAAAACTGAATCAATACTAAGATACAGTGCTTCAATGTCAGCACTGTCATGCTGCTGATGGAAGAACACAATAAATGAGAGCTTTGTAGTTGACTGCAGCCACTCCAGCAATAACACATCGCCATAATAGTAATGATAGTTATTGTGATACTTTTCGTGCCCACTGTCTCTTGTATCAGTCACAGCTCACTGACTAATTGTAAATTACTCTGCTTGTCCCACAAACAATTTGTTTCTAGGAATACCCTGATGTCTGGCTGGTATAAGACAGCGGAGACAGAACCACTACAAAATTCCATGGCTTCCCTGTTGGAATCTTTGGAAAACAATAAGGCATCAATAAAAAGTTAATTATTACAATGGTTAAAATGAGCATTTAAACGAATCCCAACCATACCCAAATCTGAAACATATCCATAAGAACATGGTCACATGTCAAAAATTCTATTCAGTTGTTTTGGATTTTGTGACATTAGTGATGCACCTAATACAGAAATAAACTGCTGGTTTATTTATCAGTTTTAAGGCCAGTGCTATTTATTTATTTGTCAATCCTGTTCCATAGACCCCTGCTGAGGAAGGATCTCTGGGATGTGAAACATGTCACATTAAAGGAAATCATCATATTTGTTGGCTCATGGAGGGCTCATAACACCAAATAGTTCATAATACGGCCTTTTTAATTACAATTGTAATGCTAAGATGTGTGTTATTGACCACAATGGATCTGGTTTGGTTCAAGAACGCTCAGTTTGATGCACATGTTTCTGCTTCTAATGCACAATTTCGCTGTTGTGTTGGTAGCAAATTTCATATGTCAAGCATTGTGGTAAATATTTGCCTGCTCTATGCTATCAAGGCTGATGATATTGCTAAACAGGAATCATTCACAAATGTAGTAAGCTTTATGCCTGAGTCTGAAATGAACAAGATTCCTGTTATTGCTAGCTAACACCAGAATAGTGGGATTCTTAACTTAGAAAAGCACAGGCAGGTAAATTTTGCAAGGCATTCCAAGTTAAGCTCGTTATGTTCAACTTTGCTATTTCCTGCTCTCACTTATGTTGTCTACTCTAGGCTTCTCCCCAGGCTTGTCAGATGTTTGCATAGATAGATAGATCATCAACTGTCCACACTCTCTTACCCCAAGGTAATGTCACCAACTGTATCATGCTTGTTGATTGACTCATATAAAATAAAGTTACAGGTAGGGGGAAATCAAACAGAGGATTTGTGCTTGGGATGAATGGGCTTATGGCAACATTTTCTCAGTGATCATGATTTAGTCATAAGTATACAGGAGAATGAATGGCTATTTGGTATATGAGGTTATTAATAATTTACACGTACAAATTATGCTCCATGCACCACAAGCAATTTCAGTTACTCTAATATACCATTTCCCAAATGGCGGTTTAAAATCCGGCACTGGTCACGAAAGCAAATTACCAAGTCGCCTTAATTCCATCTGAGAATGTACCAAGGAACATTTGCCAGGCCTGGAAATTAACCTGAAGGAATATTTTGCAATTTCAAGAAACTAAAGAAAAATTAAATCTGGGCAGCCAGTCGAGGATTCGAACCTGTGTCCTCCCGCATGACATGTTTGAAAGGTAAACATTCCACCACCAGGCTTGGTGTACTGGCTACAAGCATATCAGAGAGATATAATATCACATGAAGTCAAGACACCTTTTTAAAGTTTAATTCTGATCTGTCTTCAGTCCCAGTAGGGTTCTAAGATAAAGACTTGATCTGACAAAATTGTGAAATTCTGCACACAGCTTACTTGAATTGGAACAGGATTTATAACTTTCATGTGTCTTAGCGTACTGCTTTCATTGCCAGGAGACCCTTGGGGGTAGTTTGGCCTGCCCATTCACGGAGCTTTATCCATACATCTGCCACCTCCGTTGGGGGAAATTCCTCTAATGGTGCAGCGGATGTGTCACCAACTGCCTGTGAATCATGTAACTTGTGTTTTGTATGCTAAGTGCATTTTTGTTTATGAAATTTGTAGTTTGTGAAGTGGAGATTGTTGATTGTTTACTATCTGAAATTAGATTGTTTGCAGATGACATAATGCTGTATAAAAGGATCAAAACGATAGAGGACTGTAAACAGTTGCAGGGTAATGGTAGTGTACAGGGCGTATACTGGCGATGAGGCATGGACAGATATTGCAGTAGGTATGAAAAGTAGTTCATGGAAGGGAAAAGATGACCATGACCACAAGCTGGCACTCGATTTCAGGCACAAGGGTGTGTGATGATTTTCTTTTTTAGGTAAGGGTGTCAGGGATTGGAATGAGTTACCAAGGGGAATGATGAATAACCTACCGAAAATGTTAAAAGAATTTAAAGTTAAAATTTGTAGAGGGCAAATGTAGGTGAGTGTAGGATAGGGGGAAGTTGGGTGTGTAGGGAAATTGCCACCGGAGCATGTGCTCAATTGCAATTAAATTAAATTAAATTAAACCATCCCAACATTTCTCCAGGTGATTATGGGAAATAGCCTAAATGCTGAAATAAAGATGGCCAATATGTGGGGTCCAGTATTTGAACCTGGACCCACTGTACCTCCCTGAGCCAGTGTGGTAGTGCTATAATGCACACTGGTGGGTGGCTGATAACTTATTTATGAGAACGTTCTCTTTTTCATGGAATGGCCACTATACTACATGAAAGATGAACCAGAATGAGTATTTATTTTCGGGAATTAAAATGGGGTGTGGAGAAGGAGGGTGCAGTGAGTCTTATCTAAGAACTGTGTTCCAAATGTTATGGATTATTCCTTTTCTTGCATAGTTGCTTAGAAGGAGAGAAGATCACTACTGTATTCACCTAGAAGAGAATAGTATACTATCTAAAAGATGTAGTAATGATGACCGGTACACTGAGAGTGAAATTTGAACTCAGATCCACTGTACATCGGCATTTCCAGTAAAATGGCATTTCAACACATGTAACCAGTCTAGTGTGCAGCAATGAAAAATAGATTGATATATTCAACAAGTTGACTTTACTTCTGATTGGATGAAAATTGTCACTATAAGCACAGAAATGTATCATCTTGTAGCTGAAACTTTAGTGTGTGTGGTATCACAAGGAAATTTGGTTATGAATGGGAATTCAGATATGTTGAATGAGGTACAAATGGCCTCCTTAGCATTGTCGTCAAAGGGACAGGGATTAGATCTAAACATGTTCAAATGAATATACTACTGATAGTGTGATGTTGACAGGAATTGGCTTTGTTGGAAAGTGGGAACTAGAGAAAGAATACAGTGCCAAACAGTAACATCTCATCAGTTATATTCCACAAGTTTTTTATTTTCTTTTTAAAAAAGCAAGTTGAAGTCACACAACCAGCAAAAAATCATATTGATTCAATATCTATTTACTTGAGTGATCTATTTAGTATCATAACATAACTAAAAATGCCCAAGTGCTGAGCCAGAATCAAACTGGCAGCCCATGCAACACCAGGTCAGTGTGGTAGTTTATACACTCATGGAGTCACAGTATTCCTCATTATTATGTTGTGTAACATAATTTTGAAGCATTTTCCTGCTTATTTACTTTACACTGTCCACTCTATATTTGCACATCGTTCAAAAGCTACTTTCATCTGGTTGTGCTTAAAATTTCATACTAGCAGAGGTCCTATTTCTTCAGCTTACCATCATTTCTTTGTATGCAGAAAAAACTTTATTAATATTTCTTTTGCTCCCTCTCTCTCTTTTTAAGAATCTACAAGACTCTGATGAACATTCAAACAAGTTTATATCCTCTTTTCTTCAAAACTTCAAATTGAAATTGTGAGATGTCACTGACTAATACATTAATTTACCATTAATACAGACATAACAGAATAAAGTGATAGGTTGATTGATTTACTTATTTATTCATTTATTTATCAATCTTGTTTCATGGATCCCTGCTGAGGAAGGACCTCTGGGATGTGAAACATGTCATGGTTAATACACATACTCAGGATAGCAACAATCTGGCACAGTTGATAGGGCAACAATGTAGAGGAGGGGTAGACATTGTGCAATTGTGATATTTGTACATAATCTTGTAGCTGCTTTCAAATGACACATCAGATATAGAATATTCAGCAATTTCATTTGAAGGCTATGATAGCCGAATGACCACAAATTTGCTAAAAACTTTAAATGTTTGAGTCAACAGTTTCTAAGACTGATTGATTTTAGGGTCTGTCAAGAATCTGAAAAAGTTTTACCACAAACTTAATTGCTCCAGGAAACCCAAATAGATTAGAGATGACATCAAATTCATGACACAATGTTAAGTTGTAGCATACTTTCAGTCTGAAGGTCCAATCCTGAAAGAGTAGTTTGTTATCTGGCAATACTGGGAAAATGGGTGATTCTGATCACTGATAAAAACAGAATTTGTTTTGCTTTAGGGGTACAATCGCCAGAGGTGTTCAAAGTTGGTATTGTTGCACCAACATTGGAGAATGCCAATGGTAGAGAGACAACACACCTATCTTGTCTATTCATTTTTTTTTTTTTTTATTAGAGCTTTAAATTGAAGTCACTGGAGCCTGGAGAGTCCTGCAGGCAGGGAACAAAAAGTAAACTAATCATGGTTTTCTAAAATTACCATCACTGTATTTGTCTGGAGTGATTTTAGCAAACCATTGACAACTGAAATCTAGGTAGCATTACAATGCTGTCATTTTGGAGGCTATCTTCATGCCCCCCAACTGTTAATATTTGATACTGAGACTTCTATTTAAAATCCTCCACATTAAAAATCTTCCCCAAGCTCTATTCCATGTTGTAAAATTTTAAGCACATGCCTTCCATGTTGTAAAATTTTAAGCACATGCCTGCCACTATAACATTAAACACTCAACTACAGTATCTTGAAATATACAGACCTCAGAGGCACAACAAAGTATCCAACTTTACCTCTTATTTCTCAGCCCTTGCCATAATCTCCACATATGCATTAACATGGATCCATTATTAGCCAAATTCACTATAATAGGTAGACAAACCAGCTGATAGTCATTCATTGTTTCACAGTATCACAATACTTTTTAAAAAAAAGTCTCAACATTAAGATAAATTGTTTAATTTCTATACTTAAACTGGCCAGTCATCTTTTGTTTTTGTCACATAAAAAGTATTTACACCTAATATTATACCACAGTCTGTGTCAGAATATGGAGTATAGTCAGAAATCACCATTGCTCACATAATGGCGAAAAATTATCTCTTACTATTTGCTAAAATTTAACTGAAAAGAATTCTGTGACTCTGCAGAACAAAATAATACACAATTAATAAAAACAAAATAGGTCATTATATCTTTTGATATCCTATAAAAACTCTTCCCAAATATTTTCACTGGTTTCATTCCTTTAATTTAAAGCATCTGAAATCATCTAACTAAAATATAAATGAACAAAAATCTATTTCTGGTACAAAACTTTAGAGTGCAAATATTGGTATAAAAAAATACTTCAAATACCTGAAATATAACATTTGCAGGAAATAAACTTACCCACAAGAACAATTATAATACTGAAACAAAATTTTTTATTTGATGGACACAAGACATGTCAATTAAGAAATCAAAATAACAACAGGAATAAAAGGAACCACCAGTTATCAAAGATGACTGCAGAAGTTCAAAAAATGGAGAAATAGGGAACACAGAAACTCAAGAGAAAACCATTCAGCTGCAGTGAAACTTTCATTTTTTTAATTTTACTTATGACTTTACACCTCATCGACGTTGTGTCCATTATAATCGAGATGGGACTGTGGACAAGGAATAGTAGGTAATTCAACCAAGGCCTTATGAAGGAAGCATCCCGGCATTTGCCTGGAGTGATTTGGGGAAACCATGGAAAACCTAAATCTGGATGCCTGGATGGGGATTCAAACCGGTGTCCTCTCCCTAATGTGAAGCCAGAATGTTAACCGCTCAACAATCATGTTCAGCACAGAGGAACATGATAGGTGCTATGCTGATTGAGAGTCTGGGATAATTATCACATAAATACAGTGTGGCTAATAACTGGTTTAGAGTAGATGGATTCAAATTTAGAATAACAAAGGAAAGTGGTTGGGTTAAATATAGAAGCTCACATTTAAAAAAATTAAGGAACAAATAACAATCAAAATGTTTAAAATGCACATAAAGAAATATTATTTAAAAAATCCACTGTGGTAAGTGGCAAATCCTATTGAGGCAGAGTAAGAGAAGAAAAATGAAGTAAAATGAAAGAAAAGGAATGTTGTTCTGAAATATATGGTTGCTGATGGGGTTTGAACAAATTAGGCTGCTTTGAGACCAGGAGCCCAGTTTCAATCAGAGATTCTTGCTCCAACCACTCTTAAAGGTTGGAGGATCAGCTTATATCAGTGAGTATCCTGATAGCATAAATAATTATATACCAATTGGAGGTATTTGTGATCCTCATGGTGGAACCAGCAGCAGTAGGATGGTTGGCTTCTTTGGTGAGTAACTGTTTATCTATGAGATAAACAATTTCATTCTCTTACCTGATGTCCTTGGCTCACATACCCTCTTTAATAACCTACATTGTTCTTCCTTTTTTTTGTTTGAACTCCTCCTCTGCCTCAACAGGAATTGTAGAACTGTAAATTTGTAATGCATCCCTCCTTCCCCCCTCTAACTAATGAACAGCATTGCCCAAAGAATTTACACTCTGTATCAAGATGTGCCCTGTATATGACCTACATTTGGGAATCTTGTAAAAGAATCAATATTTAGCAAAAATAAACAAAATAACTAGATAAAGTAACTTGTGATCCTCATTTTGCAACATTTCAATGTGGTACAAAAGTAAATGGATTTTGTATAGTTACTGAAACAATCAATTAAATCTGCCCTGTGCCCTGTACATGACCTACATTTTTGAATCTTGTAAAAGAATCAATATTTAGCAAAAATAAACAAAATAACTAGATGAAGTAACTTGTGATTCTCATTTTGCAACATTTCAATGTGGTGCAAAAGTAAATGGATTTTGTATAGTTACTGAAACAATCAATTAAATCTACTTTCAGAGATTAGTAGATGACTACCACCCATCTGGTACAGTAGAACTCCAATTATCCTTATCAACTGGGATCGGACCCCATTCGGATAATCAAAAATTCGGATAATTTGATTTTTTCTGAGAAAGGGTCTATTTTAATTCATTACTGTATGTATGTTGAAATGGGAGAAAAAAACTATGTTTAAAGAAAAAGAGTTTTTAATTAATTAAATTAAAAGGCAGCACTTTTACATGTTAAGCGCACTTAAAAGTGCTGTACAATAGTACAGTATGTATGTACCGTACTGTAAATAAATGTCATTGCTTGCTGAACATCTCAGCCAAAGTAAGTTGTTTGACTGTATTAATCCGTTTCTGGGCAGCCATGTCATGCATCACTTGACAGTGAGAAGTTGCATGTGGTCACACTTGGGCTGATGCTCCAACCACTTCAACGCAGTTCTCAAGGCTGGAAAATGCTTGACTAGCTGATGGTCCCATGTCTGCTTCAACTTCGACGTTAAGGTGATCTTCCTCCTCGACACTTTCTTCTCTCCCACTCAATAAGTTCTTCATCATATAGAATTTCATACCCAGGGTCTGACGAATCACACACCACCCACTATCCTAAATCTTCAGCACTAACTTCTGAACAGCTAGGAATTTTCAGAAGAATGTTTCTGAATTCCTCAAGTGACATGTTATCCCCATCTTCTCCTGTCTCTTTCCTTTCCCTTTCTTGAGCTTCTTTTTCCTTTTCTCCTTTTCCTTCTCTTCTTCAGTGAATATGCCTTTCAACTTGTTCCACGCATGTCTTAATATGACTGCCTTAAGCGATTTGGATAGTCGGAGTTTGGATAATTGGAGTTCTACTGTACATAAAAACTTGCTAGATCTTAAAAGCTATATGACTGAATATCTAATACTCAATGCTTGGAAATGTAGATATTTTCTAACACACACTCAAGGGCTCAAGCATACCAGCATAATTTTGTTAGCTAAATATTATTAATAACACTAGAATCATATTATTTTAAAACAGAACAAAATATGTTTACACTTTTCTGAGCAAAAGTTATGTAGTGTTGACTTTTTTTTCTTTATTCCCAGGTAATCAAAATGCTGATTTTGGTAGTGGTGCTCTTCCTTGTATGTTGGGGACCAAGGATAATAATGAACATTTTAACAGTAATTGGGCTGAACAGTTTTACAGAAACAGTGTATACAATAAGAGTTGTGTGTAATATTTTACCAGTTATTCATGCTTGTTTTAACCCAGTAATATACTCATTCATGTCAAGGAACTTTCGGCGATCCCTTAAGAGACAGTTTGAGACAATGGGATGCAGAAAGAACTTTACAAGGCAGAGAAACAGCACTTTCAGAGGCAGCCAAATGCAGTGTACAATAAAGAAACAAATAAGTCTACGACCCAGACACACTGTATCTTCTTCATCCAGTACATACAATGCAGACTTCTCCAAGACAACAGAAGTAGATAATATGGACTCCTTGAGCAGTACAGCTGTTTAAAGACAGTATTAATATATTATTATGAAGTTTTCATTGTAATGTATTTTATGAATACAGAATCTCACTTAGAATAAGCAAATTAACTGTAAAATCGAAGTTTGACTTTTCTTTTTATAAATAAAATAAAATATTCTGATACACTGTTTTAAATAATCATTTACAAACACAATATTAAATTAACAGCATAACTGGAAAACTGGGAACAATAAAGAAATCTTATGTAATGGTGTTTCTAAAAGAACAATAATCAGTTATTTAAAATCTGTCTGATAAATCCACAAGCAAGAAAGAAAAGATACAACCTACATTTTAAAACAATCCTTTATCTCTCATATTAGCATATTCGGATATAAATATGTCTATTGAGCAATGTTACTTCATCTTTGCTGGTAAGAATCAAGTATCACACGTGTGGTCCGATAGCACCAACACTGGTGAGTTACTGGCTAATGCTCAAGCCTGCCATTCAGGAAGACCTGGGTGCAATCCCAAGGATTTTCACCTTCCATGCAGTGGCATGGCTGGGTTAATAGGGCCCCGGTGCAAAAAAAAATTTTATGGAGCTTTTTAGCTCTACCAAGTCTTGTGAGGTTTGATTTGAGCTTGGACCTCCTGAGCTGAGCTTGGGCCCCTTGAGCTAAGCTTGGGGCCCCCTGAGCTTGGGGGCCCCGATGCATGACACCGCCTAGCCCTCCGATAGCTACACCACACCTTCCATGGTTTGCTATATTCAATCCAAGCAAATGCTGGGATGGTTCCTACATGGTCATTTCTTTTCCTTATCCCAGTCCCCTCCCAATTCTAATGATCTTAAAAATTGATAAGCTGTAAAGCCCTAACAAAAAATGTGCAACTGCTCACAATTAGGATACCAACTTTGAAAACTCAAGACAAAGATCTGAATACCAGTGAGGCCACCTATACGGTGTGCATATGCACTATGCTGTGAACACTTCATAGTTCAGATATCACATTGCATGTCCAGTCATAAAGTAGGCAGAATACATGGCAGTTTGTAACAAAATCACTTGGTGGCCAAAGTGCATTTCTGGGGCAACAGGCCAGCAATGCCATCACAGTTACATAGCGTGTCCTTTGGTTTATCGTGTGCTGGGTTTAATTTATCACTTTGTAACATCAGAACTTTAATCAGCTAAATAAAAAATAATAAGGAAATTAGACTTGGTCTAATAGGGGAAGCATTCTGTTATCCACCAGAACTTAATTCGGGAAACTATAAAAAAACAGAATTTGGATGGCAAAACTGGAATCTGAACTAAAGTTTAATGACATGGAACTGAGAAGAATTATTTGCTTACTGATCATGTAACAATTATGAACACAGATATGTATGTCTAAAATGTTTAGGTTGTAGAAAGTAACACAATATATGTGGCAATCAATAAACCAAAATTTTCAAATAAATATATATCCAAGGTCATAATGGACTGGAAGAGACAAACTGACACTCACCATATCAATCACTCATATGATAAGCCAAAACCTGTGGCAAAAGGAAAAATTTAACTACTTGAACTGGTAAATCAATGAGTGATGCAGAACTCAATTCTGTTAACAGCAGCCACAACATAATTCTAAACAAATATAGGCCATATGTGAACGCAGGCTTTCCCGGTGAATAAATGACAACAAATCTTCTCGGGTTTACAGCCGGATTTTATTACAAAGGGACAAGCTTCCGGCAACTAGCTAAGTAGCCATCTTCAGGTCGATTATGTATCGGCGATCTTGCCGTTACGAATACAAGGCGTTTACTGGTGTCGCTTAGCAACTTCACGACGCTCGCAGTCCAGGTTCACCGTGATTGGTCAAGGTGCCGGTCACCCATCCTAGTGCTCACCATGCTCAGCGTTGCTTAACTGCCAGAGTATAGCTGTTGTGGCACACAACCAATAGGTACTACAGTTAGGAAGCCGTCGAGACCGCGCCCTGATTGGCTCCCTCTCACTTGGCTGTCCACACTCCACCGGATCGCTGGCAATCAGGGAATGTGGCTGGCACAGTATAGATACCCCTGGTTTCCAAGCGTTTCTCAGTAAATAACCTATGTCACGGTTAACCAGGTTGTCATGTAACAGTATTTCTATTGCTTCTTTAACCACGGAATCCCAAAAGAATGAACACTTTGTCAGTACCTTCACGTTGTAAAATCCATTCTGTGGCCATTTTCAATTACATGTTGGGCAACAACAGATTTCTCCATCTGAAAAAGCCGAATGTAGCATTGATGTTCTACCACATGGGCCTTGAATGTGCATATGGTCTGTCCAATGTAAGATTTTCCACATTCACACTGTATACTAAACATGCCCAGCATCTACAGCCCCAAGTCATCCTTCACAGAACGTAACAGGTCATGTATTTTGGCAGGAGGATGAAATATGCTCTTAATACCATGTCAACCTAGTATCCTGCTTATTCTCCCGTACATGTTACCAGCAAATGGGATAAATGCCAGATCTTTATACCATTCTTTAGGTTCCATTGCCTGTTTGTTTGGCGTTCCTAAAACGGTCCCAGTTAAAGATATCATCTGTGCAGTTGAATTGGCCGTATGCAAGGTTCCGGCAGATTCGGCCGAGGAAATTCGGAGGGAAACATGCAGGGTTCTGGAGAGAGCCAAACCTCCAAAGTCAAATATCACAAAATCTGAAGCATGGCCCTAAGAGCATTAGGCCAGAATGATGAAATTGTGGTCTTACCAGTGGACAAGGGTAATGCTACTGACCTTACTAAAATGTACGAGACCAAGGTAAGAAAGCTGCTCAATGAAGACCCAACTTCGAAAATAGAAAGAAAGGTAACGGCACTTCTAAAGAAGACGTGTTTTCCATTGGAAGTCATCAAGGGTCTTCAACCTCGTGCTGGCAGACCACATAGATTCTATGATCTGCCAAAATTTCACAAGGAGGATGTCCCTTTATGGCCTATTGTGAGTACCATTAGTAGTCCCATATATGGTCTGGCTAAATACCTAGCTAGTATGCTTAGCTCCTACGTAGGGAAAGGTCGTCACCATATTGTGAACTCAACACAATTTGTAAGTGTTCTTCAAAAGATGCACCTGTATGAGACTGGCATTATGGTCAGCTTTGATGTAGTCTCACTTTTTACTAGAGTTCCACTGAGAGACACTTTTCAGTTGCTATGAAATCTCTTTGAATCTAGCATTGTTGATCTTTTTGAGCTGGTCCTTTTACATCCACTTACTTTACCTACGGCGGAGATTTCTATGAACAGACGGATGGTGTGGCAATGGGGTCACCTTTGTCTCCTGTTGTTGCAAATCTGTTTATGGAACATTTTGACAGTATAGCAATAGAAAGGTCTGTTCTTAAGCCGGCATGTTTCTTCCGTTATGTGGATGATACATTTGTTGTTTGGCCCCATGGGATCAGCAGTGTACATGAATTTCTGGACCATCTCAATGGGATTCACCCAAACATACGTTTCACGATTGAACTGGAAGAGAATGGTAGCTTGCCTTTTTTGGACATTCTCATTCGGCGAAAACCAGATATGACTCTTTCTCATAGTGTGTATAGAAAACCTACTCATACGGACCGTTACTTACGTGCCGAAAGCTTCCACCACCCGGCTCAGAAAAAATGCAGTATTGTACACACTAGTGCATAGAGCGAAACTAATCTCTGATGTTGACAGAACTGTATTACATTCAGGAGAAATGGATATTGTAACCGACAAATAGAAAGAGCACTGCAAAAAACGTAAAACAAACAGGCAATGGAACCTAAAGAACGGTATAAAGATCTGGCATTTATCCCATTTGCTGGTAACATATCCAGGAGAATAGGCAAGATACTAGGTTGACATGGTATTAAGAGCATATTTCATCCTCCTGCCAAAATACATGACCTGTTACGTTCTGTGAAAAATGACTTGGGGCTGAAGACGCCGGGCGTGTATAGTATAGAGTGTGAATGTGGAAAATCTTACATTGGACAGTCCGTATGCACAATCAAGGCCCATGTGGCAGAACATCAACACTACATTCGGCTTTTTCAGATGGAGAAATCTGCTGTTGCCCAACATGTAATTGAAAATGGCCACAGAATGGATTATGACAACGTGAAGGTCCTGACAAAGTGTTCGTTCTTTTGGTAGTCCATGGTTAAAGAAGCAATAGAAATACTGTTACATGACAACCTGGTTAACCGTGACATGGGTTATTTGCTGAGCAACGCTTGGAAACCAGGGGCATCTATACTGTGCCGGCCACATTCCCTGATTGCCGGTGATCCAGTGGAGTGTGGACAGCCAAGTGAGAGGGAGCCAATCGACCAATCAGGGCGCGGTCTCGACGACTTCCTAACAGTGGTACCTATTGGTTGCATGCCACAACAGCTAGACTCCAGCAGTTAAGCAACGCTTAGCGTGGTGAGAACTTGGATGGGAAGCTGCCACAGCTGAGCTCCGGTAGTTAAGCAACGGTGAGCATGGTGAGTACTTGGATGGGTGACCAGCGCCTCGACCAATCACAGTGAAGCGTCGAGAGGTTGCTAAGCGACACCAGTAAACGCCTGGTATTCGTAACGGCAAGATCGCCGATACATAATCGACCTGTAGATGGCTAGTTGCCGAAAGCGTGTCGCTTTGTAATAAAATCCGGCTGCAAATATAGGCCAATCCTTAATTTTTCCTGTTAATCATGGCTTTAAAGAAATAAACAACTACACTCTTTACCTCACCATCCTTCCTGCTATCTTTATTTTTACCTGCTTGTTATTATGCCTTATATAAAATTTTGATGGCCATTTAAGAAAAGATTTGTGCAAATGCAGTTAAAAAATGTGGTGCATAAATATATAACAGCATTTTGAATAGATATAATCTATTTTTCTACTACGTTCTATAGTGCACACACTACAATTTCCATTTTCCTGTCATCTGCACAAAGAAATAAAATACCTGACCCCATGTTCTATACAGTCTTTCAAGGTAAAAAATTTGCAATTTTCAGTCTTTTAACTTCTTTGAACAAAGGAAAACATGTAACAGAAGAATATAGTTTACATAGTGTACAAAAGCAATCAAAGTAAAACCAAAAACATTATACACAGTGATCATCATTCTTGTGACTTCAAGTCATCTTGAACAAATCACATGGATCATTTGACAGAAACTTTGGACACTGCAAAAGAAAATGGAAACCCCTCATAAAATAAATAAATTATAAGTGCATAAGCATACTTATTTGGTTATGAAACTCACTTGACTAATTTTTCTCAGGTGCAGAGCTTCAGAAACATGAAAATTTAGGAAATTTTTTTCTGGTTTCATGAGCAGGATGCATCAACAGAAACTCAGCCAGACCTTCTGCTTAAGATTTTCATCCTTTTCCAAAATACCACTGTCTCTCTTATATCCAAGCATTACTGTAACAGTAATAATGAAGCATCTTATCATCACAACATTTCAAGTCATTAGCTTCATTGGTCACCAGGATAAAAGGTGAACACAAATATTATAGGTAAATGTTGTAATCTATTCAATACTAAAATCATAAATTAGCTCTCAACTGCTGAAAAAAATATTGTTTTATAGTTCAAAAGGAAATGAACTCTGCAATTTTATATTACAACTGCTATGTTAACAAGGCTTGTAAATGTATAAGCTGTAACTGTCACAGCTAGCTATCAGAAAGTAGATAGACAAGAAATAATTGCAACACTACTGCTTAACACGTTTGTAAATTGTACAGCAAAACTCCTTATTCGTGGGGGCTATGCTCTGTAAGTATACCATGAATACAGAAACTGTGATTGCGGAATGGTAATTTGTATAGCTTCATAGGGGATACTTTTTAAGTGTATATAACAACTCTGATGTTATGGAGTAATTGTTACACTTTTAACTTATTAAACCACCTTCTATTGAATGAAATCCTGTATCCAAAGATCAGATTAAGGGCCTATGAAAATCCCCGAGAGAAGGTATAGAAGCAGAAACCTATTGATCTCAAGACGCCTAACCACTGATCCACCAGGCCGTTACATTATTTTCATTTACAGGGTAATATTCATCATATGCACACCCATTGACCTTGAAATGTATTTCTTTATGAATATTTTTTTTTAATTTTAATGCTGACCTGTTGACTTCTAATATTGTAGGTGATGTGTTTATATATCCTACCCCTGATTATTCTCATATTGCAGTAAGTGTTTTTTTACACCTCCTTTAATATTAACCCATAGTGAACATTAAATGTAGACTGCACAGACCACACGTGAAGTATACAAGGGCAACTTTGATAATACTCATTCCTCGCAGTTGTTAAAATAGTGGTGATAATTATGTAATTACAAGCAAGTTGAATAGGTAATTTTGTAGCAATAATCTCACAGCACACAGGGAGCAATTTCTAATATTCATTACTCATGTTGCCAAATTACTGCTTACATTGGCACGGTTTATGCAATACAGCCTCTAAGATTGAAACTGGCAAAAACAGGATATAAATATACATCTCAACACCCTACCCCACCTAACCTCACATTTGCCTTATCACATCTATGACTGTAACTAACAATTTGAAAATTTCCTGAAACTTTTTAAGTGTTCCTTCCTTAATTATATGCCACACAGCAGGACCAGCAGCATGCACTCTAAACCACCATTTCCAATTACCAAAAACTTTTGCTGGGGTATCTATCCCCCAATGACTCCAATGATACCCACTACTACAAATTACTTGAGCATCAATCTAAAATCTCTTTTGCACTGGACAAAATTCAACTGGACAAACATGAAGCCAATGCCACACCAAATTTAAAATTTATCTGTATATTCTGTTAATAACACAGTTTATGGAAAAATGGTATGCTAACTGACACTAAACACACAGCTAATGCAATCTAGGATTTGGCGAATATGTGATAAAGTTATGTCACAGGGTAAACTGCTCCTTGAGCAAAAAAAATTTGATACAGGCCCTAGCAACACCTCATTCTTACTATTATGAAGTTGCAAAAACATAATTTAAACTTGACGAGCCTCTTAATTTCATGTTTCTTATGAATACTTGTGTATTTTCATGGTTAAGGCTAGTATGATTTAGTTTCTCCGCCACGAAGTGGTAGATTTTTTTTGGGTTGTACACATTGGTAGCTTCATAGTCATTAAAGCCAGGAGAAAATGGCAGATGGGGGAGGGCGAGGGAGGTAAATAACTGGTAGCAATTCAGCCATGCCCATTAGAAGGAACCATACCAGAGTTCGCCTGGAGTGATTTTGGGAAACCATGAAAAACTGAAATCAGGATGGTCGGAAATGGATTTGAACCTTTGCGCTCCTGAATGCCAGGCCTGAGCATTACTGCTCTCCTGCTGGTCTTGGTGCAAGTGGTAGTTATAGTGCACCAACAACCATTGGTAATTCCACATCCTGTATCTTTTTTTAAGCCTTCTCAATCTGCAAAAATCAGTGTAACTCCATTCCAATGCTATCTACTTACCTCACTGTCAAAATAATAATGTCCAAGCCCAAGATTAAAATACACTGCTAATTACATTCCATAACTGAGAGTTTGTAGGTAAACCCTATTTTTTATTTCTGCAGCTTAATTCTGAACAATGCATCCAGGAACTTGAGCTACAGAAAAAACCAATCCATTCAAAAGTACACTTCAAATTATCATGCCTTTTTGATCTAGTGGTTTAACACTCTATCATCTCACTTCCCTATCTTTGAAATGCCATTGTCTTCTTTTATTGGTACTAATTTATGCAAGCTCCTGAGTAGCTCATCATTAAACAATATTATTGATCACAATGTATTTTATATAAACATTATTTTTTCAGTAGTTGCATCATTCACATTGTAAATATTTGTCTAGAAATAAAAAATGTCTCTATGATGTATTATGTATGACCAGATTAAACAAATTAAAATATAAAGCAACAGTTTTTATTTTTAAAAAAGGAACAAAAATAAAAACTAAAAAGGCTGCCAAGTTATTAACTGATAAGTTGGTGGGTAGCAAAAGAAAAAATAATAATACAAACTGCAGTATCCACATCCTCAATGGATACATATATTATCCCAACTCTAAGGGTATACACCAAGCCCTTCATTTGGAGATTATGACATGTTTAATAAATCTATATCTAAATTTTAATTCCTTTGCTTGGGAAACAAAGATCTCAAGAGTAGTAATGTGAGGACAGAAGTTACAGACAGAGCCACAGAATAAATAAATACTTAGAAAATCCCGTCTCTAAAGACCTAGTTGTTGAGACGTTAAGCAGTTGGGAAAAAAAAAAAAAAAAAAAAAAAAAAAAAAAAAAAAAAAAAAAAAAACCCTTAGAAAATGGTTAGAAGAGGCACAAAACATTATGCAAAAGTAAATTTTTGATAAAGCCATGTCAAAATAAAATAAATGGGAGCTAAAGAATGGACAAATGCTGTAGTGAAAACTAACTGATATCAGCAGAAAAAATGCAGTGACACTGGTAGTAAGTATTGGACACAGTGAGGTCATGTAAAGAGCTATGCCAATGGATAGTGGATGACTGGAAATGAGTTATTGCAAGTGATGAATCACACTGTACCCTGTGGCAATCTGATACAAGGGTTTGGGTTTGGTGAATGCTTGATCTACAGGAGAGTGGAGAAACTGAACTTTCATTAATAAATAGTTGATCAACCAAAGAATAATGCAGCAATTGAATTGATAGTATCATATTTGTTGTATGATGACAAGCAGATTGAGGTAAACAGAAATTCCACATGAAATCAACCCATATCAACAATGACATAATTGTAATAATTTCATTGTTACTTTCAAATTTATTTATAGGATTTATGTCAGAAAGAGTACATAATAGAGGTTACTAATAAATAAATACATTATTATAGTACATTATTTCAAGTAAATTAGTGTAATGAATCATAAAAGTTCTTGTAGAATTGAGGCACAATATAACTATCAATTAAACTTGGCAAGTATTTTATTTTACTAAAAGAAAGTGGCATTTACAAAATATGACATGAATATGTTGAATGGGTAACTTGGTGTTTGTGGTTGGGGCTATCCACAAGTATTCCAGCTCTGATCCCCACCTTAACTATTCATTTTGAAAGGTCTTTAACTGAACCCTCTTCAGACTCCTACTTCACTTCCATCCATCCAAATTACCAAACCGGTTGTTCCTTCACCCCTTCCATACTAACTGCTTTTCTCATCTTCCATAGATTCAACATCCTATATTTTCCGCTCTTCTCTTCTTTCTTCAATGGTTGAGACCACCTGTAACAACATTGTACTACCAAGAAGATAGCATCTTCCCTCTTCATTTCTTGATAAACTCTTTCCTCATTGATCGTCCTTCTTGCAAATTACTTTGGCTTGAAATTTAGATTTATACAGAGGAATTTCTCATGGTTTCCTTCATACCCAATTCTGTTGTTCCTTCAAAGTTACCAGGTACATCTATTTGGTTTTTTTTATGGCTTTACGTCTCGTCGACGTCATTAGAGGCGTGATGGGACTGGAGGCAAGGAACGGAAAGGAATTCGGCCATGGCCTTTTTGAAGGAAGCATCCCAGCATTCGCCTGGAGTGATTTGGGGAAACCATGGAAAACCCAAATCTGGATGCCCGGACGGGGATTCTAACCAGAGTTCTCCCAAATGCAAGGCCAGAACGTTAACTACTCACTCACCATGCTCGGTAGTTTATTCTCAATGTTATATATTCAATGCTATGTTTGTTCCAGTTCTTTAGTTACTTGCATAGTATGTTTCCACTGGATTTCCATGTCTTTTCCCACGAATCTCATTTCATTCCTTATGACCGTGAACCTCTTGCCTAGTTCTACTGTAAAGCTAGCTTCAAGGGTATCTCCTTTCATGCCTGCTTCAACTTTAATACATTTCTTGTATGGTTTGAAGGTTTTCCTGGAATTAATTACTCATCTTCATAATTTTTGCTTTAACATTTTCTTGTTGTGTAGGCTACCTTTTCAAGTTTTTTTTGCATCGAATTAGTCTTTTGTGGGGGGAATTAAAGTTTTCATGGATGGAACTAAGTTTTTGTCAATCTTATTCATAAATATAACCAAAATTTCTTCTAGGGACATCTTTTCTTCTTGCTATATCATCCCTTCCATGTTAGCCTCTGCTGTGTTCATCTTTAGGGAACGCCACAAATGACCTCCAATACCGTGAAATAGTTATAAAAATGGATAAGGATAGATAATTCCTCGATGTAGGTCCCAAATGATATAAACACGGAACTTTACTGGAAGGAGATTACAGGCCTATCAACTTAATATTCAGTCGCTGGAAATACTTCGTCAAATAACGAAAATACAACGATGGAACATTTTTCGAAACTCACACCAATATGCCAAATCATTCAACTGAAAATACAATGTGGACGTAGATACAGCCACAAACAGCTTCCCTCGAACTTAAACTTGCTGCTAAAAGCAAAACATCAGTTTACTATACAGTTGGTATTCAGTGTAGGCATGCACTGTAGAAACTCTGTCAGAAAAAAAAGTCGCTTCTCTGCAGGGACCTGATGATTACTTATAAGTTATAAATATGTTTCAAAATACTTCAGAATTACTCAAATGAATTGTTTGTTGAGTTTAATCCACTCTTCCAGCTGACAAAAAAAAATCAGAACACTCTCAAATAAACTTGGGGCTTGACTAATTTCCGGTTTAAGTATTAATCTTGAAATCAAGTATTTACGATTGTTCGGAATGTATGCATTCAGAAAAAATGCTTTTATCTTTTTCTTATTGTGGAAGGTCAGGTGATAATATTGGTATGATACCACAATCGAAACATATTTTATTCATTTCTTTACAAACACTGTTTCTCTGTTCCATTATCGCACCATTTACTTAACAGTCTGGTACATTTGCCGCCATTGTTGCATGTTATACTTTGTACTAACTATGACGATCTAACAAAATACAGCGCACTTCCTTGTTATTACCATGCCGGAAAGAAGATATTTCTTTCCTCCATGGTTATTACGCGTACTATTCAACTTTTTGTAATGCAACTCTCCACATAAATGCGTAAATAGAACTGCTGGAGTATTGTAATGTCACAAGTTACACTAAAAAACTGACAGCAAACAAGACATAAACTACACTTAAATCATTTAACACTTATATTCTGGTGCAATAATCAATTTTTCACTCAAAGTCCACTTGCGTTTTTTCTACACCAGAAAATATGTAATGCACATCACCTTTAACTTAACTTGTGATTGCGCTATTGTTCTTCCACGAGCTTATTCCAAATCTGACTGTTTTCAACAGTAGCACAACATCCCTATAGCCGCAACCAAATAAACTACAATTATGTCGCTATTCCACCGAATGTAAGGGATCATTTTACACTTTGTACACAAATGAATATAAAATTTCAAATTCTGCAGCTCCGTCATTGTTTTTTATGGGACAGCAATACATTAACCATGACATGTTAAGCATTCCAGAGGTCTTTCACCAATAAGAATCTATGGAATCAGAGACATTAATAAATATTATTAAATACAAAATTTCTTGTATTGTACCGCAGAGTGATGTGGTGGGTGAGTGATTAAGGTAGTTGCTCTTCGACGAGAGGCTCAATATTATGGGTTCGAATCCCGTCTGTGAAGAAGATTTTAATTTAAGGCACACGCTTGTGTCAAGGAGAAGAATAATTAACTGCAACGGTATTTGAACACATAATATCGACCTCTCTTTCCTGGGATGAGATTGATGCCAGATTGTGCAAAAAGACTGATAGAACATGACAGCGCTGTCCACATTTAATGTAAAGACTGTACGAGTATATATAGAAAATTAATGATTATGCATTCTTTAATATCCTGGGAATGGATATTCCATACGAGCCGTTCACGGAAAGGATGCGCGTTCAACATTGTGTTTAAACAGCCCTATTTCCTCATGATGATCCTACCACACATCACCACTTGGCGAGTGTAACTGAGACAAACTATAAATCCTTATAATGAATTACAATGTGGTGCTTGACAGTGCTATCATCATCTATCAGCTGACACGTAATTTTTTTAAAGTTTTCTATTAACAAAACATTACGAAAAAATAAGTGTCACTATTTCTTTCTGTTATAATATTTATCTTGAGACAAAAAATTTCAAAAATTTATAAACTGATAGATTTTTGTTTAGAATAAATGAAACGTAGGATATTATAAAGCCACTCTTCTTTCTCGTAGTCCTCATGGATGTTATGACATCTTCATACTGGCTATCGGTTTTCCACAACTATGAGGAAACAAACCTTTTACTTTACACTTTGATGAAATAAATGATAGCGAACAATTTATACTTTAAGACTAGATTGTTACAAATTTCAGTATCCACAACATGATTGTATTTACTTTAGCGTCAATTCAGCATACAATGAGTTAAAATGTCAATACATACAGATACCAGCAGTTTTAAATTAAATCTTGATTGTGTTACTGTTCATCAAACAAATAGGCAAAGTTCTTCAGGGCATTAGACAGTAGTCAAATCACATACACGATCCAGCCAAAAAAGTTTCGTTTTAAATTTTAAAAAATTCTGAAAATACTCAAAGGGATGGGGAATTGCCACTTCTCAATGACCGTGGACCAATTCGTTTACGTTTCAAAAAAAAAAAAAAAAAAAAAATTCTTCCAGGACTTTGCAATAATGACTTTACAGAAAAATAACAATGAATTTGGATTGCTCAATAGATACAGGCAGAAATCTGTAATTTTAACGTCTCAATAGGTGTATAATACGTTTTTTACTGTCTCAGTGTACGGGTAACACAAGAAAAACATAACGCATCGTTTAACCACTTTTTCCCGCGGCATGACTCGAACCGTGGAACCACAAGACAACGCACTAGCTTCCGGGATCTGCATCCACGAATATGAGCCACTTACCGCCCCATCGCATCAGGTTTACCAGAGACGGAAGATGAGGTAGCTACAACGCATAAACAGCTTGGCATTATCTTTCCTCGTTCCTGAAAGTTATTGTTTATTTCCCGGAATTTTACATTAATTAATAGCTGAACGAATTGGGTGAAGGGTAAATTTCATCAGTGGCACTAGACAGTAGTCAATTCACACTCACGATCTGGCTATCAAAAATACTGTTTAAATAAAAAATCTCGAAATTACTCAACGGAATGAGGAATTGCCATTTCTCAAATATCGTTGCCGAACTCGTTTACGTTTTTAGAGTACAGCCTCTTCCGTGCCTTTGAAATAATAGTGACTTTATTGAAGAATAACAACGAGTTTCGATTTCACAATAGATACAGGCAGAAATTTGTAATTTCAACTTCCCAATAGGTGTAAAATATGTTTTCACTGTCCCAGTGTATGGGTAACCCAAGAAAAACATAACGCATCATTTAACCACTTTTGCCCTCGGCTGACTCGAACCGTGGAACCGCAAGACATCGCACCTCGTAGCTTCCAGGATCAGCATCCCCGAACCTGAGCCAATTACAGCACCATAGCGTCAGGCTTACCAGAGACGGAAGCTGAGGTAGGAGAAATTAATAACGAGCCAGGCATTATCTTTCCTCGTTCCTGGAATTTACTGTTTATTTCTTGGAATTTTAAATTTAGGAAATAAAATTAAAGAAACGTTTCATCAATGGTGATATGCGTCAGAATTAACTTTTAAAATTTCTGTACTTCTTTATTAACGTATATTCTTTTTGTGCTATGGTTAACGATTTTGCCCCTTACCGCAAACCGAATTTTTTACGGACTCCTGGAGATAGCGGTCAATGCGATAGGACAGGGAAGATAACTCCATGCCACGAATAATGCCCAGTTGGGGTTATGCATCAATTATATCATTAGCTATCACTAGTCGGAGCAGCATGTTTTTAAATACGGAAGCTTTGAATTTTATGTTCTTCTTTGATGAGAATTTTTTTCGTAAGAACAGCCACTTTCTATTTCATTTCTCATTTGCTTCCCAATACCACAGGCTAAAAATTGTCGTTGTCGCACAATAAGGACATTAGCTAAAAAAGCTTTTTCGCACAATAGACACATTAGTTTGATTTAGTTCCTTGATTATTTTTAAACATTTATCATTACGTATTACATCAATGATCAATCACCCGACTTTGTTATGAGCACTAGAAAAAATGGGGAATGTTGAGTGACAGAATTCTTTACGGTGAAGTTAAATTTAATAGAAAAGTGTCTTTCAAATCCTACTCACGCATGCTGCGTTGACAGTGTCTCACGTCAGCCAGAACATTAATGTTATGATTCTTTTCTATTGTTCCACACTAAGTATGTTCAAGAAACGACAGAACAAAAAGAATTGCTTTTACATGCAAGCATACTTACAAGACCACTGCCAAAATTATTAAATCCGAAATCTTGTTATGTGTTATATATTTGACTGATCTCTTAGATAAGTCTGTACTGTTTCCAAAAATTATAATACACAGCAAACGTTGAATATTAACGTAAATTTCGAGTCATTTTAAGTTGTTGTAGACGGGTATAATATCTGCATTTTGTTGTTATCCAGTACCTGCTAAAAACCAGCATTTTGTTTGAGATTGGTAACTTTCGTGTTATGTGTGAATACTTAATAACTGTAAAATGTCTTTAAAACAGTAAATGAAACGCATTCGATGTTCCTACAACTCTTTTATTGCCGAAATGTAATCACTATTTCGGATTATGAAACAAAAAAGCGTTAAATTTTTTTCGTTTTATGGGAGGTGGATGTGGCTCAATTTTAATAGTTGTGAGACTGTACCACCTCCAGGGTATAGTAATGTCTTCGTAGATGTGTATAATGGGTTGAATAAGTCCCAGGAGGAAATGTAGCGATGTGCAATTCAGGTCGTTCGGATTAATATGAGCATGGTAGTACGTGCAGTTCTTGTTGTTAAATAAAACCGAAGATTATTGAAATCCAGAATCTTCTTTAATTATAGAATCAAGAAATTTTTTTAAATCTTGACCCATTTAATATTCCTTCCCAACATTTCAAATAATGTATTTTCTAATTACCTTATCCATTGGACGAGGTCACTGAGATACCATAATGGTGTCTGGCGCTAAAGACAGGGTTAGCTTGTACAATCTCCGTTGGTGGTATTTTTATCATTCATGAGTTGGCCAGCAGTGTAGGAGAGGTGGTAGTGCACAATTCCTAATCAACAGATTTTATAACAAACACATAGGTTAAATCTCAAAGTTTCCAGCAGTGAGTATGATGACACTGTTAGTAGTGATTTCAAATGGGAAAATGATCCGTTGACCCAGTCAGTGTTTTTCAGAAATCTAGCCCTGAATTCACCGGCAAAGAATTTCATCCTCCCCTTCTTCCATCCTCATTTACATTTATTGATACTCATCAGTCACCTGCACCCATACATCCCTTACCCGAGGGAAGGGTTGATTATTTCTTTTATTTACGCATGCCTTTACGCCTCGTAGCCCGCGGAAAGGCATTGTATCTAGGCCCAGTACGCTTCATGCAAAAGGATCCAAGCAACCTTCGAGTTGCGAACCACACATATCATAGATACCAGAAATTTAAACGCATTTGTAGAATTAAAAAAAAATGAATTAAATTTGTAATTCCCTATATAAGCAGATAGCAAAAGCTGCACAAGTCTTTTCTGACTTGTTCAGTTACAAGAGGTATTGGAATTAGTTACTGAAAGTGCCCATACCACACACTTAAATTTCGACAAGCTATTGCTTGAGCGACGTGGATTGAAGTGTCAACACGTATGGCTACCCACATCAGTACAATTTTTATCCTCTAAGTACTGGTTTTGTATGGTACGTCACATCCTTTAACCCCTTAACCTACGATTTAGATTCGAAGATGTTGGGCCGAAATTGTATACAAGCTCGCGCAGCGTTCGGGACGTTCGCGCGACTTGTGTAACACGCTAATTCGGGCAATCGTAAACAAGGGGCGAATACGCAATAAGAAGCTGCAACCGAATACTCGCTATAAAATGGAAAGACAAGCGAGATGTTTATATGCTGTCGACAAAACATGAAGCAGTCGAAATGACTTCACAAGGATCCAAGGGCACTCTAAACCAAATTGTATTGCAGAGTATAACAAGAGAATGAATGGAATTGATCTCCAAGATCAAATATTAGCATGTTTTTCAGTGATGAGAAAATTCATGAAAGGATATAAAAAAAAAATTTGTTTGATATTGGTCTTTTTAACTCATACATCTTATGGAAAAAACTGAATGATGGAAAGAAACAATGTTATGTTGACTATAAGATCAACATAACCGAATCTCTACTGAAGAAAAAGCCAAAACCGATTTAATATAGATAACGAGGCGTATTATCTTCCGGAGATGCGCCAGACAGACTTTACGCGAAGGAATGGGCTCATTTTCCAAAGCACATTGATCCAACACCCTCTAAATTAAGACCATCAAAACGTTGTACAGTTTGTCACAAAAATAAAAAACGTAAAGAAACAACGTGGGAGTGTAAAAAGTGTAAAGTTCCGTTACATGTACCAGAATGCTTTGAAATATATCATACCGTTACAGATTACTAATTTTATATTTTGGAGTTTTGTATAAATAAATATTTTGTAATACTTGCGTCTACCACAATTATTGCATCAGACTGTAATTACGTATCAAATATTCCACGTAATATTCACATCTGGCCCGATCACCGTACGCGGGCTATGCCCGTAATATTTACTTCTGGCCCGATCACCGTACGCGGGCTATGCCCGTAATATTTGCGTTTGGCCCAACCATCGTACGCGGGCTATGCCCGTCATTGTAGATTAAGGGGTTAATATCCACAATAAGTCGAAGTCAAAGGGCGTTACATCACTGGAACTTATAAGAAACCCAGTGACACCACTTCTTATCTATTAATTTGGCAAATTCTCATCGAGGTAAGCTATTATTTCCCAATGGAAGTACAGCGAGGTGTCATTTATTTGGATGTAAAATCGATCAGTTTTGAATAGTGTATGACCGACAGGTAAAACTGATCTGCGTAGTCTGTCTAAACATACTTACCAATAGTCATACCTTAAAAAAACGAATTGCCTAAGTAGTTTCCATAGTGACGGTTGACGCCAGAAGTTTTTTTACATGACACCATGAATGTTCTGGAGGCAAATACAAACAGTCGAGAAAATTTCGAGGTAGTTATAGATGGCGTCAACCATATACTAAGTAAATGACTTTTTGTTTCATGTAACTCCTTGTTATTCACAGACTATCCCCTGTGGCGCAGAGTATTTTCATGATGTTAAAACTCCATGTTCATCAAAGTTATGAAAGCTTTCTAATCTCGTTCTATGATGGCGACTGTCTTTCGCGCCCGTGCTGCTTGTGTCGTGGTCTCACACGGCCTATAAAGATATTGTCTCATGGCTCAGACAATCGTATGCTCTCTGACGAAGCAGAACTTGGTGGCCCCTGCGTAAACGTTACGAGTGCAAGAAAACTATGTATCGTCAGTCTCCCTGGAGATACAGGCGCAGCCATACGTATTCTCTTGAAAACTGTTTCTATTAGCTGACTATCTCCGATCACGTCCCACGCCGCCTCTGCCTGCATTCATGAAAACACACTGTCCAGTCTCGAAACCTCTGAGGCAGTTCCGCTTACTGTGGCGTACCTCCCCAAACTGTCTCATTCGTCCATGCAAGGTACCGTGCTGAATCTGACACAAAACTCGCCTCCTCCTTCGAGAATATAGCGCTCGGTAGTCCCAGCAATTTTACAATGTGTGAAATTCGGATCAAGAGACTCCCCTACTCCAGCCTCATACAACTGTTCACAAGTAATTTCTCTAACATAAGTACTGCATTTAAAAGAAAATATAAAAGTCTCATTCTATCAAATCAAGTTGATTAACTGTTCCGAAACTTTGCGGTTTGTCGACGACTTACTCATTACAGTCGGGCGAGTATTGTGGGCAAGGAACGGAAAGGAAATCAGCTATAGCCTTTTGAATTTACCCCCCTGGGGTGATTTCGAGAAACCATGGAAAACCGGAATTTGGCAGGCCTGACCAGGGACTGAACCAGTGTTCACGAATGCCAGGCCCAAACGTAACTGCTTACCAACAAAGCTCTGTTTGGAGAGACTTGACGTTTTTGATGTGGCGTCATGAACAGTTTTGCTTATAGTGTAGGCACATTTCTTTATCTGAGTATAAGCACCTCAGAATTTGTTAATTTCTACACCTTGTCACTACAGGATATGGGGAACAGGAATCATACAGAAGCCGATACTGCAGCTTATAGCCCCTCACAGGCCGATTTAAAATCTAAAAACTAACTCAACGTATAATAACAGCTTCAAATAGACCGACAATGATAAAAAGTATCCTTTAAACTTGCCTAAATCATTGCAATCCTCAATAGTTCAGATTGTAAACACTTGATTTCTGTTATGAGACCATATCGTCATTTTTCAGCATTTTTCGACACAATAAAAATTGTTTATAATAATAACTAACCGGGAGAAAATAAAATTTACAATAAACCAACAGTTTCAGAAAGTAAAAGCAAAGAAAACGCGGTTTTAAAACTTCGTTAAACACACTCGCATTTTCAACAACATATAACGTCATGTTTTCAGTAATTTTCGGAGCCAACTGATAATTTTTATGTAATTAAAGAACACACTACACAACATATAAAAGTTTTGAAGAATTCCACACAGTTTAATAAGCACTAAATCAGTTTTAACGTAATTACGCAGTAGAGAAGATTGACGCCAACTACAGATTCGAATTGTGGACGATTTCACACATGTCAGTAAACAAAATCACTTTCAAAATGTGGTATAAGTAAAGCAGGAGACCATGCCGCTGATCATTTCTCAAAAGAAACACTCCTTCAATAGTAATTTTAACAAAATAGTAAGTTTAGACTAATGGCGCCTTCTTGACACACCACTTCGATTTTTTGTGTGGTCGATAACTTTAAAAGTATACCACAGAAAAAATAAAAACAGCTTGGAAAACCGGAGAAATCATAGAACACAGTGACATAACTTTTAAAGTCTGAAATTAAGAAATTATAAAAACTTGGAATACGTTGTCAAATTTGGGAAAGTCCCTTTGCTCACACGAAAATTGTATCACTACACGTTTCACATTTCAATTTTTTACAGCAAACTGAGTGTCTTTAAAGGGATAATTATGATAAAGTAAACCAATCAACAGGCAGGGCACCATACACTGTAAAATTTTGAGCACTTGAGGTTACAGAATTTTTCCGAACTATGTTTAGAAGCGGTAAGCTACAGGTGTATTAGGTCCAGGGCTATATAAGGACTTGCGGTCACGAGATCCCGTCGCGAAATCCTTTGATACGCACTATAGGCAGTTACGATCACAACCACAGATTTAAACACCCACGGCCGAAAATATTGCTCAACAGAAAGGAAAAAACTAATACATAAACAAGTAAGAAATCTGTCGACTGCATCAAGGGCCACTGGGGTTAGGGTCCCATTCCCTAACCAACCTGCAAAGTGATCACTGGGCAAAGGAAAGTGGTTACAGTGCGATAGCAGGTGCAGAAGGCAGCCATACACAACAAGAAAACAACCCACAAACAACACTAGTACAGTATCCGGAGTGGTAAGTACCGCGGGGCGCTGGTAGTCGTGGCAGGCTAGCGCGATGCATTCTGCTCCAATATTTCCTGAAATGAGCATGGTGGGGTTGTCTTTCCCGGTGGCGATGACACGTGCTGGCGGGGGTGGTCATGGCGGTGGTGTCCGTCATTGACCTAAAGCCCGGGCAAGTCGGGGGTGGTCATCTAGCAGCACTGTGGCTGGAAACTCTTACCGTGTACTCTCGGGATGAGGAAAGGCTCTGCGCGGTGCGGCGGTTGCACTCTGGAGCCCTGGTGATGCGAACCACGTCTCATCAACACGTACAACCAGGGGCGGATCCAGGGGGGGGGCTAGGGGGCTCAAGCCCCCCCCAAAAGTATCTTGGTCCACCCCCGACATTGCAGTTTTGAGACCTTTTTTTTTTAGCTCTACGGATTTGAGGCTCGAGGAGGCTATAAAAACTACCTTTTTCCCGACTCAAGCCCCCCCCCCCCAAAGCCAAAATCCACTGAAGGCAAGCCCTCTGAACCAAAATTCATTCAAGCCAAGCCCCCCCCAAACCAAAGTCCGCTCAAGCCCCCCCAAAAACAAAATCCTGGATCCGCCCCTGCGTACAACACCTGTTGCGCACAGCTGTTAACTAAATATAACGATTTCGCATGTTCCAGGACCATCTCAACGACAGCGACGGCGAGCGGCACCAGCTGATAACCTCAGTGGCAGCGGCGGTGTGTGGACCAGCTGTAGATGTTTCATGATACCATATCCTAAAAAAACTAACAAATCCCTCATACATCCAACCTTGTAGCATAGAATCTGTCGCGGTACTGGCAGTATCTTAGCCAGCCGCTCTTATTCCCTCACCTAACTACCGCAGAGGTTTTTTTCCCCAGGGGTAAAAAAACCTTGGCACTTTTTTCCCTCTGCCCTGTCTCTTCTTTCAAAAGTTTCTGTCTATCTTATCCGATGGACCCATGTAAACGGGCGGACGCATGGAATACATCACAATCCCGTTCCTGTGATCACCTATAGAATTACTATCCTAATGCATGTGCAGAGGCGAGCAGTAGATAACAGGAAGGCCGCCATGTTTGGAGGAGCGGGTTTTGGGTGCTCCCCCAATTTTAAAAAGTTGCCACATTTGGTCGAAAGTATTGGGAGTAGTCTGTGTGCTGCGCGGAGCCCCGCTTTGGCGCCTGAGGCATGCTGGGTAGTACCGAAAGTAGTCCAAACCACCATGCTGTTTTGGCAGACATGATGAATTTTCTGAACGTGTGATTTGTGAACTTTAAAATGAGACTTTGAAATTCTTAACAGGGGTCGGTCGGTTTTATTCCTCTTCATTACTTGCAGTTTAGGAAATGATTTGTCGGATAGCCAATTTCAACTGTAAAAGTGATTTATAAAGTGACTTTGAAGAATATAGTGAAATTTCATATTTGAACTGTACCTAATTTTTTATTAGTGCTAATGAACCTTTACTTTTCTGAAGGTAACTAGGAAAGTGGCGGCCGTAATTAATTACAGTTGATTCATTTAAGGCTGATTCGCGGTTTAACAGCTTATTTTTCTACAGAACTTAAAGCAAGTTGGAGGTTAGTTAAGGTGATGATACCAATACTATAATCTCGGTATTGGTTTCCTCCCTTACATGAGCTTACATAATGATACAGATAATTTGTTTCCTACCCTTATATGGTTTTGTACTTATAATTATTACTATTATTTGTATGGTCCCAACTGAATCACGCAGTGCTTTTATGATTCACCTTTCGTTCTCATTTTCTCTCCATGAGCTATCTTTATTTCTTTAGTCAACGCGGTTTTTGGAACTTCATTCTCTGGCTACACCACCCATCTGTTGACGTTTTGACTGAATAGTTCATTTCTAAAACTTCCGAAGTGTCTGTTTGTCCGTATATAATTTGATGTTGTACTTATGAATAAAAGTTTTAATTTATATGAAAATTATGGTTTATTCATGTACTCTAATAATCCGACTTCATTTCTAAAAGCCTCTACTATTCCCATATACAAATCTCAGAACTAGAATCCACCATATACTGCAGTGTGATCTAGTTAACATATTCCATTTAAGCTGAGGTTTTTCAACGTGAATGAAATCTGCTGAGATTATTCGATCTCCCAGTTTCTGACTGAGCGAGCTTTATAGTTTACAAATCATCTATGGCGCTTTTCAGAACCGTGACTGGAAATTATTAGTAATTTTTGTTTCGGTGGAGTGATTACTGAAACCTAGGAGGCAGGAACGTTAGGATCACACTTCCAGCGCTAATATAAGTCTGAAATGCTTTCGGTTTCACCCATTAATAATCACGCTATCAACAAACGAAGAAACATCTATTTTCACGATGATTATTGCTCTTTTATGGCAATCCACCAGTTTATTTATCATTACAACTTTGAATAATCTATGATCTAGGGCAAACATCTCACAGGCAAAACTCGCAGGGGGGGGGGGGGGGGAAGAAGAAGACAGGCAGGCAGGCAGTTAAGTAATTGCGCTGCCGTAATAGCTTTTCTGTCTTGTAGATAAAGCGATCTGTCTGTAAAGTAGCGTGCCAAGTAAGATACAACGGACCGGGCACGAGTCCAGCCCCGCGTACCTGCCGTCCTCACCGCTGGCATCAAGGCGAATACCTACCTGTAAACTCCACCTCGTAAACTATACATTTCACAAACAAAAATGCACTTATCACACACTGAACATAGTAACACGTTTCACAGACATATGGCAACACTCCCCCCTCCCCCTCTCCATCAGTACTTAGTACGTCCTGGAAGTAGGTATAAAATGACATAGCTCCAAATTTGACCATGCCAACGATGAGTAATCCTCTAAGGCAGTCAACCAGGAATATTTGTGAAGAAGAGTATATTTCATACGAAACATTATCATCTTGCTTCAGTTCACGCTACTGATGAGCAGGTTTCTGGAGTTACGCCTCGTCGGTGTCATTAGAGACAGCAGAGGGTTGGGTACAAGGAACAGGAAGGACCTAGGCCTTTTGAAGGAACCTACCCAGCATTCGCCTGGAGTGATTTCAGGAAACCATGGATAACCGTAATCTGGACGGTTGGACGGGAATTCAAACCTACGTCCTCCTGAATGCGATGCAAGAGCATTTTTGAAGTGAACTACTTGCATATCGACAGACGGTGAGTGTGAAACCAGTTTTATCAAATTCTTGATGTGCCATGGAACTAAAATCGCTTCTTTTCATTTAGAAACAAATACGTCTCGTGATAAAAAAAAATATAGTGCAGCAATAATGAGTTATAAATTTCGGTAACAACTGAACATTCAAAACAATTAAAAGATATTACGAATAAAAAGCACGAACGGGATTCGCTCTATAGTATACACTAAAAATATACAATTTTCCGTTCACAGAAGAAATAATGTGCTCTACTATTTGAAATAGGCGTCAGAATTTTATAGTATGGTTTTTACCGGTCAGTAATGCAGAAAATATTGTATTTGAATATTACTGATCTAGGTGCACTGGCTACATTTTTTTTTATACGCTTTTACCGTTCATCGTTTCTAAATCAAAGATTTTATCACACCGTGATAAAGGTCATGCTACACTCAACTACTTCGATCGGCACAGGGTTTATGAGCGCGCGTGCGTGTTTATAGCCCAAACCTTCGACATCCTCGACGTTAGTCAGTGAGAAGTTGTGGAACTAGTAAAATTCGTGCCTTCCAATGTTTTGCTTGAATAAATTAATTCTGGAAAGACAAGCCTAAATTATTGGCATTCATTTTGTTAAATTCACACTGTCGCCTTGTAACTGCAAGTCAACACCACTAAAATTAGTAAATAAATATGTTAAATAAATTATTTAAGATTTTCATTTCATCTGGATTAAAAACCCGAAATTATTGTATGAGATGCCTGAACTTATGATGTTCTTGCGGACCCTCCGCCCTCCCCCCAAAAAAAATCCTTTGTTGGTGACATGGAAGCCCCTGGGAACCACTGCTCTAGTTTTAGAGATTAACTTCACCACTTCCACGATACCGTAACCGAATAAAAGTAAACCAAACTAATCGCTGTAGATGACGGTGGGGAGTCGGTCGAGTGTCGGGCGGCGATGCGGTGTCGTTTGAATCAACTGCAATCGAGCGAGAGCCAACAATATATACAAACAAAAAACAACTTGTCGGCACGGTGATGGTGCGCAACAATATCGGTAAAGTATGACCCTACCTTTATTTTGATTGTGCAACGTTAAGTGGTCAGTTTGTCGTGATTTCCTCTTTTTGATTTTATCACTTTAAAAATGAAGTTGTGTGGCCTAATAATAATACATCATGGCCTATATGGTTTATATAGACATACTTTGAGGACGATAAAATTGATACGATAACTATCTTTTGTAAATTGTACGAAACACAAATTTCTTTTGGTGGAGTTGGCAAGAAAGCTAATACATCAAGAATGATAAACTATTTGAAAAATAAACACAACGAAGAATACCGTAAGTTGCAGCCTACGTTTCCTAAAGGACAAGAAATTACGGATCAAGATAAGGGTGCAAATAAACCTAAAACATCAAAAAGGCAATTGAGTTTTAAACAATGTGTTGAAATATCTAAACCGTGGGACATTAATGATCCCAAAGCTAAAAAATACCATCGCTTAATTGACAATTTGGCAGTAAATATGGTACAAAGGGCTGGTTTTAGAAGACTGATAAACAGCGCATTGGCGCGGTATAACATATCATGCCGCCCTTACTTTTCAGACAAAATATTTCCAGAAATATACCAAAAGATAGTTGAGACAATTACACAAAATTTTTCAGAGACTGATTTTATTTCTGTCATATGTGGACGTGCTTGCATAATCACATCAGTTTATTAAGTTTTACTGTGCATTTATTGGTCATGAATCCAATGTCAAACATGTTCTGAGCATCAAGCATTTTGAAGGACAGCACACAGCATAAAACATTGCAGTTGCTCTACAAGAAATAGTAAGTTTTTGTGACATCCAGCTGGCAAAGATTACTGTTGTAATTCATGATAATGAACGAAGTAGTTAAAGCAATCAGTAATGGAGGGTTGGCATCAATTCCTTTCTTTATTCATACTCTCAAGTTAATTGATGTCGATTGTCTGAAAGCTCAGTCAAAAGTGACGGAAATGACAAGGGAGTAGGATCGTGACTATTTCAGCCATTTTGGTACTGCACAAGAAAAACTGCATGCTATCCAAAAGGAATTGGATCTCCCAGAGCATTAATTGGTGCAAGATGTCAGTACGCGGTGGAACTCATCCTATCATATCCTTCCAAGGCTAATGGAATAAAAACACTCCATTTCAGCTTATCTCACGGACTGTAATATTGCCAATTTGATTGCTGCACAATGGGAGCTATTAGAGCAATTTTTGAAATTACTACAACTATTTAGGGAACCTAACGAAAATAACAAGTTTCGGATATGAATGCATTTCTGAAATTATTCTGTATGTTGGTAATCTGATACGATACAACTAGCAAATCAGAGCTAACACCCAAGTTAAGTCATTGAGACTTGTCATACAAAGGTTGAACGAACGATTTGAAGACATTATCACAAGCAAAAATTATTTGTTGGCATCCGCTTTAGAATCGCGCTTCGAAAAGAATGTTCTCATTAGTCAATTGCAAAGAGAAAAGGCAAGGCAGTATATTTTGATCGTTGATCTGAAGACGTACTGCGAAAGCGACGGCACACACAAGTTCGTCCGCTATTCAGTCTAAGAGGATGAGGACAAAATAGTCGGGTCAAAGTCAGAGTACTCACTCATCTTTTATGGAATGCTTCGAAGAGATTGTTGCAGAGAAATGTACGACCAATACAAGGACAATTAAAACAAAACAAAAATCAGTTGCAACTGCCCCTGCAATGTGGGATAAATGCTAGGCAGAAGAAACAAACACAAACTAAAAAGCAGCACTATTTTCCACGTTGTAAAAATTAAGGTTACAAAAATATTTAAAAAAACAATCACCGGTAGAATTTGAAACGAGTAGTGAGCGCCGGTTTGCAGACGTAAAATACAAACACCCCACAACTCTAGCGTTGCTTCTCACACCCACGCTTTGACTAGCATATTAGTTATATATGCATCATATTCGCACCCGCTCTTCGCATTACCTAATTCGTTCGCCATTCGATTCGCTGTAGGTACGAGCGTGACGTGGCACGCAATTCAAACAAACGAAATGACGTCGACGACAACGTAAGTTTAATTTAAGGGAAGTTAAGAAGACCGTGGATTTTTTAGGTTAACTTAAAAGTTAATTTTTCAATTTTGTTAACTTCGTTAATTAACGATTTTCTGCCCAGCTGTACCTAATACAAATGCATCAATTACTGGTCAAATTAACTGTGATAAGCAGATAATACTTTCCCAATATTTAAACTAGTATCTCATAGTAATTCATTGTTTACAATTATCAAAATACCTTCAAGTCTCAATTTTCAGATAAATGGTGTAATATCTACAGTTAAACTGACCATTCATAGTTTGCTTTTGTCACAAATATACTTACACCCAAGACTGTACCACTTTCTATACTGGAGTAAGGAATGGTTGGAAACATTTCTGTAACTCTGAGTACTAGAATAATGCACAATTAATCGAAACAAAATAATTGATCACTAATAACACTGGACTACAAAAATGAACTTTTTCTTTCTTTCACAAGAACAAAAACACGAGATTCTAGAAGTATTTTTCATGCTGAATTGAAATATCAGTTTAGTTTTTCCCCATCAGGCAGGAGTTTTTTGTGATATTCATTTGATTCTTTTTTTATAGTTTGTAATAAAATCGGTAACTATCTAACTCTAAACTGGAACAGATTAAGATAGTGCGTGGGGCCCTTAGAAAAAGGTGAAGAAGGGGCCCTTGGTTTGGTTTCCGGTCCTAGGCGGGTCGCGCTATAGATGGCGCGGGGCCTGTAGAATTTGCTAACTCCTGCTACGTGGCTAATCCGGTACTGACTCTAAATGATTGTTGCAGAGAAAATTACGACCAATAGAGGGACATCAAAACAAAATTTTGACTTGCCAAGAAACTGGTAGATAGCGATTTTAGGAATAATTTTTCATTTGGAACATATCTCTTCTTGGTCCAACAGAAGTTGGCCAGTGTATTAGAACTCCACTTTCCTTGGTACCTCTTTTCCATTGCAGAAATTTGCCAATGAAAATGCTCACTGATGCTCATCACTGACAGCTCCAAGAGTTTCAGGGAAGAAGTTTAAATAAGAGTCCAAGAAGTGACTTTTTAAGGACATGTTTCATCCCATAGCTTCATAAGAATGCAGATGATCATCCACTATGAAACGATAGTTTTCTGCTTCTGGTTTCTAAGGAAATTGCAGAATACCTTTTTGAAAGACCACCAGGCTGCTTTTTATAGTGGATTTTAACAATCCTTCAGAAAAGCAGTCTTTAAAATCACTATGGCGGCTATGATAACTACATATTCTTACATCTTTTTGGAGTAGATTCCAGCCTTTGAGCCTAGAAGTTAAAACTTCAGCTTGCTGTTTAGACAGGATTAATTACTGAAACAGGTCATTAAGATCTTGTTGATTTGGAAAGTATGGTCTCTGATGAACAGCTACAGCCTTCATATGTAGAATCATTTTTATAATCATGATCATCTGAATTATTGTCATTTTTGAGCTAGGTCAGCATCAGAGTAACTAGATAAGGTCTTATCTCCATATACTGGTTACAAGGGAAATCTTCATGTGTGTAATACAGGACCTCACTGCAGATGGCAAATTCGGATACTTAACTGTATTACTTTGATGTGACTTTATTTTTGTTTAAACAAATACATTAAGGAATCAGTTAGATGATCTTCGGTTCTCTCCAAATTGTTGGTATTGCAAATGGCATCTGATGTGTACCATTTTTCCACCCAGTCAACAGTCTAACATACGAAACACAGCACACATTTGGAACCCATCTCTTAGGGGCGTCCATAAATTACGTGCGGTGAAATAGGGCTGGGGGGGGGGGTTCGGCGGAAATCTCACCAAATCTCACCAGGGGGGAAGGGGGGTCCTACGGAGGAAATCTCACGTGAGATTTTGCGAAAAATTGTGGGATAGTAGAGCCAAAAAAATGGTCTACAATTTGCGCCTAAGTTCGATTTTAGGAGGGTATTTCGTGAAAAAAGTGTACGGGTGTGACCTAAAAAAAAAAAATGTCTACAAAAGTTTCGATGTGCGATTTCTAGGGGGGGAAACTCACGGACACCTGATCTCAACCTAGAGGGGGGGGGGGGGGGTACGGCCAGATCTCACGAAATCTCACCAAGGGGGAGGGCGGGGTCCAGAAATCCGGGCAAAAAACTACCTCACGTAATTTGTGGATGCACCCTTATAAAAATCACTCACTTGACAGCCAAAGTAATGTTCCACAACACCGTTTCACAAGTCGCGTAACAATTTCACCTACTGAGACTTTAAGGTCAGCTCACACAAATATAGGAGAAATTATCTGCCCAATTTACACATATTCATGGCATGATGAAAAAAGGAAAAAAACTCTACACACAACGTACACAATACAATTCTAAACAGAAAGGAAGGAAATATTTCACTAGCGATATTTGTGCTAACAATCTCACAGTCAGCTCAACAATGACACCTCATAATGCCAGACTAACAGGTCAGGTCAAAGAGGATGCTAAAATAAAATTTCAAAAAGTAGCCGTCACAGCAAAAAAAAAAAAAAAAAAAAAAAAAAAAAAAAAAACTGTGCCTGATGGAAAAATTCTGACTACATATCTGAATTCAGTAAGAAAAAATGCACTAGAGTAACTATTCAGATTTCTTGTGAAGAAAACCTTGTCCACCAGTGTAATAAAACAAATCGTCATATCTTTTGATATTCTCTAAAAATTCTTCCCAAATCTTTTAACTGATTTCACTCTTTCTAATTTAAGGCATCTGAAATCATCTAAGTAAAACAAATTAACAAAAATGAATTGGTTGTTACGAAGTGTTAAAAGTAACGCCTAAGTACTAGTAATGCCCAAGTGTTAAGATGGTGCAATAGGTAGTAAAGGAAGCCAACAGTGAACGTGTGTGAGGCCAAGGTTGCATCAGATAGAGGGCTGCGTGGGTGACGAAATACGAGTGTAAGCTTCCAGAAGGTCGCGCAGGGCAGCGGAGCACGTCACGGGTGGCTATAAAAAAGAGCCCGCCTCAGCGGAGGGGGACGCCTTCCGTCTTCGGCAGCCAGCGAGTGAGCCAGCCAGTACACAGCGGAGAAGACAACGTGTACATCTGTTACTGTAGTCGCCGTTGTAGTTGTTCAGCTTCTTCAGAGTTTAGGGATCTTTGTAGATGACGGACCAGAGCTCGTTACTCCCGAGGGGTGGTATCTTTCCTTTAGGTTTCTCATACTTCTAGACTGGTGTTTCCGGTGTAGTCTGGCAACCGGAGAGTTTCCAGAGGAACCGGCGATTATGATGTTTCCAGAATCTGACGATTCTGATGAGGAATAGGTACCTCTCGTAATTTATTCCTGAATATTTTCAAAGGGAGATTGTCGGCTTCATGAGTCACAAGTTTGTTTCTCATAACTTCTTGTGTCTTCATTTTATTTCTCCAGAACATTTCCTATCCCGAGTTCCCAAATTGTAAAAATTGTTACCCCGCTTGTTTCCGTGTTTGATTCTTTTCAGCTCTCTGTTGCACAAGTTCTTCGACAGGACGCAACATGTTGTACCAAAATTTATAGGTGCAAATACTGAAATTAAAAAAAAATATTTCAAAACACCTGATGTACAGGGTGATTCAGGATGAATGGTAAATACTGAAGGAGGTGGTACAACATTCAGTTAAAAAGTTCATATAAACATGTGTCCAATTTCCATTCATTTTTGAGATACAGGTGCCAGAATGTCATGCATAAAATGAACCTCAAAAAATGATCAAGAGCACATAAATAACTTATTGATGCAAAAACACATCCATATTTTACAAAAGTTTAAATTAAATGTTCAAAAATCCCACCATCGACTCATACACTTTGCAGCTCCCTTCGCAACAGTAGGTGTAGCTCTTCTAAGTATGTCTTGGTGCACTTTTATAAGGGAAGCAGTTTTTACAATACGAGCGAGTAATTCATGAAAAAAGTGCTTCAATAAGCTAATTGTGTGCTCTTGATCATTTTCTGAGGTTTATTTTATGCATAACATTACAGCAAAACGAATGTAAATCAGACACATGATTATATGAACTTTTTTACAATATTGTTCATACCATCACCTTCTTCAATATTTACCATTCCTCCTAATCCTCCCTGTATAGTACTCACAAAAGACAAAAATACGGAATTGGTGGAAGCAAAAAATATCAATTAACTAATCACACGAAGGATACAAAAAGGTACCATAACTTACCACATAACTTCCATCATGGGCAAAACTAATTATAAATTACGATTCATAGGTATTATGTATTCTGAGGAATTGTAATGCTCATACAAAGGAAATAGCGTATAAAACACTAGTGTGTCTGCATCTGGATAACTGTTGTGGAGTTTGGGATCTGTATTGCAAAGGGCCTGATTGACTCAGTGGAGAGGGTACAGAGGAGAGCTGCTCGATTCATGACTGGTTGCTACAGCCCTTATGAAAGCGTCGCAGAATTGATACATAGACTGGGCTGTGATTGTTTGGAAGACAGACGATGTCATTTGCATTTGAATTTATTGGAGAATATGTGAAATTCTATGACCTACGAGTGCTGTGAGGTACTTCTTCCGCCAACCTATTTGAGTCGCAATGACCGGAGGGATAAGATCGAGAAATAAGATGCTTTTATGTATTCTTTCTTTCCTCGTGTTATTCAGGATTGGAATGCACAGAATTAAGATTGGTGCTTAGCACCCTCTGCCACCAATAATGTTTGTGAATTGCAGAGTATGGATGTAGATATACCAAAGATGACTGCAACAATAAAAATAAAAAGATGGAGAAATAAGGAATGTTGAAACTTACAACTGTAAATCAATTATCTACAAATCAACATGACAGGTGCTGCATGTACTGAGTGTCTGGGAGAATTAGCATCTAACTGCAGTGTGGCAGATAAAGTGGTTTAGAGTGGGCGGGAGAATCAAATTCAGAAAAACAAAGGAAAGGGTTTGGGTCAGATATAAGAGCTCACATAACTGACTTGCATATTAAAAAAAAAAAAAATATGGAACAAATAACAATCAATAAATGTTGAAAAGGCAGACATAGAAATATTATAAAAACATCAGCTGTGATAAATGGGAATTCGTATTTGGGCATAGTAAGAAAAGGAAAGAAAAAGTGTGTTGTTCAGAAACATGTGGATGCTGAATATGAGAGGAATTAGGCTGCTGAAGATGGGAGGTGATAAATATTAGACTGCTTTGAGACCAGGAGCCAAGGTTTAATCAGACATTCTGTTCCTTTCTTCCACAAAGTTCGAAGGATTTGCTTCTTTTCTATGAATAATTACAGCTTACATCCCCTCTTGCATTACACACATTGCTCTTCCTTTTCCTTTCTTTGTACTCCTCCTCTGTCTCAACAGGAATTGTAGAGGTGCTGATATGTAAAGCATCCCTCTTTCCCCTCCTTACTGATGAATAACCTTTCCTCAAGTTTTAAACTCTGTATCTTGATGTACCATGTGTGTGTACACCACCTACATTGGTGAATTTTGGAACAGAATCAGCCATTTAGCAAAAATAAACAACATAATTAGATCAAGTAAATGGTTATCCCCATTTAGTAATGATTCATTTTTATTTCATATTTTTTGCTTATGGCTTTACGCCTTGTCAAGGTCGTCAGAGGCGGCATAGGACTGGGGGTGAGGGACAGGATGGAATTCAGCCATAGCCTATTGAAGGAACCATCTCATCATTCGCCTGGAGTGATTTGGAGACACCATGCAAAATCCAAATCTAAATGGACGGACGGGGATCCAAACCTGCATCATCCTGAATGCAAGGTCAGAGCATTACCGCTCACCCATCATGCTCGGTCAATGTTTCAATGTGGTGAAAATGTAAATGGAATGAATATAGTTACCGAAACAATCAGTTAAACCTACTTTCAGATATTAATAGATGACTAGAATCATTCTGGTGAATATAAACCTGCTAGATCTTAAAGCTATATGATTGAATATCTAATAATAATACCCTGCAATGTATTCTTTTTCTTTTCTAACATACTCTTATGGAATCAAGCAACATTACGGATTTTTGTTATCTAAATATTATTAGTAATGGTAGTATCTTATTATTTAAAAACTGAACAAAATATTTTTACATTTTTCTGAGAAAAAGTTATCTAGTATTTACAATTTTTCCCCCTTTTAATCCCAGGTAATCAAAATGCTGATTTAAGCAGTCATGCTGTTCTTTATACGTTGGGGATCAAGGATAATAATGAAAATTTTAACAATAATTGGGCTGAAGAGTTTTACAGAAACAACGTACATAATAAAGAGTTGTATGAGATATTTTTATCAGTCATTCGTGCTAGTTTTAACACTGTGTGTAAGACACTAAGCTTGCAGTGGGGTTCTGCATAAACCTTGAATCTTAACTCTGACCGTGTGTAGACTTTGATGTAAAACAGTTTTGGCTTAAATAGAATAATACGGTCGCCACACAGATTTTAACCTAAAATCTATGAAAAGGTAAAGTTCAATAAATAGTTCAATGTCATTTAAATAACTATATTCTTCAATTTCACAAAACCAAAAACTGTACAGGCAATCAGACGACTTTCCAAAGAAATGTTTTACAAGTTCGATTAACCGGTCAAGCCAGACCACACCCCACTAGTTCAAAGAATTAAATCAATAGTTGAAGAAAGCTAGTAAAAGTTCGTCACATGCTCCCATTGTTCAAAAGTTTAGTTAATTTAGACAATCCCTAGGCCTCACTTGAAGAAATACTATTTTAACACGAAATTATGGTTAACTTGAATAAACCAAGCGGCATCCTTCCAAAATAAAACTTTCACTGATGTGCTAGATATAAAACTTTCCGGCCTACTGAGCTACATGTTATCACGCCGACTGCTTCCATATGACTGAGACCGAACAACTCCACGCACGCGTCTATATCACATAGCACTTCCTGCTTCTCGAATATTCCTAGCGACTGCTTTCTCACGCGAACCGTGAGAATGAAATCACTTCCTTATTCACAGAGGTGGCTGCTGGGAGGCTGATCAGATATGAAATCGCACGTCTGAAGTCCTTACATTGGCTAATCTGACCTTGACAATAAAAATAATTCAATCTCCTTGAAACTTTACAAATCGCTAGATCTTTACATAAATGTTAACTTTAGTTATCATACAAAATATCCTGACTTTAATAAATAAGCCGAAAATAAATAATTTAGATATGAACTTTCCCACTCCAGGCGAATGCCGAAGAATGTTGAAATTAAAAATATTGAAAATACTATCTTAAAAACTGTAAAACTGCTTTCTAATTTGAATAAACATAAAAACTAACTTTGAAAATGAAATGCAATAATATTCTATCCAATCTAACTCGTGGTTCTAAGAGCAAAATTTTGTCATGCAGTTACAAAATTTAAAAGATAGCTTACACGTGATACATTCATTCATGTCAAGGAATGTTCGATGATCCCTGAAGAGAGAATTTTTTGACAATGGGATGCAGAAAGAACTTCTCAAGACAGAGAAGCAGCACTTTCAGAAGAAGCCAAATACACTGTACAATAAAGAAACAAATAAGTCTATGATCTATACACACCATACCTTCTGCATCCAGTACGTACAATGCAGACTTCTCCAAGACAATAGAATTTGATAATATGGACATCTTGAGCAGTACAGCTGTTTAAATACAGTGTTAATATATCATTATGAAGTTTTCATCATAATGTGTTTTATAAATATGGAATCTCACTTAGAATAAGCAAATTAACTATAGACTCGTACTCTGACTTTTAATTTTATAAATAAAATATACTGATACATTGTTTTAAAACATCATTTACAAGCACAATATTAAATTATCAACAAAAATGGAAAATATGGAACAATCAAAGAAAACTTATGTAATGGTGTATCTAAAAGAACAATAATCAATTACTTAATATCTCTCTGACAAAGAAACCCACAAGCAGGAAAGAAAAGAAACAAAAGACACAGCCACCATTTTAAGACAATCCTTAATAGATTATATAACATTGTAACCACTTACATTAACACATTCTCACATAAATACATCCATGTTGAGTAATCTTTGTTGTTAAGGGACAAATATCACACGTGTGGTCCGATAACACCAACACTGGTGGGTTACTGGCTAAAAGTCAAGCATGGCATTCAGGAGGATCTAGGTGCAATACCCAGGATTTTGGCCTTCCATGGTTTGCTGCACTCAATCCAGGCAAATGCTTGGATGGTTCTTACATGTTCAAATTCCTTTCCATTTCTTGCTTCCTGTCCTCTCCCAGTTCATATGATCATAACTTTGATGAACTGTTAATCCCTAACAAAAAATGACAAACAGCTCACTGTTAAGGTACCAAACTGGAAAATTCAAGGTCCCAGGTGTGACTATTAGGGAGGCCTACAATTTTTATGGAAACTTCATATGATGTTCACCTGTTATTAGTTTATATGAAGTATGCTGTGAACACTTCATGGTTCAGATTCCCCACTGAACTGAGCATCCAGTCATTAAAGACAGGATGCATAGTAGATCAAAGCAAAGTCACTTGGTGGCCAAAGTGCACTTTGGTGTCTCCTGACCAACAATGCAATACACAATTACTTAGCCAGTCCTTAGGTTTATCCGGTGCTGGGTTCGATTTCACATTTTATCGTTTTTCAACATCTAGGTCTTTAGATGAAAAAGAATAAGGAAATTAGTCTTGGTCTTAATAGGGGAAACTTTCTTATTTCTACCAGAACTGATTTGGGAATCTATACAAGACCAGAATTTGGATGGCTAAACTAGAATCTGAACTAGAGATTAATGCCTTGGGTACTGTGAAAAGTTGTTTGGTCATTGATGGGGTAACAGTTATGAACACAAACACATAAACCCAAGATGTTCAGGTTGTACAAAGTAAATCAATATATGTAGCAATCTATGAACCAAAATTTTCAAACAAATATCTATCCGAGGTCATTATGGATTGGAAGAGAGAAACTGAGACTCACCACATCAATCACTCATGTGATGAGCCAAAATGCATGGCAAAAGGAAACATTTAAATCACTCTAGTGCACAATAAGTACTTCTTTCCTCAAAAAGTTTGTTCAAAAGTCCCTCTTATTAAGAGTAATAAGTGTAATATATATTAACTGTCAATAAACAAACTCTAATAGTATTAATTAAAAATAACAAACCTCAATAAAACTAGAAGATTTACAAAGACAACTATGAAAATGCACCATGGCAGCTCCTTGCTATTTTGACTGGAAGATGAATGAAAAATGTAGAACTGAATTCTGTTAACAGCTACAACATAATTTTTCACATTAATTCTCCACAAATATAGGTCCATCCTGAATTTTTGCTGTTAAATATGACATTGAAAGCCTACACTCCTTTCCTCACCACCCTTCCTTCATTGAACTTTCATTTTACCCACTTCTTAGGGAGTGTCCATTAACCATGTGGCTCGGTATAGGGGAGAGAAGGGCTGGGTAAAAACCAATGGTGGGATATGTGGGGGGCAGGGAAGAGGGGGTGGGAGGAAACCACGAAAAGAAAACAAAAAATGCAGATCATCTTAGTTTTTTATTTGATGGGTAAATTTTGTAATATTTTTTTAATTAACAATGATGAATGAAGTAAGGAGAATGTTTTTAGTAACAATGCAAGAAGAAAAGTACCTCTGACTGCACATGAGAAAGAAGTTTTCCCCAATAATTGATCATTTGCAGGAGTGGCTAGTGTCAATATTTCATTCAGAATATTTATAATTATAGGAAAGGACATAATGCAAATATCAGTTGTGTTCATTACATGCACAATAATGTTATAATCTGAGAAGAGAAAACGGTACAAAATGACTTCTGAAATTAATAAGGGAAAAATGCTACGTCCCACATGGAAAGAGGGAGAGGGTATGTAGGCATACGCCACATCAGGCTACATGGAGGAAGGTGGGTGGTTCAAGGGAGACCAAAGAAGAACCACGTTATTTATAGATGCTCACTTATTAAGTCGATAGAAAAATTAAGAGATTATCATAAAAACTGAAAGGAAGTAACTTTATTTATTATGTCCTACATAAAGTTTTGAAGGCCACATCAGAAAAGATTTGTACCAAACACCGGTAAAAAAATTATACATATATCACAGAATTTTGTAGAATATGATCCATTTTTCTACTGACTCATATAAATCACACACAACAATCATATCTCCTGGCATCTGCACAAGGAAGTAAAATACCTGAACCCCATGTTCTATGAAGTCTTTTAAGCTAAACACTCCAGCATTTTTCAGTCTTTTAACGCTTTTTACATACAAAAACAGGTAAAAGAAGAACATGGAGTGCACAGTTTACAATAGCAATGAAATTAAAACAAAAGACATCAAACATTAAATTCAAATTTCATTCATGAATGCACTGACCACTTTAAGAAAATACTCAGCTTAAATTCTTATAATATAGTGACCATCATTCTTGTATCTTGAAGTGATCTTGAACAAATCGCGTGGATCATTTGACGGAAGCTTCGGACACTGCAAAAGAAAATGGAAACCCCTCATAAAACATATTATATATGAGTGCATAAGCATTCTTATTTGGTTATGACACTCACTTGACAAATTTCTCTCAGCTGTAGAGCTTCAGGCACGCGAGAATTTAGGAAATTTTTTCTGGTTTCATGAGCAGGATGTGTCGACAGAAACTCAGCCAGACCTTCTGTTTCATTACCAGACAACATTTTCATCCTCTCCCAAAATACTACTGCCTCTCTTACATCCAAGCATGACTGTAACAGTAATAATGAACCCTCTTACCACCACAACATTTCAAATCATTACTTTTTTGGTCACCAGACTGAAAAAAGAATAGGAATATTACAAGTAAATGTTGTAATTTATTCAATGTTAAGATCATCAATTAACTCTAAATTTCTGGGGGAAAAAATGTGTGTTAAAGTTAAAGAAGGAATGAATTTCAAATTACAACTGCTATTTTAACAAGGCATGTAAATGTATAAGCTGTAATGGTATCAGAAAGTAGACAAATGAGAAATAATTACAACACTACTGCTAATCATGTATGCAAATTGTACAGGCTTCATAAATATACCATGAAAGCAGAATGGGAAATTGTATAGGTTTATCGGGTATACATTTCAAATTTACAGAACAACTTTGATATAATGTGACTGTCACACTTTTAACTTATTAAATCATCTTCTGTAGATTGAAATCCTCTATCTGAATGTTTACTGAAAAGTTATTTGAAAAGTGCATTTTCCTTTCTCTTTGAATACGACACCACTTAAAAGCGCATAATCTTCAGACTGCAGTCTTTGATCTACATGGATAAGCAGCTATAGTTTATTCAATCTCTGTATCACAAATAGTTATTGCAGGGACAGAGACTGAAATCACATAATTCCTTAGTTTGTCTTCTGATTTCTTGATTAATTGTACAGTTGATTCTTTGATATTGAAAGAAACAACTCGTGACGATTTAATCGGTTGAGCATTTCTATTTTTACTACAACTTTTTTACAAGTGTGAGCTAATTTGTTTTTGCTTCTAGTTGACATAATAATTTGTGTACAAAACAAGGAGTAGAAAGGACAAATGCTGTTCACTCAAAAATACTCTCTTGTGACAAATGACAAAATTGTGATGACAGGACAAGAGCATTGCGAGCAGTGGGGCAGGTTTTATCAAAAACCAGAGCAGTGCATGTAATCCAGCAGCTTTTGTAAAAGAACAAGTGTTTCAAATGCAATGAGGTGGCAATAAGCCAAAGGATATGGTATTTCATTGTGATAGTAAATAAATACATATGTAGTAAAACCAGATGCGTTACTTGTGAAATTTACACATTTGTTTAGATTGGGATCAAGGACAGGCAGGTGAGCAAAATTAAGCAACATTACGAGAGCCACAAGCAGGAAAGTAGAGCACGAGTCAGCGATTCGGCAGTTGTCATGAGCCGAATCGAGAACGCAAGCTGGCAATATGACCGCACGCAGTTTGGTGATGTTAGGGTTTGCCCTCTCCAGACAGCTGGATTGGAGTGGGGGTTATCATAGTAAAATCCTCAGCACAGCTAGGTTTGTCTGTTGATCTGATTGTCGCATTGTTCAGCTGGGCGTCAACGAGAGAAGTTACCAGGCTCCCGCCTCGGAACGGAGCCATCGCAGCCAAAAGAGATGTTCGACAGTAAACCAGCAGGTAGGCTCTACTGAGAAAGACTTGGATATGGAAACAGGTCAGGTTAGTTAGGTAGAAGTTCGAATGTATTGCAACAGTTCTGTTGTGTTTGGGTTAGAGGTACCCATGTTGCAAAGCTCGCTCTCTCTTTCCTCGTTCCCATAATGTTGGTGGTGGTTAGCAAGGCGCCACTGCACCATGTTGTTGTTTTTGGGGCTTTAGGGCGCGTCGACAGCGAGGTCATTAGCGCCCTAACAATGACCAGCTAATACTTTTGCTAAAAGAATATTAAAATACCATCTGCATGGTCGACTGTAAATGTGTCGGCCATACGGACTGCAAATAAAATAATTAAAAAAGAACATGGCTTTAAACGCGCCACTAGGACCTGATTACCATAAAACACCTGGATGGCTGAAAAGTTCCCAAACCGGTTCACAAAATAATTAAAAACACTACATGTCTCGCTGGCTGTATAGAGGCCAGCGAGACATAAATTATTAAGATATTAAAATTATAAAAAATAAAAACAATGCAAATGGATGTGTGGCTGTAAAGAGGCCACCCATACATCATAAAACTAGGCCAATCTGCCTAAAAATTTAGGCAATAGACTGTCCAATACACAAAATTTCAAAACACTCACCACACTACTGCCCTCGTTGTTAAAAATGAGAGGACAGATCGTTAGCCAGGCCAACGCCTGCCCCTAAAACTAAAAACGTTATTGTAATTGCTTTAGGGCGTGTTGACGGCAGGGCCAATAGCGCCCTAAAAATTACCAGCTATTACTGTGGCTTATGGAAGTACTAAAATACTGTCTGCATGGTCGACTGTAAAGGGGTCGACCATACAGACAGCAAATAAAATAATTTACAATTACAAAATGTGGCTTAGAAAAGGGGCCACCAGAACACAAGACCGTGCACCACCTGAATGGCTGTAAAGGGGCCATACAGGGTCACAAAATAATTAAAAACACTACATCTCTCGCCGGCTGTATAGTGGCCAGCGAAAAGGAATTTAAAAACATAAAATTTAAAAACAATGCACATGGAAGGGTGGCTGTATAGGGACCACCCGTCCATCTAAAAACTAGGCCGATCTGCCTAAAATTTTAGGCACTAGACCGGCCAATACACAAAATTTTAAAACACTCGCCACACTGCTGGTCTCATTGTTTAAAATAAGGGCCAGATCGTTGGCAAGGCCAACGTCCGCCCTCAACTCTAAAAATGCAACACAATCAACTAAAATGTGGCGCACCGTCATAGGTACGCCACAGGTATCACATTCCGGTGGGTCCTCCCGGCGGAGAAGAAAGCTGTGTGTCAGAGGACAGTGCCCTATACGGAGGCGAGTAAGGAGAACCTCATCCCTCCTCGCCTGCTGGAAGGAGCTGCTCCACGGCTGAACGGTCGGTTTGACCAGCCGGAGCTTATTATGCTCAACCTCCAGCCACTGCCTCTGCCAGATGTCAAAAACAAATCTTTTCCCCGCCGAGGCAAGGTCAGACTTTGGGACCGGATCAAAGTCAACTCTGACCTTGTTGCAGGCTAACTTGGCAGCTTCATCAGCTGCCTCGTTCCCCCTGATTCCCACATGACCAGGTACCCAGCAGAATACGACCTCCTTTCCAGAAGATTGGAGCGATCGGAGGGTGTCCTGTATGCCTTGGACAAGACTATCTGCTGGGTACATGCTTCCTATAGCCTGGATGCAACTGAGGGAATCACAGCATATGATGTACTTCGTGCCGCGACTTACTTTCATATGCTGGAGCGACTTTAACATAGCGTAACACTCAGCAGTGTATACGCTGCAACAGCTATTAAGTTTGTAGTTATAAGTCGCTCGAGGGAATACCACAGAGCAGCCAACTCCGTTAGCCTGCTTAGACCCATCCGTGTATACCGGGGTAAAATCACGAAACTGATTTAAAACATCGCTAAAATTTCGGATAAAAACACTGTCGGCGGTACACAGCTTGTTATACCGCGTCAGATCTAAAACTGTTCTGGGCCTCTTTAAAAGCCAGGGAGGAGTTTTACTCCAACCCTGGTGATAAAAAGAGGGCATCTGTAACCCAAATTCCTCCAATATAGCCTTTGTACGGTAGCTGAACGGTTTAGTTGCTCTTTGACGGTTGGTATATAGCCGCTCAAAGTTGGGATGAATAACTACGTCGTACACGGGACTGCCAGGAGTTGTGGCAATATGTATATAGTGTCGCACCATGAGGAGACGCCGGCGGATGGAAAGCGGCGGCTCGCCAGACTCAGCACAAATGCTGGGTATCGGACTGGTGCGGTATGCACCTGTGGCGAGACGAATTCCTGCATGGTGGACACTATCCAGAATACGGAGGTAGCTGTCCCGTGCCGAACCGTAGACAATGCAACCGTACTCCAACCGCGACCGTACAAAGGCTCTATAAAACTGTAGCAGGCAGGAGCGGTCAGCGCCCCACGACCTGCCACACAGACACTTTAAAACATTAAGCGCTTTCAGGGCTCTGGCTTTAACATCCTTAAGATGTGGCAGCCAAGTAAGCCGAGTGTCAAAAATGAGGCCCAGAAACCGAACAGTTTCGCTAAAACTTAAAACGGTGTTCCTCAAGGTGAGATGAGGTTCTGCTAAAAGACTTCTACTGCGGCTAAAAAGCACACACCGGGTTTTCTCAGCAGAGAAACGAAAGCCGGTGTGTGCTGACCATTCATCCAGCCTGTTCAGCGTGAGCTGCAGCTGCCGCTCAGCGCTTATCAGGCTAGACGATGCAATAAAAATTAAAAAGTCGTCAACGTATAAGGAGAACCGGATGGGCCTCCTTATAACAGTTGAGATGCTATTAATTGCTATGGCAAAAAGAGTCACACTTAAAACTGATCCTTGAGGAACACCGTTTTCCTGAATAAAAATGTCGGACACTTCCCTACCGACTCGGTACCGGAAGCAACGTCGCGATAAAAATGATTTTAAAAAACGGGGTAGATTTCCCCTAAATCCCCATTCATATAACTGTTTTAAAATAACATGTCGCCAGGTAGTATCGTATGCCTTTTCGATGTCAAAAAATATACCAACTAGGTGTTGGCTGCGGATGAAAGCGTCTTGAATTGCCGCTTCCAGTAGGATCAGGTTATCCGTGGTGGAATGGAACTTCCTGAATCCACACTGAAAACGGGTCAGCAGCTTACGGGACTCGAGACACCAGACGAGGCGGCGATTCACCATCCGCTCTAGTGTCTTCCCAACGCAGCTCGTTAAGGCGATGCTGCGATAGCTGCCTGGCAAACACTTGTCTTTTCCTGGCTTTAAAATCGGGATTAACGTTGCTTCTTTCCACGAGTCGGGGAAGTGTCCTCCGGTCCAAACATCATTAAAAATACCCAGGAGGTACTCTTTAGCATCTTTGTTAAGATGCCTCAGCATCTGGTACTGGATCTGGTCAGGACCTGGTGCTGTGTCCTTGGCGCTGTTTAGAGCTGACTCCAGCTCCCAAGGTGAAAATGGGCAGTTGTATTGCTGCACATCAGACGAGTCGAAGCAAAAGGCTTGCCTTTCAGCAGATATTCTTCGTTGCTGGGCTTGATGATCCAATCCAGCAGACGAAGTAATGGCAGCGAAATGCTGTGCCATCAGCTGCGCTATGCTTCGCTCGTCGGTGACTACCCGCCCTTGATCCAGTAATCCAGATACTGGCGGTCGAGAGTACCTCCCGGATATACGGCGGATTGACTCCCATACTTTTGTTGACGATGTGGAACGATTAATGTTGCTCACAAAGGTCTGCCATGACTTCCTCTTGCTCTCCTTAATCATACGACGTGCCTTAGCTCTAGCAACCCGGAACGCTGCGAGGTTGTCGGGTGTCGGTTGTAATTTAAACCGACGCAAGGCCCGTCTGCGACCCTGGATGGCGGAACGACATTCCTCGTTCCACCAGGGGACGGGCGTTCTGCGCAGCGCTCCTGAGTTGCCAGGCATGGAAATATCAGCAGCGTGGTGAATCACATCAGTTAGATGTTTCACCTTATCCTCGATGTTGCTGCGCTGTTCGAGCGTGACTGACCGGCTGTAGAGCTGCCAGTCAGCTCTGCCGACATTCCATTTCTTTGTTATATTTCGATTGCCACGTTCACACTCGACGTGCAACCAAATTGGAAAGTGGTCGCTTCCGTGGAGGTCGCGATCCACTTCCCAATGCACGGAGTCTGCAACCGAAGGAGAGCAAAGAGAGAGATCAATGGCAGAGGACGAACCGGAAGCAGTAGTGAAGTGCGTCATCTGACCGGTATTTAGGATGCACAAATCCTCCTGCTCCAATAATCTACAAATCTCTCGGCCTCTGGGGCAATTGGTGGTCGAACCCCACAACGCATTGTGTGCGTTGAAGTCTCCCAATAGGAGAAAAGGCCGAGAGAGTTGCCGTGCAATGTCAGCCAGCTGACCGCAGTCAACTGGTGATCCCGGCGGTAGATATATGGAGCACACAGTCAGTTGCACAGGTCCATACAGTTTCACTGCTACTGCTTGTAAAGGAGAGGTGAGAGCTACAGGTTCGGAGTGGACAGAGTTTCGTACAAACACCGCCACTCCCCCCTTCGCTCGATCACCCTCGGTATCGTCCTTACGGTACACGTTATAACCTCTTAGCACAGGTTGGTGAATTGGTCTGAAATGTGTCTCTTGCAGACAGAGACACAATGGATCAGACCGTGCTAAGAGTTGTAACTCCTCTTTGTGAGCCGTAAAACCATTAATGTTCCATTGGAGTATGGGAGCCATCCTTACCTATTTAGCCTCACCCGCCCCGGATCGGGTGGGTCATCAGTTACATCCTGCTGAGGGACGGGACCAGACTCGTCCACCAGCATCTCAGTTTCATCCTGCCCGGAAACGGAGACAGACATCTCCGACCCAGAGGATTCTTCAAACTCCTCCCCATTCTTTTTCTTTTTCTTCCTCTGTCTCTTCCCCTCCTTACTGCTGGGCAGTCTGGGAGGAGACGAAGAGGGGGACTTAACAAACTGGGTCGGGTCTGTCTGTTTAAATTTCCGACCCCTGATCTTTTGGTCGGCTCCATTGGCGCTGGTAGCAGATGGTATTGCTACAGCTATACCAGCGCGTGGAGGTATAGGAGGTGCTATTGGCTTTGCTGCTACTATTGATGCTGGTGGAATGGTTGTTACTGCTGCTGGTGTGGTCGAGGTGTCAGACGTGCTGCTACCGACGTTGGCGGTCTTAGGTGTTATGACCATAGCGGGTTTAGCACCGCATTTGCATTGACATGAGCACGAAGTACTCGTGCCCATGTCTGCAAAGGACGTCTGGGTAGCAGCACTCTGCTTCCTGACGGGAGCTGAAGCCATCTTTGCAAAAGTAGTCCCAAAGATTGGAGCGGCGAGCGACTTGGCTTTCTTTTTAGCTTCCCCATAGGGAATCCGCTCTTTGGTCTTCAGCTCCTGTATCTTGCGCTCTTCAAGATACACTTGACACTCCCTACTCCAGGCAGGGTGCGACCCGGAGCAGTTGACGCACACCTGTGGTAGCGTGCAGCTAACGCCCGGCTCATGTGCCCCCTTGCCACACTTACCACAGGTGGGGTTTCCCTTACATGACGCCGTCGTATGTCCGAACCGCTGACACTGGAAACAGCGCATCGGGTCCGGAACATACGGACGGACGTTCAGATTGATATACCCTGCTTTGATGTTCTTTGGTAGTACTGGAGTGTCAAACGTCAGGACGAAGGTGGCAGTTTTTTCAAGACTGCCATTAACCCTTCGCATTATCTGACGTACCTCAACCACTTTCTGATCTTCCCACTCCTTAACCAGTTCCTCGGTTCCAATATCTATTAAGTCACGGCAGGTGACAACGCCGCCACTGCACCAGTTTTATCAGTTTCAGGAAGCAATAGTTCAACCTCAGATGTTATTCACAGCTATTTCCATTTATGTGTAAATATATGTACAGTTATTGGTATTCATGCCTTCAGAAACCTGATGTAAATAAATATGTAAATATTCAGCAATGATTAGCCCAAATTTTCCAAGTAATAATCCTATCACAAGACTCATATCTGAGCAATCATCGATTTCTATGTAGACGTTTATCCATACCTCCCATATGGCAATTTGTCCTTGACTAACCGCTCGGCTGGACAGTGCGTCCTCGAGGGTCAACCCGAAGGGTGGCAGTCAGGTCACTACACATATGCAACTGATAAAATACCAATATCATTAGTTTCTGATCAGCAAATGATGGCATGGTCAGCCACAAATAAAGAAGTTTGTCACAATTATATTATCCACAAATAACAAAACTACGAATAAAGAGCTTTGATTGCACTTCTGTTGCTTGTTCAGAGTCAAGAACCTGCACTCCGT